>OX235274.1:43006194-43334825 GCA_944472155.2 Trichobilharzia szidati
CCAGTAGATTGTTTGAAGTGAGAGCAGTTTTGTACACAATCATGCAAGCATTCAAGAGTGCCTGCGTGAATTATAGATTTGTAGATTTATAACATTCTGTCTTTCATTTCATTTCACAGAAGTGCGCATTATTCATCTTCAAAGAGGAAGACATAATTAGATCTCTCTCTGTGTGTGGGTGAGAGCGTGTGTTATACATTTCACTAACTCACTCCCCCACTCACTCACTCGTTACTGGTAACCAAAGTAACCAACCAAGGTAACCAACATACCACAGTTATCTCTAATTTCCAATTTTCAAATCACTTCGACTAGTGAAATTTCATCTCAGTTTCCAAAGGCAGTCGAAATCATTCAGATCACGACATGTGATCCTTGTTGATACTACAAATGGAAGTCGAGAAAATAAGCACAAATTCACAGTGTCATATGCTGCTAATGACTGAATGATATACGCGGTTTGATACCACACACATCAACAAGTATTAGTAACCACCCTCACCCTGATGCTATTAGCTAGTCATATCCTCAGCAGTTTCAAGTGAATCTGTTCTCTGAAGTGCGTCAAACTGGGTACACCACCGATTGTAAGTTAGGAATCTAGCGAACAAAGCGGCTGCCCAGTGTTCAGATCACTCCCAGGTGACTGACCACCGTCTGGTTGATGCTTACACATAATCGAATTACTTCACTTGCTCTATCAGTATCCTCAGAAATCACTCACCATCGACAAACGCATAATAGGAATACTGAACGTGATTTTCATGCAGTGTATCTAAAAAGTAATCAATATATCTTAATACTTTAGGTAGATACACAGATGACGTATAGAGAAGTGAAGCATACTACCACATACTTACCATAAATCATCCATCATCCAGCATTCTTTTAGACATGCATACACAATTGATATATATATATATATCCCTCATCAATAAATGATTTACGTTTCAAAGATGATGTTTTTTTCAAGTAGCTGTCAGTCACGTTATGCATCGTGAATTAAATTAAGTTATACTTCATGCACCGTCTACTGGATTCTGTCTCAGTGGCTAAATCATCGATAAGCAACACACGTATCCAACGGGTCTTAGATGTAATGACCAAAACCAGCTTGTTGTAGTCTGTACACGGGAAATTGATCTATGCCTTCTACTGTAGAGTTGACATAAATTTTCCTGACACAAAATGTTTCAACGACAGCTAAAAGAGCAATATTTGAGTTAAAATCTACTCCACCATTTAACCATAATAACATACCATAAGCTCAAAATTACCTCAACAATGCTGTCGTTAAGCAGCTGTAGGGATCAGATAACGTCTCAGTACGAAACAAGCGCTGTGGAAGTAAATTACTTAGTCTAAATCAACTGTAAGAAGTATCTGAGAATCAAGTAGAATATGCCCAAAAAGGAAGGATCAGACGTTTGTCATTGAGAATCACACACCAAAAACTCTCGTGGACTGTCAATGGCCAGGATGACATTCATTCAATCAAACAAAGTCGCATGATGAAACAACACGTCAGTAGCATCAGTCACTAAGCCACAAAGAGAAGCATTAAAATTAGAGATAATTAATAATTAATAATAATAATAATAATTTACTTTATTCCAAATCAGACAGTACTTATAATACAGAATGGAATTCTCAGCATTTGTCACAATATTGCATCTGATTTACTTAAAATATAAATAAAATTAAAAATTAAAACAAAATTAACCAGAGGAATTTGTCCACATTTACGATATAAAGTCACAAATATTCGAAGCACGAATTGAGATAATTAAATATAATAATAATAGGAATAATAATAATAGTGAGTTTATTTCAAACAGTATTGTCGATTCAGTTTGGAAATTTTAGCCTGTTATAGATTATAGAATCTAATGTTCTGATGATATGGTATAGTGAGGGGAAATACAAAATTAACAGTTATAACACAGCTTAAATGATGTTCACACTTATGAAACAATAAACAAATAAAAACAAAAAATTGAGAGGATTATGAATATAAGAAATACAATAACAATAAAGTTTGATGTTGTAAGGATGGAGAAAATGGTTTATTTAGTAGTGAAAAGAAGGTTAGTTAGTTCATTTCTGACACTATTTTCATCACATATAGTACGTGCCAAATATGATATAGTGGAATTTTTATACTTAGACGTACGTGCATAAATTCTTCTGAAAAGACTTCTTGTTTTACCTGAGGAGACACAAGGTTCGAGGTGCGAGTAAAGTGGGTGCTGACGAAATTCCTTTAGCAAATTTGTTGTATGACATCAAGTGCCTATCAGTGACAATGTCAACGATATGGCCCAATGGGATACCACTCGTCCTACTGACAGTCTTCAGAGTTCTACGAAGTATGACATAGTCTTTTTAAGCGATCTAGAAAAGTATAAGGGTGAACAGTAAAGAAAAATAGGTAAGATGTAAGAGTTGACAAACTGTAAGAGGCGGAGGGGTTGGGTTATGCTTGAGTGTCTTAACTTCTTAATGTAAAATGCCAGACGGAATATTCTTTAAGAAATCGCTAAGACATGGGAGGACCAGGATAGGTCAGAAGAAAGAATTAATCCAAGATGCTTAACTTCATACTTGATTCCTATATCACTATCATCAGTTTTGCAGTGGTCATGTGAATTAATAGCTTCATTTAACTTTCGTTTACATCGGAAACTGAAATTAACAGTCTGACATTTGGAAGGATTTAGTTTAAGACAGACGATTAGACGAAGACCATTTGCTAAGTCCTGATAGAAAGCTATTCATCTTAGTACAGTCTAGCTGGGAGTTAACAGACATTGAAATAATAGTTAGATCGTCAGCATACTTAACAAAGTTCATTTCATCACCAGAGTGAGGCAAGTCATGCAAGAAGAAAGAAAACGGAAAAAGAGAAAGGACAGCGCCTTGAGGGACACCAGCCTCAGTAAGCAATCAAGTGGAAGACTTTCCCTGACTGACATACAGTGTACTGCTTCCTTCCTGAGAAAGGAATAATGACAAATAATAAGGATCCTGTCAATAACATAATATGCAAAGATAAGAATAATGATATATACAGTCCAGGAGAAGAACAGATAATCATTACAAAGTTTCTTGAAATATCCATGCAAGTAACAATATTGTGATTACATCGTTCAGGAGGGATTTTCCAATACATCAATTTCGACCACTGGTGAGATAATGGCTCCGTACTACTGAAGAGTCCCAGGCAAGAACGAAACAGTTGCCCACTACTCCAATACTGGAATTCAATGCTTCTCTACCTGAAATCACTTTGTCATCAAACTTGAAGTGATGATATTTGTTGTTAGAAGTAGTTGATATAACTCAAGATCATTTTATCTATTTGACTATATCGTTGAAATAATTGTAAAGTACTCACTATTCGTACAGGAGGCTCACGTTCGATTCCTGGACGACATATTCCAAAACCTCGCTTAGTTTACTATCCTATAGTAGGTAAGGTAGAGTGTGAGACAGAGAGAAGTGGGAAATCTCATCCCTGTAAACACCAATACCACCGCGAATGTAACTTCAGAGTTTGGAGTCATGTATTCCATTCGAATTATAACGAATAAATTCATGAATCAGCATACTGATTTTGTTGATGCCTTACAAGAAGTCACTAAAAATGGATTGCAAAGGAAAACATCGAATGAAGTGAAGTCGAATGAATTAAAACAATATCCATTTCATACGAAAAACGCCACCATTGGGATTTTAACATTTTTCACTGTTTTTTGTTCCTTCCACCTCATCACAGAAATCGATATGCATGTGATCATGAAAGAGGTGAACCAGTGGCCGGAGAGAGAGTTTATGTGTGTGAAAGACACTATTTGACAAAGTGAAAGGCAAAATCAAATATTTCTATCAGTGAAAATAAACGTGACCCAAATATAAAATTGAAGATTTTCTGGTTTTCATTCGAAATTCTCCTAAACTTTCCCTTTTTTTTTACTATGAAATTTCATAATAACAACAGAATAGGCGAGAAAAGTATGAGAGGATTTCGATATTGACAAAATTATTCAATATTTTCTCACCTTCAACACATTTGCATTACATAATCTTGTAGATAGAAGATCATAATATTGTGTCGAAAAAGACTTCTTTGTTAATTGATTCATTCATTCATTCACAAGTGTGAAGTACATTGCACTCATGAAATAATAATTTGAAATCACTCTTAGAATTAGAGAATAACGTAATAAACAATCTTTTGACTAACTTTGTAGCAGTTATGTTAGAGAAACTTTACCCTCTGCTGTATATAAGTGCGTCGGTGGCACAGCGGTTAGGACTCTTGCCGACCATGCACATGGTCCGGGGTTCGACCCCTTGCCGATGCACACCGGATATCAATGGTCGGTCTGCGAAATTTGGGCTACCTATATCACATGCTGAAAATTCCATACTTGTACCAAAAAAACTGTCTGAAGTCAAGCTATACAAAAATAAAATAAATAAATAAAATATATAACTGACAATTATTATTATTCTCTTGGGCTTCGAGTGGAACATTGGACTTCAACAACACATCTCCACTTTCTTCTATTCTCTGCTGTCCTCTTCAACCACCTGACCCCACGGTTGACTATAATCTCCTTCCTCTCAACCCCGAAGCGACGATCCCCTCATCGTTTTTCATTGAGAATCCACTCGAGCGATGGACTGCATTGAGCGCGATGTCATTTGACGGCATCCTCAGCGAGTATGTGTGCCCAATCCATCCATCTCCAATTTCTCCTACATATATATCGGTTGAGTCATCGACTCTTGCTTGTTGGTTCGTCGCCGGGCAGAATTTCTTGTTACTAATTCTTTTCGGCTAGGTGGCCATCTTATCTTTAAGACAGGGGGGTGAAGGCAGCTGTTGATAAAAGTCTGCAATAGACTGTTGCAAATCCTTTTCGTGACTGATACGCAGTGTAAGTTTCTGACCCGTATAGAAGAACTGACTGACTGACTGACTCCACATGTGTGTTGAAAATCTGAATCTTGGTCCACATGCTGAGTTACTAAAGAAGATTCCCGAACTGGTTTTAGGTTGTGTTTCCTTGTGCGTTGCTTGTGTTTCCGATTCTGGCTGGCTGGCTTTGAAATCGTCATCCGTCCTGTCTAACTATCTCTTGTTGAAACAGTGCTTTCTAGACAGATCAGTGAAGGGAGTTACCTCTTCCGAATTTCTCCCGTTGATGGTGATTGGTCCTGGTCGTTGTCTCTGTTACTGGTGGTCGTTGGGTATCTTCATCACCTTCATCTTCTCTATGTTCACCTGGAGTCCTGTCTTCATTGGCTGCTTCTTCAGCCAGTTGATTTGGTTTTCGCCTGTAAGCCTTCGAGTTTTTTGGCAATTACAGAAGTAGTAAAATTATTGTTAGATAGTTGAAAGCAGTCGGCGAGAGTCCTAACCGCTGTGCTACCGACGCACCAGGACAACACCCGTGTCTGGCTTCTCAGCTTGTTTCGCCTTCTGGGCCACCCCTTGGCTTTATGCAGAGTACGGGGCTTTGGGTGGTTACGGGGAGCCAAATAAGTGAGAGGGCCGAGGCTTGAGCGGTATTCGGCTAACGGGTGGCCGGGCTTACTTGGTAATCCTCAACGCGGTGCATGAGGATGGCAATCCATGTCCAATCAGGTAAGCTCGGTTTCCTGTGGGTAGTGGACTGGCGGTCGGGATCTCGCCATTCAAGAGGCCAGTGAGGCGGTTCTCTACGCGGTTACTTCCCTGATTAGATGTTCTGGTATTGACGAGGAGGGATGCCATTGGTTGTTTTGTCACAGACGGAATAGTCAACCCCCCCCCCCAGAAGATATTAAGCGGTCTTTGGCTAGACTGCCATAGTGGAGTTGGTACTCAGGTAAAACAATAGTTGAAAGCAGTCGGTGGGAAATCCTCATCCTGGATTTCAAGCTTATTGATCCGAGTCACGACTAAGTACCTACACCTTTGAAAGTGATATCTACCGATGACATTTCGGTTATATTTTACTGCTTACAGTTGTATAAATTTCTCGTTCTGCTTATCAAATTTAGGGATAACCAAGATAAGTAACTCAACTACAGAACAAATAAATTCAGGGTGAATAACTCAGAGGTAATGATTCTAAATGCAGCAGTGGGTGACGTGAATCAGAGGTGAAATCAGTTTTTCATAGGTTGCAGATATAAGCTCTACTTTCGAACAACTACTTAATAATCATGAAGCTAAGGTCCTGATGGATTCTTGTCAATTGCTTCCAACCAAAATGCATCATGGTGGTGAGTCATCCAGCTTATTGGGTAGAAATGAAAACTTTTCAATGACAGATTTTTCAAAGCTTACAGAAGCTCATTATTCCGGCTTAATTAGACAATGGTACAAGATTCTGTAAATGAATTTATGGATAGAAAAATAACGGAAGAATGATTTATTCACGTGATCATAGAGATGAATTAACAAGAATGATTTGTCAAGACGACGAACAAGATCAGAATTCTGTTTGACACAAGTTTTCATACCTCAAAGACTTAACGCGCAATTCCTTCAAGGAGTTTCTAAAAACTTGAAGCAGAATTTCACCAACCCCATGCAAACTTCATTGTCTTGATACTGGAGATGAAGTGTCTGGCTAGAAAAAAATAAGCAACAAGCGTTCCCGGCAGAAAACGAAACAGTTAACAACCCCCAGTTGCGCGACAAATATGCAGAAGGAATCGGATGCGGATATTAGACACACTCTGAGAAAAGGGTTGAGTGAAATCATACGCTAAGCAGACCGTCAAGTGTAACTTGAATGAGAAGGAAATGGTTGGGCGTCCAACTGTGACATGAAGGAGATACTATAGAAAAAAGCTTATGTAAACCATCTGAAAGTATTTGTAGAGAAAAGGATGAAATAGAGATATGTTGCTGAAGTTCCATCCCTTTATAGGAAGGAGCAAAAGAAATGGACATTGATAATATAAGTAATTATATTCAAGTATTGGTTTGCATGGATTTGATTGGTCACTAGATTTCATCCTGAGCTGATATCGGTTAAAGAACCATCGGGAAACAAACAGGGAGTACTGAACAGCTGTTTCATTTACCTAGTTTGGCACTCTTCAGCAATACCCACCCACCTCTAGGTTTTGAGCCCAGGGCCTTCTAGTTACAAGGCAAACTCGTAGACCAATAAGCTACTGGCACCCGATCCAATGTCCACTCCATGAATTTCAACTTCTACCAATTCTTGATATGACGCGATCACCAGCGAATGTCATCTCTGGCTAGTATTTGTCCTTATATCTGACCTGCTGTATCCCACCGGTTACGACTTCACACTAGAACCCATGTAACCACCGCCTACCTTAATGCGGCCAGTCACTAGTAAGCGCCAGATTGATGTTCAAGTGTTACTTTGCAAGGATTCTGTTGGTTTCAGGATTTCAACATGAACTAACGTAGGGTCCCATTGGTTAAATGGTCTACGAGCTCACCTTATAACCACCGGAAAGTCCTGGGTTCGAACCCTGTCGGTGGGTGCGTACCGATGAAGAGTCCCAAACTAGGACGAAATGGCTCTCCAGTACTCCCAGCTGGTTTTCCAATGGTCCTCTAACCGATATCAAATCATGATGAAATCCTGTAAAAATAATTAGACATGTATGATTCATTTAGAATCTGTGTTTCACGTTAATTTCTTTATTAGATATATCACACAGTGAAATGGTATTATTATTTACTGGATGACGATGCTTCGAACACAATTAGCTGTTCATAATCACACCATCAGTTTTAACTACACAACTTCAAAATTGTCAGCATTAAGTACTTCTATCCAAAGTAAGAACCTCGGAAGGCTTACGTAGAATTCTTAACAATGCAGAAATAAAAGTGGCTGACATTCACACCCCCCACAGACTCACTTACAAGCAAACTTTGTCGGTTAAAGGATCCTGAGCAACCAATCAAATAAAACAATTTAGTTTGTCTAATACAGTGCCTTTAGTGATTTTCAGGTCAAATACGTAGATCAGTGTAGTAGAACGGAGTCCGTCAGACTAGCGGCTCAAGAAATCATGACAAAATCTAGGTTAGTTGACCCAAATAAGATAAAAAATCTGGAGAATAGTTCAGCTACAGTATTACATACAATTGCAGACAACCATACACTTGGACGAGATAATATGACAGTGATAAAATCCAATACAACAGGGTGGAGGAAAAGATTGTTCCTAGGAAGCTTTGTTTATCAAATCAACTGGAAATATGTGCTCTAGGAATGGTTAAACACACATTCATCTGTACATCTGGAAAATTATTCTACTCCATATGACCAAAAGGAAGAAATAAAGAAAACTATAAAACGAGAGCTTCGAGGTAGTGAAGTGATAATTGATGGTGTGATTGTGAGCAGTAAAGAACTTCGTTCGAAACTTCTCCATCCAGTAGATAATAATACTGTTTCACTAAGTGTGATACATCTAATAAACAAATTAACATGGAATTATATACTACCACAGTATCCAATTTTACACATATATATTAAACTGAGTTTTATTCGTGAAAATATCAGCAATCACTAGTTATTATTAATACATGTGTAAAACTTGGGCACTGTGGTAGTAAGTAATTTCATATTAGTTTGTTTATTAGATGTATCACACAGCGAAATAGTATTATTATTTGCTGGATGACGTTTCGAACTAAATTTATTGTTCATAATCACATCATCAATTATAATCACACGACTTCAAAACTTGAGTTTTATAGTTTTCTTTGTCCTCTCCTATTTGTCATCGTTGGGATAGTAAAGTTTTCCAGATATCTGGGTGGACAGGTGTTGAGTCATTCCTACTACACGTGTTTGCAGTTGATTCGATAAACAAAGCTTCTGTTATCAATCTCTCCCTTCTTACACCCTGTGACATTAGATTCTACTAGTAGAACAGGGGCAGTCAGACTAGCCGAACAGAAAAACCTAGCAAAATCTAGATTCGAATCCCAGTGGGTGCGTACTGCCGATGATTCTCAAACTAGGATGAAACAGCAGCTGTCCAGTACTCCCTGGTTTTCAATGGTTCTCTAACTGATATCAGTCCGTGATCAACTCGTAAAAACATAAAAAACCCTTACAAACCAAACTTTAGATTGGTTGACCCGAATAAGATAAAAATCTAGAGAATAGTTCAGCTATGCTACTCACTACATGCAGTTACACACAGCCATACAATAGGATGGGATAGGATGACAGTTTTAAAATCTAATTTCACAGGGTGTAAGGAGGGAGAGATTGATAACAGAAGCTTTGTTTATCGAATCAACTGCAAACACATGTAGTAGGAATGACCCAACACCTGTCCACCCAGATATCTGGAAAATTCTACTACCCCAACGACGACAAATAGGAGAAGACAAAGAAAACTATAAAACTCAAGTTTCGAAGTCATGTGATTATAATTGATATGATTATGAACAATAAATTTTGTTCTCAATGTCATCCAGTATGTAATAATACATCTAATAAACAAACTAATATGGAATCACAAGTTATTATCTTATATGCAATAAAAAGTGTGTCATCCATGATTGGTAAGTAAGCGTTTTGTTGGATTATGAAACAGGTTTATTTACCATTATTCCGTAGTTAATATCCTAGAAGTAACATTGGATGGTTGGAGACAATCGGTAGGAAGCTCAGCCTTGGATCTAGGTTCCTTACTTGTTGGCGCTCACTATTCAGCAAGGTGTATCTGAAACATTGAAGGAACTCATTTCCCTTCTGAGATTCAAACCGGCGTCACCCAATGAGTACTGCAGTCAGAGAGGTTACCACTGAGCTATTCGGGCTAGCGATTGACCTCCTGTAGGACTGCATTAGATATTTTTGATTGAACACTATTCAGTAACTAGTGTAATGTGTCTAGTCTTTTCTTTGGTGCAGACTGAATTCTGTTAGGCCAGTCGGGAGCCCGAATAGCTCAATGGCAACGTATCTGACTGTTGTACTCAATATGTGATGCGGGTTCAAATCTCACAAGGGACATAAGTACCAACAAGTACGAAACCTAAGTCGAAGGCTTTCTTCCGATTGCCTGCAACCATCTAATATTATCAAATCAATGTGTACCGTGACGGCGAGCTATGCAGAATAATGGCCACATTGCAAACCTGACTGATAGAATTCAGTCTGCACCAAAAACAAAGAAAGGACTAGACACATCACACTAGCAACTGACTAGTCTCCAATCAAAGAATCCTATAAGTAAACAAACAGTGACTTCTTTAACTGCTCATATCTACATGAATCCAGTATCATCCTCCATGAAATCACGCACACATGTAATATTCTGGGGAATAAAGCATCTTATTCATGAAAACTACAAGAAGAAAAAGGAGAATGCTATTGGTTTGCATGGCATTTCATAAAAATCTTATTTCTATGTGAATGGATGGAATATTTTCTTTAAAATAGTAAAACTTATTAGCTAATGAGTTATTCTATATATACATTGAATAATCTTTAGAGTCTGTATTTCAAGTAAAGTCAATCTCACAAAAGTATGTAGAAGTTAAACATACTGTGAGGTAGTCTGTGACCAATCAATACTAACTAACTTAACAGTGTTATAAAAATGTGTCAATAATTTGAATTTATTTTGTTACAATATATACATACACGAATGAGTTGAATATCTATTGATTGAATCATTGATTGATTGATCTCTTGCTTCTTCATTTTCATTTAAATATACACACATTATTGCAACTGAATTGCCTACGTTAGGTATAAAACGTCAGCTTGATTGACGCCTAGATGAATTAAAATCAGTAGCAGTAGTGGTAGCAGTAGACTTTGAATTTCGCGCCCATTGATTGACGTCAAAGTAAACTTTAATTTCTTTGTTTTGTTTTGCTTTTTTTGGTAGATTAAGATTATTTAAACTGTATTTATGTCAGAAATGTGTTACACGGTTATACTGTAGCTACAATAATAATTCTCATCGTTATTGAATAAAAGAAGTCTACTTGTACTGAAATGATTGTAATCTCTGTATTTATCTAAATCATGCGGTGAATTGGAAGCCAGCTAATTGGAGTTGTTTTATGCTATACCTCTTAACAATGAAGCTTATTGTAGAGTTACTGTGTTCATGTATTGACATAAGTATTGTATATTACTATTATTATTGAAAACCTCGCCTAGATTACTAGGTCACTAGTATTCTAGCCGGTCCCAAGCCCGGATAAAGAGGGAGGGTTGGAACGTGGTGCTAGTAACTCCACCCTCAAAACTTAACCAAATTGCTACAGAAACTTCAACGCACAAATATATTAAAAATACTAAAAATACAAACAATAACCTTATTTTTCGCTGGAATCGGGGAAGTGAAATGACGCAGGCTGATAAAAGCATTCGGGAAGCCAGTCAGCCGATGTGCCTCCTTTCGATGGAAGCAAAAATAAGGATGGGGACGTGGAATATTCGTACAATGTATGGAACTGGAAAGGCTGCCCAAGTAGCCACAGAAATGAGAAGATATAAAACAGAAGTGTTGGGAATCTGCGAGAGCAGATGGAACGGATGTGGAAGGTGCCAGCTGCCAACTGGAGAGACAATAATCTACTCCGGTCACCCAGAGGACAATCACGAGCACACCGAGAGAGTAGCCATCATGATGTCACCAACAGGAGCCAAAGCTCTCATGCAGTGGGAACCAATCTCCTCCAGGATAATGACAGCCAGGTTCAACTCAAAAGGAAGGAAAGTTACAGTCATTCAATGCTACGCGCCTACAAACGTCTCAGAACAAGAGAAGAAGGAGGATTTCTACAGTCAACTACAAGCAGTAATGGACAACACATTCATCAACCTGAAACCAATCTGGAAATCTTCGTCACTCACCATCAACAACAAAATTCGAATTTTCAATACAAATGTCAAGTCAGTTCTTCTATACGGATCAGAAACTTGGCGGGTCACAAAGAATATTTCCAACAGCCTGTTGCTCACTAGCGACTGACCCTCTTCATGTAGTTACCTGAGGTTTTAGTGAGAAGCCTTGACTGGCAGAGTACAGCAGGTCGAAGGTGAGGACAGTTACTCATCGAAGAAGACATTGCTAAGTGGTCGCGTTATTTTGTGAATTGGTAGAAGTTAGAATTCATGGGCTAGCCATTGGATGGGGTTCCAGTGGCCTAATGATCTACGAGCTAGCTCGCCTTGTAACCAGAAGACCCTGGGTTCGATTCCTGGTGGTGCTTGAGTACTGCTGAGGATTCCTAAACTAAGGCGAAACAGTTGGCTGTCCAGTACTCCAGTAGTGGTTTCCCAATGGTTGTCTAACCGACGTCAGCTCATGATAAAATGCTGTAATATAATTTCTGATTTGTTTATTTCTGTACTTTTCATTTGGTTAATCGAAATGAATAGAAATGCTGGGTCTTCGTTGACATATCAGCTCGTAGAATGGACACTTCAGAAATGTCCGAGGATTGATATAAGGTTATTTGGTGGATAGTGACTAGAAGTGATAGAATCCATGGCGCATATTTCATCCTCTTTGGACTTGTCATCCTGTTTTATCAGTAGTCTCTAGGGTGTGGTAATACCCACCCACAAATATTCGCCGACGATGACACTGACTAGTGCCAGTCCCGCCTACCTGAATAGGGTGTACTGCTGAAGAGTCCCAAACCAGGACGAAACAGCTGTTCATTACACCCTACTTGGTTTCCCAATGGTTCTCTCACCAACGTCAGCTCATGATGAAATGCTGTAATATAATTTTTGATTTGTTTATTTTTTAACTTTTCATTTGGTCAATTAAAATGAATAGAAATGCTTGGTCTTTGTTGACAATATCAGCTCCTAGAATGGACGCTTCAACAATGTCCAAGGATTGATATAAGGTTATTTGATGGATAGTGACTAGAAGTGATAGTATCTATGGTCCATATTTCATCCTATATGGAGTCGTTATCTGGCTTTATCTGTAGTCTATAGGGTGTGACAATAATCACCCACTGAGACTAAACAACGTCATCGAATTTGTGATGATAATTGCTGATTTCGAGCTTCCGTGGGAATATCAATGCACTGGGGATTTTTGATACTTCCAGCAAACGGGTCACAAACATGATGAAATGAACATTTTGAATTCTATTGTTAGTCATCCATTCACGACAAACAGATGTGACTTCATTTTATTGATCTATGGTTGAAGATCTATGGGTCACAAAGAATATTTCCAACAGGTTGCAGACCTTTATCAACAGCTGTCTTCGCTCTATACTCAAGATCAGATGGCCAGAAAGAATCACCAACAAGAAACTATGGGAACAAACAAAACAAGAACCAATCTCTCAACAAATATGCAGGAGAAAGTGGAGATGGATTGGACACTCGCTGAGGAGGCCGTTGGGTGACATAGCGCGTCAGGCCAACGCTCGAGTGGAACCGGAAAGGGAAGCGGCGAGTGGGACGTCTAAGGGTGACATGGAGGAGATTGTGTGAAGAGGAGTTGAAACAGTATGGGGACTAACATGGATGCAGGTGAAAAGTACAGCAGAAGACAGAAGCAAGTGGAAACGTGCAGTTGAAGCCCTGTGTTCCACTAGGAACCCAAGGGAACAATAATAATAATAATAAATTATTATTGAAATATTTAATATTGAATTAGATATTGGTAAACATTTTCATCAGGTGTTTATTTAGACAGATACAGAGAGGAAACCATTAAAAAACTGGGAGCACTGAAAAGCACAACTCCATCATGGATAAGATTTTATTTTGATAAATCACACAGTGTTGTACAGTAATATTAACTGATGACGTTTTGAGCATGAACTATTGCTCATAATCATATCAAGTTACTCACACAACTTTTTTCCTTCATTTATATACATGTAACATCATTATCAAAAACCAAAGAAATTCAACTTTACTCTAGTTTGTTGAGTCTGTCTCCATCTAACGATTCAAACTCACTTACTTTGTGATATAATTCTGTGTCAGTTTCCAGGGATTTGATTGCTTACAGGTTTAATCATCACAAGCTGATATAAGTTGGAGAAGCATTGAAAAAACGAGAAGGGAGTACTAGACAACTGTTTTTCCCTTTCTGAGACTCTTTATCAGTACGCACCCATTGATGATCGAACCCAGGACCTCCAGGTTACAACGATACAGACACTGGATCCTATTCAAAAGTCAATTAATTTCAACTTCTGCTGATTAACGTCGTACCTTCGTTTTTTTTGTCCCAGTGTCTGAATGGTATACGAGCTTGCCTTGTAACCGGAAGGTACTGGGTTCGAACCCCCTATGGGGTGGATGCGTACTGCCGATGATTCCAAAACTAGGGTGAAACAGCTGTCCAGTACTCCCTGGTTTGTG
The DNA here is from genome assembly GCA_944472155.2 of Trichobilharzia szidati. Taxonomy (NCBI): domain Eukaryota; kingdom Metazoa; phylum Platyhelminthes; class Trematoda; order Strigeidida; family Schistosomatidae; genus Trichobilharzia; species Trichobilharzia szidati. Next base: position 43,020,576 of record OX235274.1, read on the forward strand.
CGTCAGTGGCACAGTGATTAGGAAGCTCGCCAACCACGCACATGATCCGGGGTTCGATCCCTGGACGACGCACACCTTTAATTCGCTAAGCCAATAATAATGCTGGTAAAGAGGAAAGGTTGGGCATGAGGCTAGCAACCGCATCCTGTAAAAAAAATACCGCTACAGAAACTTCAAGCCTCTAGCTTGGTCCTGGGTTAGAGCCCTCGTAGTGGATGGGTACTGATGAAGAGTACCAAACTAGGCTGACGAAACAGCTGTCCAGTACGCCCTGGTGGCTTTCCAGTGGTTCTCTTACCGATGTCAGCTCGAGATGAAATCCTGAAACCAATCAAATCCCTGCAAACCAACCCTTAAATCTAAATTAAATTGATTTCAAATCCATTTAGAGTGCATATTATTAATACTTGATATTTTCTTTTTTCTTGTAATTTGCTGGAAAATTATTTTTGTATTATTTTAAGGTAACTACTTAAACCTCTCGTTTATTCAACTAAACTTATGATAAATAACCAGTTTCTTTTCGAATAAGGCATTGAGAAGACAAATTTCGCGAGATAATGGCATCATTTCGTAGGTTCTTTACAACCGCTTTACAACTAACACGGTTAACAATAATAAAATAAAATAAAGATCTTTGTAAAAAATTATATTTGTAATATCTCAGCGATATTGAAATGAGTAATTCCAACGTTTCGTTCGGCAATCTGGTCCGAACTTCTTCAGGGAAATTAATCAAAATTAACATAACAGAGGCTTTATATATAAAAGGCACATCTTTTGTTTTTAAAAACTTTGTCCAATCATGATTCATAAAATAAGTATTGACAAATATAATAAACAAAATTGTATGAGCTGTGTTCAAAATTTGACCTCGGACTTACAAATATTGGTCTACCTTTGTTAAACACTTTAAACAGAGTGTGCATGTGTGTGTGGGTAAACAGTTGTAAAAACATTTCTTAACTTCTCCATAGGAAGATATAGACAGTCAGGAATTTGACCAAGTATTATTAAAAGTCAATCTGAACGAAGAATATTCTTTTCAATAATTTCTCTTCAGGTTCTTACAATTATAAAATATAATATTTGTTGTCGTTACAATAAGGCCAGTTATGCGGCAGATACATTCACCCTATCACGAGACAGCGAAGTGGCTGGTACAGCTACTTCAACCCTTGCATGACGAATTAGTAAAGCATAGCGTCAAGGATACCTTTCAATTTATTGATAAGATCAAAAACTTGAACACAACTGGCAAACACATGGCATCACTTGATGTCTCATCTCTATTCACTAATGTGCCTCTAGTGGAAACCATCGACTATATCTGCGAACAGATTATAGAAAAGAAATTGTGCACTGATATTCCGATTAGTAGTCTGAAACAACTACTTGCTAAATGTACAGCAAATGTTCAGTTCTTGTTTAATAATGAAATATACAGACAGATTGATGGAGTAGCCATGGGATCCCCACTGGGACCTATTTTCGCGAATATATTTCTAGCAAAACTAGAAAATAGTCCGTTGAAAGAGGAAATAGCAAATCTGGAAATGTATTGTCGTTACATGGATGACACTTTCGTAGTGTACGATGAAGGGTTAAGTAGTGATTTGATTTTGAGCAACTTCAATAATGCTCACCCAGCGGTCCATTTCACCTACGAAGGAGAATGCAACGACTCTCTACACTTCCTCGACGTCCTACTAACGAGAAGAGAGGATGGTTCCGTCAAAAGAACCATACTTAGAAAGCTAGAGACCAAAGCTCAGTATACACACTTCCTTAGCTTTGTACCGATGAAATACAAACGCAACCTGATCAGATGCTTAGCATTTAGAGCAAGGTCGATTTGTTCCGAAGACTGTGTAGAGAAAGAACTCCAGGTCGTCCGAGACATTCTAAGTGAGAACGGATATCCAGAGAAGTTCATTAAAGCAAACATAGGTTACAATAGCCGTAAACATGAACTGACAACGGTGGAGAAAAAGCCTCTGTTTTTACGTCTCCAATTCAAGGGAGATACTCCTGCGGAGATTCTATCGCAACGTTTAACCAGGGCGATCAAGAAAACTTTCTACTCTGCACGTCTGTGTCTATCCTTCAGTAGCCGTCCAATGTTCACCCAGCAACTCAAAGATGTTTTACCTAATCTTAGCTCTTCTTCATGCATATACCATTTCAACTGTTCCTGTGGTTCAAGTTATATAGGGCGCACGATTAGGCAGGTTCGTCTACGGGTTCGAGAACATATACCAGCTTGGTTCAGCAGAGGGGAAATTAAGTGCATAAAAAGCTCGATCCTGTCACACTTGGTCGATACTGGACATCATATCGATGTCAACACAGCTTTCAGGGTTATATACCGAATTCCGAAGTCGTTATCACGTACAGTTCGCTTACGTCTTCTACACATAGCTGAAGCTGTTGCAATAAGATCGACTAAACCGGAACTTTGTATCCAAAAAGAACACGTCCAGACGCTGTTCCTACCGTGGCCAAACTTGGATTGATGATTCTTCTTCTCACCAAGAGTGCTCCTTCCCCTTAACCCTCTTGGCTTTTTTTTTTCCGTTGCTTATTATTACAATTATTACTATTATTATTTATTATATTATTATTATTATTATTAATATTATCATTATTCGTCATAATTTATGCCCTTCATGCAAACATTCTCTCAATACTATCGAATTTTTTTTTTCGTTTATACTATCCGGACTTATTATTAGTGATATAATCTCTTTTCTCAATATATGCCTCCACCTGTTTCATTTCACATATTCGTTATCTCATTATGAACCTCCCAATGCAGTCTTACTATCTCCTGTTTAACACAGACCACTTTGTACTAGCCACTCACCTGACACCCTTTATAACCTTGAACTGACTTGTCAATTTTCCTACCCCCACTCTACAAATCTATTATGATTAATCACCATTGTCTCCCGTTTTACATTATTTTGTAATCGAATTCAGCCTAGCACGTTTGTCACACAAATACGACTATTTATTTTGACATCCCATAACTAATCTGTTATTCTACGTTAAAAATGTATCTGCCGCATAACTGGCCTTATTGTAACGACAACAAATATTATATTTTATAATTGTAAGAACCTGAAGAGAAATTATTGAAAAGAATATTCTTCGTTCAGATTGACTTTTAATTCATAATATGGGAATTTTCGACACTATCAAGTATTATTAATTAGTGATACATATCCATTTTTATTTATTAATCAGGATTTCCTATGCATCAGCTAACATCAAACCTTCATGTCCGTTCAAACTGCTAGTATCTAGAATTTTATGATTAGACGTATTTTCGAAATTATGGTGTTTAGGATTAGAGTTTAGTTTAAGCACCCTGTCGAACTTATTGCATTGTCTTCTTTCTGAAGATTGAGCTGCTTTATTCGACCTACTAGAGTTGTAATATCTCAGCGATATTACAAATATAATTTTTTTTTTATAAATGTCTACTTCTCACTCGGCGCCCAAATATTTTAGAACTGTTCGGTCAAATCTTGACGACAGTTCATTTGAAAATAAAGATCATAACAATTACTCAGTTATATAAAAAACAAAAGTACATACTAATGACCTATCATATTTAAATAGGTCAAGTAGTCCATGGTAGGCGAAGGTTGAAGTCGATTATTTTTTGTACACACAGTTTAGGCTGTATGTGATTAATCCAAAGTGATTCCATCACCTTCAATAACCTTGAATTAGAGTTATGTGAAATAATTGTGAAACAGTCATTGATATTGATTTTGTGACCTGACATTAATAAGTGCGTTGCAATGGATGATGCTGGATTTCCATTCAGATTAATTCCATTGGGATTTTCTATATGATTTAGTAGCCATTTTGGAACATGTTCTTTTCGACGACATTGGAATATTCTATTGGTTCTACTCATATATTTATGTGTCACCGCAACTGCAAGTGAACTTGTAGATACAGTTTGAAGTAGAGTCCACAGAATTTCGTCCTTTAATCGTAGGTACAGGGGTCGAAAATATTCGGCGTCGGTGGCACAGTGGTTAGGACTCTCGCCGACCATGCACATGGACAATTCCCTACAGACGCACACCTGATATCTATGGTCGGCCTGCAAAATTTGGGCTACCGATATCACATGCTGAAAGTTCCATATCTGTACCAAAAAATACGGTATGGAATCAAGCTGTAATCAAAAAAGAAGTATGAGGGAAAGACATGCGTCGTAGAATATGCGTTTTAATGGCTGACCGAAATCTTTCAGCTGTCAACTGCATAATCTGGTCACCCTTAAATCCGTTTCTTTTTGTTTAATTTGTCACCGATGATTATGCCATCATACTTCACTCATATGTTTTCTCTGGAAGGAGAAATCGATAGAAGAGGGGAGACGTATTTACAGTAGCCAATTAAGAATATTTTGTATTTGAATAAAGGAAGAACAACAGTGGTGGTTTGTGCAGAATAATAATGTACCATCATTTATCTCGTTGGCTTCTCATCAGCTGCTTACAGCCTAATTAAATAATGAGATTTATGTACAGAAAAGTTTTAACTTATTTGCAAATTTTACATGATGTCAGTTGACAGGAGGCTCCGCAATTAGTGAACAGTGCTCACAAAATTTGCGCTTATATGTTTTTACACAGGCAGTTCAAGTTTAAACAAGATAAATGTATGTATGCAATGATAAGGTAGTTACGTAATAAAGACGAGAGATGCATAAGATGCTGAGTGACTAATAAATTAGGTAACAATGTACTGAGTTCACCTCAAATCATAGAAACAAGAGACAAGCGAAATTACACTATATCAAAGGGAGGGGATGTGGTTAAAGCCAAAGATTACGTAATCAAGTGAAAGAAAGAATAAAGATATCCAGTTACCAGGACGGGCAAGCAAAGACTAATAACTGCTTCTTTCTGAACACATAAATCTGGTTTCAAGCGTTTGATAAAAATTGCTTCGGAAAACTTGAGGAGAAATGAGCCCCTTTGTCCACTGATAATTCTAAATGATTTCGCGATTTCCACCTCATGACGCGCATCGAGGAGATGTCTGGTGATAGCGCTATTATAAGAGTTTGTTCCCTTGAGATGTGGGCCTTTCGACACATGTTCATAAAAAATATTAGGTGTGTCCTTCTCTCTACTCTGTTCTGCCAATGTAACTGCTCCCAAAGAATTTGTATACACAGTTTGAGTTAACATGAGAAGGGTATCTGTCGACTTTTGACTGAACCAAAGAGCACGTAAAATTTGTCTAGCATAATTCTAACAGAGAATGGAGTATTCTAAAGATTTTTTTAAACACATAATCGTCTAATTCTATGAATGATTTCAAATTATTTCATGAGTGCGATATATGTATTTCACACTTTTGATTGAAGTCATATTGTGACAAGAAAATCTTATATTCGATAAGATTGATTTACTTACTACCTACAAGGTTATATATTGTTAAATGTGTTAAAGGTATGAAAATACTGATTTTCAGCTAAGGCTGAAGTCGTTATTTTTTAGTCTTTTTCGTCTCTTTCTTTTGTTATATTGACTTTTGTGGTCATGTGGAAGACGTTTGGACGAATTTTTAGACGAGTAAAGGAGAAACAACAGCTCACTAGCGACTTGCCCTATTCAGGTGGGTAGTCACCTGGGGTTAGGGTTAGGGTGATATTTCTTGTTGGAAGTAGTTGATAGAACTCAGGATCATTGTATCTATTTGACTATATCGTTGAAATAATTGTAAAGTAATTACCATACGTATAGGGGGCTCACGTTCGATTCCTCGATGGTATATTCCAAAACCCCGCTTAGTTTACTATCCTATAGTAGGTAAGGTAGAGTGTGAGAGAGAGAGAAGTGAGAAATCCCATTACCCTGAAAAACGATACCTCCGCGAATGTAACTTCAGAGTTTGGAGTCATGTATTCCATTCGAATTATAACGAATGAATTCATGAATCAGCATACTGATTTTGTTGATGCCTTACACAAAGTCACTAAAAATGAATTGCATGGAAAATACCAAATGAAGTGAAGCCGAATGAATTAAAACAATATCCATTTCATACAAAAACACGACCATTGGGATTTTCACATTTTTCACTGTTTTGTTCCCTCTACCTCACCACAGAAATCTATATGCATGTGATCATGAAAGAGGTGAATCAGTGGTCAGAGGGAGAGAGAGAGAGAGAATGACACTATTTGAAAAAGTAAAGGGCTAAATTAAATATTTCTATTAGTGAAAATAAACGTGATCCATACATTACAAAATTGAAGATTTACAAGTTTAAATCCAAAATCCCCTTATACCTTCCCATTTTTTTACTATGAAATTTATTAATAATAACAACAGAAGAGGTGAGAAAAGTATGAGACGATTTCGATATTTACAAAAAGTCAATATTTTCTCACCTTAACACATTTGCATTACATATTCTTGTAGATATAAGAAAATAAAATTGTGTCGAAAAAGATTTCTTTACAGGATTTTCATCATCAGCTGACATTAGTTAGAGAACCATTGGAAAACCTGGAAGTGCTGGACAGCTGGGTTCTAGTGGGAAGTCGTGACCAGTAGGGTGCAGCAGGTCGGGCGTGAGGACAAATACTCGCCGAAGACATTGGCTAGGGGTCGCGCTATGTCGTGAATTGGCAGAAGTTAGAATTCAGGGATTGGCCATTGGATCGGGTCCCAGTGGCTTAATGGTATACGAGCTCGCCTTGTAACCAGAAGGTCGTGGGTTCGAACCCCAGTGGGCGCGTACTGATGAAGACTCCCAAACTAGGACGAAACCGCTTTCCAGTACTCCCAGGTTTTTCAGTGGTTCCCTAACTGATGTCAGCTCATGATGAAATCCCCCGTGCAACCAAATCTTTATGTGTGTCATGGTTATTTTCATTGATAGAAATATTTGATTTTGCCTTTCACTTTGTCAAGTAGTGTCTTTCACTCAGTCGCTGCCTCTCTTTGGTTCACTCCGTTCATAATCACGTTCATACAGAGGAGCGGAGAGGAATAAAGCAGTAACGATCGTGAAAATCCCAATAGTGATGTTTGTATGAAATGGATATTGATTGAATTCATTTGACTTCACTTCATTTGGTGTTTTCCTTTCAAATCATTTCATCAACTTCATGATGAAACTGAACCGATGATGAATAAATTCATTCTTTACATTTTGAATGGAATATATGACATCAAACTATGTAGTTTCGTTAACAATGTGATTCGATTTCTGAGGAATGGGATTTCTTAGTTCCAACCCAAACTTCCTTACTACACGATATTAAAGTAAGCAAGGTTTTGGAGCATGTCATACGGGAATCGAAACTTTGACCTCTTCCACGGATGGTTAGTGTACTGCCATTGAATTAATAACACAGTAAAATGCAAACAATAATTATTAGTTACATCAACTTCTCATTTCAAGTTTGACAGCAAACTGATTTCAAGTGGAGAAGAATTGAATTCCAGTATTTAAGTACTGCATGACTTTCTTTCTCTTGTTTGTGACCATTCAGTAGTAATCATCCATCACCAGGACTCGAAACCAGGATTTTCTTCTGGTTATAAGGTACCGTCGTCGACTATACAGTCACTGAGACAGAATCCAATAGACGGTGCATGTAGTCTACTTTAATTTAATTCTCGATGCATAACGTGACTGACAGCTACTTGGAAAAAACATCATCTTTGAAACGTAACTCATTTATTGACAAGCGAGATATATATCACAATTGTGTATGAATGTCTAGAAGAATGCTGAATGATGGATGATTTGTGGTAAGTATGTGGTAGTATGCTTCATTTCTCTATACGTCATCTGTGTATCTATCTAAAGTATTAAGATATATTGATTGCTTTTTAGACACAATGAATCAAAATCATGTTCATTATTCCTATTATGTGTTTGTCGATTGTCAAGGAACTTAGCCCTAGATTCCTATTGTAACGAAGACGCTTTGAACCGAAAATGACTGCGTATTTTTTCGACTTTAACACCAAAACACCGGTATTCTTTGAACGAAGTTATATTGTTTGGCAATTAAAGCAAGATGAATACAAGTCTACAAACAAATGTTAAGTACAAATGAAGTTATAAAGTACTTTTATTCGTATTCTTCCGTCTTCATCGAACTTGCTAACGATCGGACCATTCACGCCTTCGAGTTGCCCGCCAATGGTGACCAAGGTCAGTGAACCAACGTTCAATGTTCATACTCCTTGACATCGAAGGTGAATGATTTCTGAGGATACCGATAGAGCAAGTGAAGTAATTCGATTATGTGTAAGCATCAACCAGACGGTGGTCAACCACTTGGGAGCGATCCAAACAGTGTGCAGCTGCTTTGTTCACTAGATTCTTATCATACTATCAGTGGTGTACCGGGTGTGACTCAGTTCAGAGAACCAATTTACTTGAAACTCCTGAGAATATGACTAGCTAATTTTAGGAAGAGAAGGGTGATTACTAATACTGGTTGATTTGAGTAGTATCCAGCCATAAATATCATTCAATCAGTAGCAGCATATGACACTATGAATTGATGCTTATTTTCTCGACTTCCATTTATAGTATCAACAAGGATCACATGTCGTGATCTGAATAATTTCGATTGCCTTTGGAAACTGAGATGAAATTTCACTAGTCTAAGTGATTTGAAAATTGGAAATTAGAGATGACTGTGATATGTTGGTTACCGTGGTTGGTTACTTTGGTTACCAGTTATGAGTGAGTGAGTGAGTTAGTGAGTTAGTGAAATGTATAACACATGCTCACCCACACACAGAGAGAGATCTAATTATGTCTTCCTCTTTGATGATGCATAACGCTGAATTCTTTAAAATGAAGTGGAAGACAGAATGTTATAAATCTAAAAATCAATAATTCACGCAGGCACTCTTGCATGCATGCCTGATTATGTACAAAATTGTTCTCACTTGAAACAATCTACTGGTTTTAGAAGAGTATATTTTAACAATCACAATTTCGTCAATATTATCTTGGTTAATTCAGTTGGTCAGGCAGTCAGTCAGTCAATCTCAGCATGTATGTTAGTATCTTATTGTTTCTTAAGCTTCTCTTTACAACAAAACAACCAACCAACCGATGAAATAAACAAATCACTCACTCCTTAATTTCTCTTTGTTTTCATGTGTTGTTTCTGTGAGAAGTTGTTGAGTGAAGCGGCATCCACCCATTCTTTGTTTATTTTGATCTCAGACTATCAGTTTATGCTTGGTTAGCAAAATTGATCTTCTCAATGTGTATACTCATCGGCGAAATGCATAAACAGCAACAGTGACAAGAAGAAGAAGAGTTATGATAGAATTTTATTATGATAATTATTTATTTCATTTCTTCGCTTTCTGAGTAGAACAAAGGGCTTCTGAGCTAGAGATTTGATGTTTAGGTAGCAGTGGTGTTTATTTTTACGGGATGGGTTTTCTATCCTCACACGCAGCCTTCGCAATTTACCTGACTTGCTACTCCCATAGCGTAATTAAGGTGTGCATTGGCCGAGGAACCATCCTATTGACCACGTTCATGGTTGATTAGCGTCCTACCACTGAGTCGCTGACGCACTTATGATGACATTGCTGTCAGTCACTTTAGAATTATTCATTCAGGCACGCCACTCGAAATGTCCCAGAGAATGCGTGATATTTGTGATGTAAATATGTTTATCGAGAATAAAGGTGTTGTCACTTCTGGAACTACTCCTTATGCATAGTAATTTGTATCTAATGATCAAACCTCACACGATTGTACGGAATGTTCCACACTGAGTGTGAATTTGTTCGGACGACATCGTTTGCACCACAGGTAGTCGGCACAGAAGAGGATATAAAAACCACCTCGACCGCTCTGAAATCAGTTTGGAATTTCGCTGCACTCACCATAAGAATAAATTCGAATTTTCAACACGGATGTTAAATTAATCAATTCTTCTATATGAGCGAGGATCTTGAAGTGTGCGTCGCCACAGTCATATCGAAGAGGCTACTGTAGACATTTATCAATAGTTGCCACCTTCGCTTGCTGCATATTGGGCATGAAATGGCAGGGAGAATTGATTTACAACAAAGATCTCTTGGGACGAATGAAGTGAGAACCTTTTAATCAACAAATATATAGGAGAAAATGAAGGTGGACCGAACACACCTTGCGTGGAGACCGTCGAGGGACATCACGCCCAATGCAGGCCATCGCTCGAGTTGAATCTCAATAGGAAAAGACCAGTTTGGTGTCGCTTCGAGGGTGACATGGATGATATGAAAGATTATGGGCAGTCGTTGGGTCAGCCAAAGAGGATGGCAGAGACTGCTCTTGAAGACCTACGTTCCAAGTGGAACCCAAGGGAAGGGAACATTAATAAATCATAATTATAAAATGTGAATAAGTCGACAACAAACAGTAAGGACAATGATCATGATTACAAAAATGTTGTGCAAGTGATTATGTGATCGAGTTGTCAGTCTCTCTAGATTTGCGAGGAAATATTATGTGTGCATAGAAGTAGTGAACTTTGAATATATTTGTGCGTTGAAGTTTTAGTAGCAATTTGGTTAAGTTTTGGGAGTGGAGTTGCTAGCACCACGCCCCAACCCTCCCTCTTTATCCGGGCTTGGGACCGGCTAGAATACTAGTGACCTAGTAATCTAGGCGAGGTTACAGGAAGAGAACTCACCATGGGTCGTGAGGCCCTCGGTGAAATGAACGAAAATGGCGAACTCTTCTCAGACTTCTGCGCCTTCAATGATTTGGTGATTGGTGGCAGTGTGTTCAAACACAGGGATATACACAAGGCAAGATGGATTTCACCAGATGGACACACCAAAAACCAGATACACTTCATTTCAATCTCAAGGAAGTGGAGACGGAGCCTACTGGACACAAGGTCGAGGAGAGGAGCAGATGTGGGTTCAGACCACTATCTAGTACAAGGGACTTTCAAGGTGAAGCTGAAAGCCTCGAGGATACCTGGGGATAGGCCACAATGCAAGTTCAACACGCAAAAACTGAAAGACACAACCACAAAGGACACTTTCACTGCAACTGTCAGAGCAAAGCACGAAACACTACGTGGCACCACTGAGGAATCATCCGTGGAAGACCATTGGAACTCTCTGAAGGTAATTTTCAACGAAACGTACTCAACGGTTTTAGGAAGAAAGAAGAAACAAGACAAGGAATGGCTCTCAACAGACACTTGGAAACTAATAGAGGCGAGGAGAAAGGTGAAAGAGAAAATGATTCAATGCAAAGATGGACAAGAGAAAGAGACGCTGAGCTCAACTTACACAGCACTGGACAAAGAAGTGGAGAAGAGTGCCAGGAAGGACAAAAGACAATTCTACGACAACCTGGCTACTGAAGCTGAGAAGGCAGCAGGCAAAAGGGACCTGAGAACACTATATCAGATAACCAAGTCTCTATCCGGGAAGAGATCAACACAAGTGAAACCTATAAAAAACAGCCAAGGGAACCCAATTACCAAAGAAGAAAGACAGATTAAACAATGGGCGGACCACTTCAAAGGACTCTTGAATCGACCATCACCTACAACCCGTCCAGTAATACCAACAACAGCACGTACACAACTGCAAGTTGACACCAATCCTCCAACGAAAACTGAAGTCATGAATGCAATCAAGCTTCTCAAAGCTGGAAAAGCAGCTGGACCAGATGGAATACCCCCGGAAGCACTGAAAGCGGACCCAGAAACGACGGCAGATATGCTGACTCCATTATTGCAAAAGATCTGGAAGGAAGGAAAGGTGCCTACTGACTGGAGGAAAGGTTACCTGGTGCAACTACCAAAGAAGGGCGACCTGGGACTCTGCAAGAACTGGCGAGGAATCATGCTCCTGTCGACGCCGAGTAAAATCTTGAGTCGCATCATCCTGGAGAGAATCAAGGACGCACTGGATACAGAACTCCGACCAGAACAAGCTGGATTCAGGAAAGGCAAATCATGTTCTGACCAAATTGCAACTCTACGCATTATCATCGAACAAAGCATGGAATGGCAATCAAATCTCTACCTCAACTTCATAGACTTTGAGAAGGCCTTCGACAGCGTTGACCGCGAAGTAATTTGGAAACTACTCGAGTATTACGGCGTACCCCAAATATTCGTCAACCTCATTCAACAACTGTACGACAACGGCACATGTCAAGTGATCCACAAGGGAAAACTCAGCGAAGCGTTTGGAGTAAACACAGGAGTCAGACAAGGGTGCTTATTATCACCAATGATATTCCTAATTGTGGTGGACTGGATTATGCGTCAGACAGTGGGAAACGAGAAGACAGGGATATCCTGGACCGACGCGAAGAACCTAGAAGACCTGGATTTCGCGCGTGGATGATTTTATGTTTGATGTCACACAAAATCGAAGACTTACAGGCGAAAACCGACAAACTGGTCGAAGAAGCAGCCAGAGAAGACAGGACTCCAGGTGAACATAGACAAGACGGAGGTTATGAAAATAACCAACCAACAACAACAACAGCAGCAGCAGCAACATCCAGTGCCAATCACCATCAACGGGAGGGATTTGAAAGAGGTTACTTCTTTCACTTATCTAGGGAGCATTGTTTCAACCACAGGAGGAACGGACGAGGATGTCAAATCGAGAATCAGGAAGGCGAGAAACATATTCATCAACCTGAAACCAATCTGGAAATCTTCGTCACTCAGCCTGCATCAACAACAAAATTCGGATTTTCAATACAAACGTGAAGTCAATTTTGCTTTACGGATCAGAAACTTGGCGGGTCACCAAGAATATTTTCAACAGGTTGCAGACCTTTATCAACAACTGTCTTCGCTCCATACTGAAGATTAGATGGCCAGAAAGAATCACAAACAAGAAGCTATGGGAACAAACGAAACAGGAACCAATCGCCCAACAAATATGCAGGAGGAAGTGGAGATGGATTGGACACTTGCTGAGGAGGCCGTTGAGTGACATCGCGCGTCAAGCCCTCGAGTGGAACCCGAAAGGGAAGCGGCGAGTGGTTCGTCGGTGCAAGAGTGACATGGAAGAGATCGTGTGAAGAGGAGTTGAAACAGTATGGACTAACATGGACGCAAGTGAAAAGTACAGCAGAAGACAGAAGCAAGTGGAGACGTGCAGTTGAAGCCCTATGTTCCACTAGGAACCCAAGGGAACAATAATAATAATAATAATAATAATAATAATAATAATAATAATAGAAGTAGTGAGGAAAACAAGCTATTGTCCTAACCCTATCAGAGCATAATATACTTGATTTTATATTGAATTGTAGGACTAAGATTGAAATACACAATTATATTTGAATGATGATAATGAAGATAAAACAACAGATAAAGACAGTATATTTTCAGATGTTCATTGTGATCTGGAGAAGCATTAATCAATTGTATTTGAGCAGAGGGTGAACACCAAGAGTGACAAAAGACCTGTAAGCTTATTCGCTACAAACATAGAACACACTGGAAAGTTTTGATGACGACCACTCCTTCAGCCATGCTCAATCATCGGAGATGCACAGAACTAGAGAAGTGAGATGACACCTAGTAAGGATTTATGAAAGTTGAATATCTCCCAGTTGGGAAGGTGTTTTATGTTCGCTAAATCATCCAGTACAGTGCTCTTGATCTTTGCCTGTTTACTATACCTGCTGAAGATAGCGAGGGTAAGCTTGGCCAGTCGTTTTATCTATACAACTGTTTCTTCATAAGCAGGTTATTTATAGATGCATAGTGAACTGACCAAACTCGATAGCTTATGCTTCAACTCGATTGTAATTTTCCGACAGGTAGGGGATTTTAAACATGGGATTGCTGAAAATAACAACTTGAGTGGTAATTTTCCCCTGCTTCAGTTACAGTTGTTTCATGCTTACTTCTATTTCGAATGGTGAGGATGAATATAGACATGCATCTCGCCCCGCATATAAATACGTTTTTTGAAAAACTCTTATTATATAGAAACTTTTAGTAAATTTGCTGGACATTCATTATCTTGTAATGAATTCTTTATCATATTTATTTGACTTTTCATCAGAGTATTTGCTGTGGGAGGTTTACTCGCTGAAAAATCAAAAATCTGAGTACAAGAGGTTAGACTCACCTGAAGTCCATTTGTCATTTGTCCCAAAAAGGTTTCGCGAAAGATCAACATTCTAGAACAGACAAAACTTTCATAATGGAGCACGAAAACGCTGATAAGTTTCAGTTCCTGGATAAAAACTTGGAGAGAAAAATGGATGAGACGCTCGAGAGATCGATATATCGTGAAGACACCTGGAGCGGTCTCTCTCCAAACTTCCACAAATTCTGTCCAGTTAGTTATAAACGACCGCTGGTGAAAACGCTTTTCTCTAGAACGAAAAGAATATGCTGACCTGATAAATTAGACAGTGAACTAATGGTGCTTGAGAAATGCTTGAAACAAAATGGTTAGTTACAGAGCTTCATTGACAAATATGGCAAGAATGACTGTAAGAAGCCGGATGCAACTACGGTCAGCAAGAAGCAAATTTTCACTTAACTCGAATTCAAAGTTGGTGATATTATGAGAATCGAAAAAAAAGATTAAGCGCAGCGCTGTCCAGGGTGTATCCTGCAGTAAAACTAGTGTCTCTGCTCTGAACATCATCCTCGTTGGTGTAGTCAAATGTCGACAACTACCTCTCATATGTTACCTCCAACTGTGTATACCAGTTCGCATGTATCTGCAGGAGCAGTTACAGTGGAAGAAGAGAAAGAAGGGACCATGTCAAATTATTCGGAAAAGCACCAAGGAGTTTTCGATTAGAGGGCCAATTAGTTTAAGCTCTTCAATCACCACACACCTGACAGACACAGGACACCGAGTAGACGCGCTGGGACCATTCAAAATAATTAACAGACGAAACAGCTCAAGTCTTCTTCGGTTTGCTCAGGCTATCGCAATGAAATGGCTGAAAAATGATCTATATTTCCAAAGGGAATCTGTTATTGGAAATCAACTACCTTGCTGACTCATCCCTTGATAACTCCTTATATTCTAATTTCATTAACTTATCTTCCCAACTCCCACACCTCCTTCTTTCTATTGAACTTCCGTAGGAGGTAATCCTCTTTGATTTTATGAGTTCTTCTAACCATATTAAATCATCATCTTTTCATGTGACCTCTTGCCAAACAAATTTTGATCTTCTCCTAAGTAATTACATAATTGTCACTAATTTTTTGTTCCCACTCTACCAACAGATTTGTCAATTAATTTTTGAGATCATTTTCTCTAACAAGATGTATATATGTTTACTTACACTTCAGTGACCTTGTCGTCCTGGTGTTTTATCTCTTATAATATGCTTGTCGATAAACAAAAGTATGTTGAAATTTTACACTGACTTATTTCATGAAAGATTGCAGGTTGAACGCAACTGACGAGAACCAGAGAGATAACATGGATCCATGTTATTCTGCACCAATGTTTGTTCTTTGCTTGCTCAAATAATAATAATAATATTGTGGTATGAAGAAATCATCGAATTCTGTAGATTTTCTTCAGGTTGATGGTTCAGTAACTTGTCATCGATGTAGTTCTTTTCTACTCCACCGACGATGTCATCATTGCCTTTGAGCTTATCTTTTTATTGACACTCTGGTCACTATTAATTAAAGGACACATATATACACATACCCATAAAGAATGTGGTAAATTTCATACATTCGATTCCCTTGATAAATTTCAATAGGGAAAGAAAGACCAAATTTACAGTTTAAAATGATATCATCATTCTATTTCACAGGTTCTCATCAGCTACACACCACTACCTGAAATGACAATGGTTATATAGGTGATAATAACATACTTTAATGTTTAAGTGGTAGTAGAGAAGAGATACTATAAAACTGACGTATCCAAAATGTAAGCAGCATTACAATTTTTAGTTTAAGTTTTCATCATCAATTTATACGCTTTTAAAGTAGAAAAGAGGACGGACGGGTAAGACATGAAGCAGAAAAAATTAACAAGCAGTGTTAGCTTGTAGCTTGTTCACATAGCAAATAAAAAAACAAACAAAAGCGGTTACAGTTTATAAGATTGAAATTTGTTCAGTGAGTTGAGATCACTGAATTAGATGACTAATTGATGCAATCAAAATCAAAGTTCAGTTACCAAGGTAGTGAGAGGTTGATCACACTCTCTTTCTGTATGCATAAGTCTGGTTTAAATCGTTTGATTACGATCGCTTCGGCAAATCGTAGTAAATTTGCTGTCCTTTATCTATTTAAGATTTTGAAGGACTTAGAAATCTCTACGACATGACCAGTATCAACAATATATCTGGTAGTTGCACTCTGAGAATATTCGCTTCATTTTAGGCACAAGTTTCTTGGAGTATGTATGAGATCCAGCCAAACATTAAATTTACTGTGGAATGTGAACACAACGACGAGTTCAATTTCCTGGATCTAAATGTAAAAAGAAGAAACGATGAAACGGTTGAAAAGTCGATTTACAGAAAAGAAACCTGGACTGGACAATATCTTCACTACAACAGCTTCTTCCCTATTAGCCATAAGCGGGGATTAGCGAAGACACTGTACGACAGAGCCAGGAAGTTACGTTCTCCTGACAAGGTAGAACAAGAATTAAGCTTTGCTGAAAAATGCCTTAGGGAAAACGGGTATCCAAAGGGATTTATCTTAAAGTATAGCAAAGAAAAAGATGTGAAAGCGAAGTATCCAACAGCTGAAAA
This sequence comes from Trichobilharzia szidati, assembly GCA_944472155.2. Classification (NCBI taxonomy): domain Eukaryota; kingdom Metazoa; phylum Platyhelminthes; class Trematoda; order Strigeidida; family Schistosomatidae; genus Trichobilharzia; species Trichobilharzia szidati. The sequence goes on from OX235274.1 coordinate 43,037,346, forward strand.
GAAGAAAGTGTTTTTTTATCTCCCACTCAAAAGAGATGCAGTGTCACAGCAGATTAGGTGTGAAGACAAATGCTCGCTAGCTTTGACAATGCCTGATGCTTGTGCTAAAGTCACGAATTGGTATAAGTTGAAACTCAAGGTCCACTGAACCGGGTCCCAGTGACTTAATCGTATGCGAACTCGTGTTGTAACCGAAAGGACCTGGGTTCGAACCCTGCCGGTGGGTGAGTACTGCTGACAAGTTCCAAATTAGGCGGAAGAAACAGCTGTCTAGTACTGCCAGCTGATTTTCACTGATGGTTCTCTGACTGATATCGATATGTGTTGAAACTTGAGATCTATAGTGTTTTATTTCCTTGGTGATGATTTTTCTGCTTAAACATTTTGTGCACTTTTTTAATATCACTTTTCGCACTTAATCATTATCATCTCTGTTTGAACTTTGGTTATAATAAGGAAATACTAATTGATTAGGCACCCCAGACATACACAATAAACACATGCAAACACACTTTCGTATTATGATAACACATCTTTGTTACTTCTACTAAAATGCGTACAATAAAAGATAGAATAATCGATATAGGTGCATACAAGAACGTAGTTTATGAGAAACTGATAGTCAAAATTGTAAAACATTGACAAAATAAATAAATATCATTAGTCTCTATCTGTGCCATTAAAAATAGCATTAGAGTAAAGTCCAACAATACAAACATGTTCTCACTTATTCCAATAGAAGAATAATTAAAAGTGTGAAAATTTCAAAACAAAACCACGCACGATATCTCCAAATGTAAACTAATTTTTTAATTTGATTTTGTAGACTTATTTTAAGTTAAATCAAAAAATGACTTCATTTGGAGAACCAGAGAAAACTAGAGAGTTATAAATATCCAAACCAAGTTCACTTTTAACAGTTTGAAAAAATTTGGGCATTGGGTGTATGATATTCATTATAAAAAATTTTTGAAGTTCCCAATGAATGAAAATAAAAAGAATATTGTTTTGTTTTTCATCCATTGGAAAACACAAAAACTTTAATATAATGAAAACTAGAAAGTACCAGGCAGCTGTTTTGTCCTTGTTTAGGACTCTCCAGCAGCACCGAAGACGAGAGTCATTCTGCCATTTAGAAGGAATCCAGTGGCCAACCTGAGAATTTTAATTACGGCCAATTTTTAATATTATTTAGCTCAAAAGCGAAATAATGCCATCGGCTAGTATTTATCCTCATGCCCAACTTGGTGCAGCCCACTGCTGACTACTTCTCATTAGAACTCCAGGCAGTTTCATCCTGTAGTCAGTCACCAGTGAACACTAGATTACATTTTTCCCCAGTGTTACAGGCCAACGTGCTCAATTTGTAACCAGAAAGTCCTCAGTTCTATCCCTCATGAGGTTATCAGTGTTAATTACTGAAGAGTCCCAACGTAGGACGAAATAGCTGTCCAAATATTATTATTATCATTATTATTATTTCCTTTAATTCCTAGAGGAAGAGAGGGCTTCAGCCACACGTCTCCATTGCGTTCGGTTCTCATATAGAGTTTTCATTTGGGTCCAAGTCTGCCCACATGCTTTCATCTCCTCTTCACATGACCTCCTCCAAGTCACCCTTGCACTGACGACCAACTCGCCGCTTCCCTTTCGGGTTCCATTCGAGCAATGGCTTGTCTAGTGATGTCACTTGATGGTTTGTTTCCTCAGAGTATGGCCAATCCATCTCCATTTCTTCCTGCCTATTTGTTTCACAATTGATTCCTGGTTGGCTTGCTCTCAGATATCCCTCACTATTGCTGATCTTTTCTGGCCATCTGATCTTGAGTGGTATTGAGCGAAGACAACTGTTAATGAAGGTCTTTAGTGTGTTTGAGATGCTCTTTATGACGCGCAGTGCAAGTCTCTGACCCGTATAGTAAGTAGCACTGACTTCACATTGGAGTTGAAAATCCGGACCTTATTTTTCATGCTGAGTGCTGTTGACCTCCACACAGACTTGAGAGTAGTGAAAGCTTGTCTTGCTCGCCCTATCCTCGCTTTGATATCCTCGTCAGTTCCGTTCGCCTGTATTTGAAACGATGCAACCCAGGCAGGTAAAGGAGGTTGTTTCTTTCAGCTTCCTTCCATTTATGCTGATTATTGTCTGTTGTTGTTGCTGTTGCTGTTGGTGGTGTTGCCCAGAAATCTTCATCACCTCTGTTTTCTCTTTGTTCACCTGAAGTCTTATCTTCTCTGGATGCTTCTTCTGTCAACTGGTTGCTTTTCACTTGCATATATTCCAGTTTGTGGGAAATCAAACATATATCATCGGCGAAGTCCACATCCTCCAAGTACTTTTTTGTGTGAGTCCATTTTATACCTGTTTCCCCATTGCCCTCTGTTTGTCGCATTATCCAATCTACTGCAATCAGGAAAATCATTGGCGATAGTAGGCAGCCAGCCAGTTTGTCTTACTCCTGTCCTCATTTCGATGGATAGCGTAAGTTTCCCGTTGTGGATTGCTTGGTATGCAGCATTGTCATACAACTGTTGGATGAGATGCATAATTGTCGGTGGCACCCCGTAGTAGCTGTTCAATACCAAGTGGTATTCAATGGTTCTCTAACTTAGATCAGTTTATGTTTAAACCTGAAGTCTATGAGTGTTAGTTTGCGATGTGTAGGGTCATTGGAATACTAGGAATCATGGTTCAGAGACCGTCAGTGACACATCACATAGTTATTCTCAATGGTTCGGCTGAATTAACACTTTATGTCATTATTTTAAATTCTAAAAATCTATATCTAATTATTCTATCATGTATTTTTATCTATTGTAGTTTCATTAAATTCATCTTCTCTGCTTTTTATGATATGCTTCTTTGAAGTGGAACAACTTAAACTGTTGTATTTCTGTCACTTAAACTCTTCAAAATGTATCATGTGAAATTTTACAACTTTTATTTTCATGCAATACATATTACTTACTTATAATGATGCTTCTAAGAAGTAGTATGTAGTGAGTACTCATCAAGAAGGATAACAAAACTTGCCAACTTATTAGTCAGTAAGTATGCTACATAATATATAAACAGAAATGATGCTGTTTTAATCCAGTTTTTATTTGCCTGTTGGTTGATTGGATCGCAATGCTCAGCCCCTGTTGACATGTAGGACGGACGTTTCAACAAGGTCTGAAGATTAACGTGAAGTAATTTGAAGGTGGATGATGAGTATCAGTGGAATCCACCAGGATTCGCGTTTCGTCATATTTGGGGCCCGTCCACCAGCTGGATATACCTGCATTCCTCAGTGAGTGATGATGTTTCCACCAAGGCTCGAACTCAGCACCCATAGTTTCAAACGCCAAAGTGTTATCCACTAGACCGCTTGGGCCACGAGAGCCACCCTAACTCTTGTGCAACGGGTCATATTAATTATTTAATTGAATTTTATATTTTCCTGTCGATTAATTGGACCGAAGTGCTCGGTCTCAGGTTGACATGTCGGCTTCTTGTGCAGATGCATATTTCATCCCATTTAGGACTACTCGTCATCTGGATGTACCCGAATTTCCCAGTGAGTGGTGGTGGTGGTGTCCCCACTGAAGCTCAAACTCAGTCGAATCAGTCAAGCGGAAAATCAAAACTGAATTATAGACAAATAGTAACTATCACCTGTTACACAAGACGAGGCTCTCGTGGCCTAAGTCCAGTCTGGGGGATAACGCTTCAACGTTTGAAATGATAGATACTGGGATCCAGCCTCAGTGGGGAAAACATCACTCACACGGAATGCAAGTACATTCTACTGACCAGTCCCACTTGGATGAAATTTGCATCCTGGATTCCACTGCTAGTCACCCACCCACCAAATTACCTCAAGAATTAAAAATAACAACAATAATAATAGCTTTGTTCTGAACAATGCTAATGTTATATACGGAATTATCAGTGGAGTTAATTGCATAGCATTTTCTCTGCATTCAGAAGCTTCAAATAAGATTGATTGACAGTAAAGAGTGTGGCACAGTTCTATCTGACCTGAAGTGCAAACCAATCCATTATGATATATCTTCTTTGTCCCCTTCATGGAATTCACGACAGCATTTTGTTGAATGCCAATTTTAAAAAGTTCAGGAGTACATTTGTGAACGAAGGAAACCAATCGGGAACGGTTATCTGATGTACTAGGATAAGATACCATTGAAGATATTATTTTTTCTTATGTTTAGTAGAAAATTGCAAAACCTCAGGTTGTAACTGTTTTAAATACTCGAGTTTGACGACAGATTTATATCAGTTCGAGAACCTTTGAAAGTCAGCATTGAAATACTGAACAGCGACAAGCAAAGCGGCAGGTAATGAAAACAGAACACAAGCTATGCAGGGGAACGTTTATTCCACGAAATCAACTTTTAAAAAGTGCGGGAGTCCAGTCTTAGGGTATAACAGTTTTTCTGGTCTTCGTTATTGTTTAGATTCCTGCAATTCTTGTATCTCCTGGTCCAGATAGTTAGCTGACTCCCGAGTATCTTCCTGCGAGTAAAGAAAATAAAACATTGATTAGTGTTATCATATATAGGTTTTGTTTTTATTACTGGACAGCTGTTTCCTCCTAGTTTTAAATACTCGCCGAGTAAACAATACTGTTTGAGGTCATATTTTACTAGATTTAAACAAACTGAATGACAGAAGCTATATGCAGTATATTGATGGAGGTTTATCGATAGCCCAATTTTTAAGCAGGCCGCCAAATAGGATTGTTTAAATGTTTAGATTATCAGATTTGAAGTAATTTAATTGAAATTCGTCAAGAATAAACATCATTTCGAGAGATTATAGACGTAGTGAGAATTCATGGGTCACTGAATTCCAGCCAAATTGACTGAATGGTCGCTGAGGTTGATCTTGTAATCTGAAGCTCCTTAGTTCGCCTCCTGGTATGGGTTTAAAAGAATCCGAAAACACATTGTAGCACTCCAGTGTAAAAGAAAATGTGGGGGAATACCTACTTACTGTTTTCAAAAAGAATTAATACCCACACTATTTCAGTAAAAAGTGTTTAAACTCAAATCGTTATACCAACAAAAAGCCATCATCAAAGACTGCAAGAAAATTCAGTCTACCATATACATAAAAAATATCTCTGAAATAACAGCTAGAATACTGAGACCATTTAAAATGAATATAGCAAACATGCCAACGCAATCACCTAATTCGATACTGTGCAAAACCAAAAGATCCAACGGAAAAAGAAGATAAGATCGATACCATTTATAAAATAAATTGCATAAACTGTGATAAACTACACCTTGGTCAAAGTGGACATCCCCTTCGACTCAGAAACTAAGAACATAAATTAGCTGAAAAAAGGCACGATATACATTCTTTCAGATCAATGCATGCAGGTAATTATGCACACGAATTTGATTGGAATAATGTAAACATTTTAAAGAGAGGAAACATCAAAATTGCTGTCAAGGAATTTCTAGAATCCTAGTACTCAGATCAATCGACGACTAACAAACACATCAATATAGATGAAATTTGTCTGTCTGTCTGTCTGGATTCAACATAGAACTTGGCACCGAAGTGCAGCAGTTCGAGTTGCCACGTTCCAAATAGCACACAAAGGTAGACAAGAAAATGAGTGAAGAGAATCAATAGAGTTTTGACAAGTATAAGAGTGAAACAGAATGAGTAATGGTAGAAACGAATATGGAAAATTACTGAGACTTAATACATCTGCACCATTGACAACGATTTTGAGCCATGTCACCTATTGTCTCCAGCCATTGATTCTTAGAGTCCCGAGGGCGCCAACCCGGAAGTCTGCATCTCCCTCCCTACCTGACTCAGTTTAACTGTCAGGGATTTCATGGACTGATGCCATGTTTTTGTTTGGCCACCACTTACTCTTTTCCAACCTGCACCTATATCAGCTAGTAATGCCCGTCGGGGGAGGCGACGGTTAGGCATGCACAGCACGTGACCTAGCCATCTCAATCTATGTAACTTCATAGCCTCGTCGACTGATTTTCCCTCTTTGCCCAACACTCTACGCCTAACGTCAACATTACTTACCTTATTATACCACCTAACGTGAGAAAGAGATCGTAGACATCTATTATCAAAAACAGACAATCTCTTCATGTCTTCCGCTCTCAATGGCCACGTCTCACTACCATAGAGAAGGACGGAGCGAACTGCTGAGCAGTATACACGTCCCTTGGTTGATAGCCGAATGTCACGCCTACGCCAGAGATGGTGTAAGTTAGCGAAAGCAACTCGAGCTTTATGGATCCGTACTGAGATTTCGTCAGCAATCGGTCCGTTGGTGCTGATACAACTTCCCAAATAGGTGAAGTGGTCAACATGCACTATCACTTCACTCCCTATCACTAAGCTAGGAGTTGACGTAGTCCAGTCAGTCCTGTAGCAGCATCTTAGATTTTACAGGGGCGAATCGCATGTCAAACATACGAAGATTGTTGCTCAAGTTGTTCAGAAGACTCTGCATTTTGTCAGCATCCTCCCCTAACAGGACTATGTCATCTGCATATTCTAAGTCTATAAGACTGTTCCCTGGTAACAAGTCGATTCCTAAGTCGTTAAGTTCAGTTAAGGATACTTCCATTAGCATATCTATGATGAAGTTAAACAGAAAAGAGGAAAGTGGACATCCTTGACGGACACCACTTGTTGTTATCAATTCAGATGACAATTCCCCATAAGCCCTTACACGGCTACGTGAGTTTGAGTAGAGTGCTTTGATTAGTGCAATGTACTTTCTTGGCACTCCCTTCACAGTCAAACATTGTGAAATTTACCAACTAATAAGGTATATATCACAACAATGTTGAAATTCCCGGTCAATAAAAATGATCAATAGAGACGTAAATTAACAACCAATCAAGAAAAAGGTTTTCTGTCAGGAGATATAGTTATATCATCGTTCATGGAGAAGTCAAATAAGCTCATATCATACTAAAACCTGCACTGAAGCGGTGTTGTCTAGAAAGAGGACAACCAGCCCAGAGGACACAACTAAATCACTATCATCCACCTTAGCTACAAATCTTTTCCGTTATCACGTAGTAACTGATTTAATAAATAGAATTCAGTGTACACCAAGCAAAGGATTAAACACGTATGTCAATGGACGTGAACATTGAATTTTTGTTTATTGGACCTGGTAGTCATTGGTGGGCAACTCGAAGGCGCGAATGGTTCGATCGTGTGCAAGTTGGAAGAAGACGAAAGAATACGAATAAAAACTTGTATTAATCTTTACTTTAATTGCCAAACAATATAACTTCCTTCAATCGAATACTGGTGTATTGGAGTTGAAGTCAAGAAAGATTTATAGTAATTATCGGTTCAGAGCGTCTTCGTAACAATAGGAACTTAGGGCTAAGTTCCTTGACAGTTTTCATTCATCTGTTCGTTTTCTGGAGCGCTTTCTGGATCTCTTCTGGAAGCGCTTATGGGGTCTGCAGCCAGCATATTTGCACATGGATTATCAACGCAATTTGGATCCTTTGGCGACGTTGGATGATGCTTGGGCCAAAGAAGGGACATGTCACCGTGGAAGCAGACAGAAAAGTAAGTAACGATGAGTTGCCTATTAATTGTAATGATATGTATGACGATCAGCATGATAAGTCTGATGTTCATGGTTCGCCGTTTGGTGATAGTAAGGGCTTAAGGCTCCCTCGGTACTTCGATGGAAACCCAGCCGACTACCCACAGTTTATCAAAGAGTTTGAGGTCATGTTGAGTGGTTTTGTATTAAATGACGAAATGAAGTTAATGCATTTGTTGAGATATTGCACTGGTGTTACTGCAAGAGCCATAAAGTGCTGCATGTTTATGTCCCTGAACGAAGGATATACAGAGGCTATGAGGATACTAAGTCAAAGGTTCGGTAAACCATTTATGATATCCCGTAGTATTTTCGAGACAGTGAAAGGTAATGGATCACAGTTAAACGATAACTGAGAGGAACTCGCAGAGTTCTTAGACAGTTTAATGGTATATAGAAATGCTCTCGTGTCTCTTAATTGCGTAGATGAATTGAATTCAAGCTCTGTTCTTGAGACAATTGTCAAGAGATTACCGGTTTGTCTACAAAGGAAGTTTATAAAAATCAGTTCCCGTCTAGAGGAAGAGTGTACACCAAACGAAGGATTAAACACGTATGACATTAGTTACAGACTGATATCAAATAAAAGACGTTAGAATCTTTGAAACATATTCACTTCTCCACATTGAGTTAGTCTTAGTCTACGATGCTCCATGTCTGTCTATCTTAGCGTCCACGACTACTTTTTATGTTCCATCTATAGACCAATTCCAAGTAATGATACCTTTAGAAAATCACAATACACTACAAGATTCTAGACTGATCAACGTTTTTAAAATAATGACCTTTATGATCATTTGAAAGATTCTTTCATTTTATTGATAAGATCGATGAATACAAAGTTAATAAAGTATTGTCTACTGAAATCTTTTCTGACTCTCTAAGGAAACTGAATGATATAAATATTGATTTCTACTGCACTCAAATCACGCACACACATGCTGAAGACCATTAAGACTCTTCATTGTGTTGACTAGATTTTAGCTTTATGAGACAAAAGTAAGTCATTGTTTTTCTATTGATTGAAAAACTGTTTGTCTTTTCTTGTTTTCCAACATGCACTTTATAAAAAAACAAAAACACCAAACAATAGAATTCCAATTTGCTTGTCCTCCATATAACAATAATATTCAGCCTGGATACAGCATAATTAGAATTAGTAGTGGTTTGTAGGGATTTTGACTGATTGGTTACAGGATTTCATCATGAGCTGGCATCATCGGTTAGAGAACCATTGGAAAACCAAGTAGAGAGTACTGGACAGCTGTTTCGAACTAGTTTGGGACTCTTCGACAGTACGCACCCACCGGCAGAGTTCGAACACAGGACATTCTGGTTACAAGGCCAGCAATATCGTAGACCATTAAGCCACTGGGACTCGATCCAATGACCAGCCCATGAATTCCAACTTCTGCCAATTCTTGATATAGCGTGACCACTAACCAGTGTCACCGCTGGTGAGTATTCGTCCTCACACCCTACCTGCTGCACCTTACTGTTTGCGACTTCTCCCTAGATTCGAGGTAACTACCTATCTGAATAGGGCGTACTGATAAAGAGTTTCAAACTAGGACGTAACAGCCGTACAGTACTCCCTGCAGGTTTTCCATTTGTTCTCTAACGGATGTCAACTCATGATGAAATCCTCCAACCAATCAGTCAAACAAAATCCCTGCAAACCAATACTTGAAAGCTCCATAATGGTTAAGATTTTATTTTGATAAATCACACAGTGTTGTACAGTTATATTAACTGATGACGTTTTGAGCACAAACTATTGCTCATAATCATATCAAGTTGATATGACTATGAGCAATAGTTTGTGCTCAAAACGTCATCAGTTAATATAACTGTACAACACTGTGTGATTTATCAAAATAAAATCTTAACCATTATGGAGTTATACTCTACCACAGTGCCCAAGTTTTATACTTGAAAACTCATCTGATGCTCACTAGCGACTGACCCTCTTCACGTAGTTACCTGGGGTTTTAGTGAGAAGCCTTGACTGGCAGGGTACGGCAGGTCGAAGGTGAGGACAGTTACTCATCGAAGAAGACATTGTTAAGTGGTCGCTCTATGTCGTGAATTGGCAGAAGTTAGAATTCATGTCCTGGCCATTGGGTCGGGTCCCAGAGGCTTAATGGTCTACGAGCTAGCTCCCCTTGTAACAAGAAGACCCCAGGTTCTAACTCTGTTGGTGGGTGTGTACTGATGAAGAGTCCCAAACTAGGGCAAAACGGCTATCCAGTCCTCTCAGTTGGTTTTTCAATGGTTCTCCAACCGGTATCAGCTCATGATGAAATCCTGTAATATAATTTTTGATTTGTTTATTTTTGTACTTTTCATTTGGTTAATTAAAATGAACAGAAATGCTGGGTCTCTGTTGACATATGAGTTCCTAGAATGGAGGCTTCAACAATATCGAAGGATTAATATAATGTTATTTGGTGGATAGTGATTAGAAGTGATAGAATCCATAGCGCATATTTCATGCTATTTGGACTTGTCTCTGGTTGTATTAGTAGTCTCTAGGGTATGATAATACCCTTCCATTGGAACTAAACAACGTCATCGAATTTGTGATGATAATTGCTGATTTCCAGGTTCAGTGGGAATATCAGTACACTGAGGATTTTTGATATATCCAGAAAACAGGTCACAAACAGGATGAAATGAACATTTTGAATTCGATTGCTAGTCATCCATTCACGACAAACAGATGTGACTTCATTTTATTGATTTATGTGTCACAAAGAATATTTCCAGCAGGTTGCAGACCTTTATCAACAACTGCCTTCGTTCTATACTGAAGATCAGATGGTCGGAAAGAATCACCAACAAGAAACTATGGGAACAAACAAAACAAGAACCAATCGCCCAACAAATATGCAGGAGAAATTGGAGATGGATTGGACACTCACTCGCTGAGGAGCCCGCTGGGTTACATCGCGCGTCAGGCCAACGCTCGAGTGGAACCCGAAAGGGAAGCGGCGATTGGGACGTCCAAGGGTGACATGGAGGAGATCGTGTGGAGGAGAGTTGAAACAGTATGGATTAACATGGATGCAAGTGAAAAGTAGAGCAGAAGACAGAAGCAAGTGGAGGCGTGCAGTTGAAGCCCTATGTTCCACTAGGAACCCAAAGGAACAATAATAATAATGGCTGAAGAATAGCGACCAAGGAGTGAGAACGTATCGACAACATCGAACACATACTATTTGTTGGAAAACGGAACCTTCCATTATTGCAGCTCAGCTATGAACGCGGCCGATGATGTGGTATATCCCTTTTTTTGTAAGTGGCGCACCGCTAGCTTCATCCAGTGGGTATTAAGGCGTTTCAATAAATCAGCCAAAATATACCAAACAGCATGATTTCATGAAAATTCAATGATATACGTTTAATGCTTGAACTTACTACCATCCTTTATTCCGTTACACATTGCGCAGATATAAGTATTTTTTTATTTTGATTATAGCTGGTAATCACACAGTATTTTTGGCACAAGTATGGAATTTTCAGCATGTTATATCGGTAGCCTAAATTTTGCAGGCCGACCATAGATATCAGGTTTGCGTCGACAGGGCGTCGAATTTCGGACCATGTGCATGGTTGGCGGGAGTCCTAACCACTGTGCCACCGACGCACAACTCAAGTCAGCTTTTCTGATGAAAGTGCAGCTAATGTAACGCAGTTCAGGAATATAATTCAACTGATAGATAATGTTTACGTCAGGAAAAAATAATTTTAATGCAAAATTTCCTTTAAAAAGCATGTAGAAAAATATAATTTGTCATTAAACCAGCATAACAACGGACTAGGACGCTAAAGTTACCGGGGAGATGCAATAAAGCCACTCTATGAGGGCTATTCACAAATTTAGCTGCGAATTTCACCCCGATCTCATTTTTCATTACTTTTTGGATAAGGATTTGATAGCTTCTTGAGGTTATAATTTGTAGTACGATCAGATTTAGAGTTAGGATAAGGGTGAGGATTATTAGTATTATTATTGTTTCCTTTAATTCCTAGAAGAACATACGGCTTCAGCCACACGTTTCCATTGATTTCGGTTCTCTGCCAACGTTTTCACCTGGCTCCACGTCTGTCCACATGCTTTCATCTCCTCTTCACATCACCTCCTCCCTGTCATCCCCACACTGACGACGATCTCGCCGCTTCCCATTCGGGTTCCATTCAAGCGACGACCTGGCGTGTGATGCCACTCACTTGATGGTTTATTTTCTCAGAATATGATCAATCCACCTCCATTTCTTCCTGATGGGTTGGTTCGCTCTCAGATATCCCTGTTGCTGATGTTTTCTGGCCGGCCATCTGATCTTGAGTAGTATTGAGTGAGAACAGCTATTGCTGAAGGTGTGTAGTTTGTTCGGAATGGCCTTCGTGACGCGACGCCAACTCTCTGATCCGTGTACAGTAGCACTAACTTCACATTGGAGTTTTATTTTGGGTGTTTTAGTTTTAATCATCTGTATTTCACTGGTAAATAGTTTGACAGTGTTCACAGTTTTTATCTACATTTTTCTAGTAAATAAAGAAGTTTTGTTTGATGTTATGTAAAACACTCCTTATTCTGATTGGTAACCTCAAGGTCAGTCGTGAGTCCGTCTGGGTTGAACGTGTATTCTTTAACCTTGACTCGTATGTAATTTTGCCTTTATTTTTAAAATAAAAGTACATAGTTGCTTTTATTTAAGACAGGAATTTGACATCTGATATGAATAATTTTATTTTATTTTGCTTTTGAATAAAAAGGTTTACGTTGGATCAATAAAAGTTTGAATCACCAGGCAATAATGTACTTCTTTCATATCATGTTAACTCTAACTGATTGGTTCACGTGTTCAACAAGTGCCTTATTTAAATCAACAGAGTTACATGTTCAATTAAATTAGGAAAATTTGTTAGCTTGTATGTATTTCCTTCCATTTTATATTTCCCTGACACGTCTACTGTTTTCCAGGGTTGATTTCTGTTTCGAATTTGACCAGGGATTGATATCAATTAGAGAACCATTGAAAACCAGCATTAGAGTACTGGACAGATGTTTCATCCCACTAGTTTGGAAATCATAGGCAGTACGCACCCATTGGGGTTCGAACCCAGAACCTTCCGGTTACAAGGCAAGCTCATATGCCATTCAGCCTGTTATCACCTGATATCAATCCGTGGTCAAACTCGAAAAAAACAGATCGAATCCTTCAAATCAACCATTGGAAATTAATTGGATGCTCGCTAGTGACTTGCTACATGACGGAGTTTCCTTTCTTTCTAGAGAGAAGTCGTGACCAGTGAGGTGCATCCAGTTGGGAGTAGGGATGAATTTCCCACCGATGAAGTTGTGTGGTGGTCGCGCTAAAAATCACAAACTTGTGGAAGTTAGAATTCAAGGAGCGGCCATTGAGGAATCGGGTCCCAATGACTGAATGGTGTACGAACTTGCCTTGTAGCCGGAAGGTCCTGGTTTCGAAACCCAGTGAATGGGTGTGTACTGCCGATGATTCCTGAACTTCTTATGTTGATTCCAAGTTACAGCGTTATCTACATAAGCTGAAATCATACTTTATGCAAATACTTAAAAAATATTATAACTGATACTTTGCCTAATTGTCGGTTAAAGATTATCTCCGTTAAGGTCTTATTTGTACAACACAAGTGCGTGTTAATTAAGCGACATTGGTGTCAAGTAAAGCTCAGAAGAATGATTATTTAATAATAATAATAATAATTTTGCTTTATTCCAGAAACAGTACTAGTGGTACAGTGTGGAATTTTCAGCACATATCTACAATATTTGCACCTAATTTTACCAAACATTTAAAAGGAGTATTTTCAAAAAATATATATATATATAAAGACAACAGCAGCAAAAAAACACAAAAGGAAATTGAAAAAAAATGCGAAAAAATACCAAGAAGTAGAAAGGAAAATAAACAACATAAAATAATATCTCAGTATTGGGTAGTGGAAGCTATGATGTGATTATGTATGGCGACAGTAAAGCTATAGTCATACAAGAAGTTATGAAATGATATTTAAGAATGTTTTTATCGCCAAGAAGATCAGTTAATTTGGTTGAAACAATTCTAAACAATCATAAATGACATTTCAGGGTTGTTGTTTTGTTTTTCATTGTCAGGTCTAATGCAGTGATTGTAGAGGTAGTGTGAGTAATCCTGCATATTACAAAATTTTTAAGGTGGTGATAATGGCGTTCACAACCAATGATTGTCAGTTAATATTGCCGAAAAAAATAAAAAATAAGAAGAACAACCACAAAAACTAATAATTACATGATGCTTAATGACAGGACAATTTTATAATACTCATAGTGCTAATATAGTCAGAACCAGTAGATACACAAGAGAAGGAATGCAGTAAAGTACAAAAAAGTAAGCCAGTGTTAATAATTTAGGTAGCTAAGTATGTTTAAGAAGGAGTCACTAAAGAATACAAAATAAGAGAGAAATAAAAGAGCCTAAAATTATGTTATTAACAAAAAAGCAAGTCATAGGTTTCATGCTTAACATTGTCTCTATCACTTAGAACACGGGCCAAGTATGGTATCGTTGAGTTCCTGTACTTGGTTGTACGAGCATAAATCATTTAATACTGATTTCTGGTTCTACTTGATGAGATACAAGGCGAGAGTTGGGAATAGAGGGGGTGTTGGGGGTCGGAGAGTATGGTTTTTGACCATTTTTCGCATGTATTCAGATGCCTATCAACTAATGTAGTGACGAGCTGATTGAGTTTTACACCACTAGTCCTACTGACTACCTTCAACATCCTTCTCAGGATGGTATAGTCCTTTTTCAGTAGACCAGGAAAGACAAACGGGGAGCAGTAAAGTAGGATAGGTAAGATACAAGAGTTGACAAATTGTGAAAGTAGAGTTTGGGTGATACCAGACTATCTAAGTTTCTTAATGTAGTAGGTAAGACAGAACACTTTCTTAGAAATCGTCAGGATATGAGATATCCAAGTAAGGTCGTAAGATAGAACTAGACCGTGGTATTTTGCATTAGACTTAGTTTCAGTTTTAGTCCCCTCAATGCTACAGGCTTCATGAGAACTTACTAGTGTTTGTAGATCTCGTTTATGCCTAAGGGAGAAGTCACTAGTTTTTTATCATTCTACAACATTCAACTATAAAAACAGTGCACGACCTTTGAGAAACACAGAAGAACTGAATTGTGGATATAACTGATGCCATGTCTCTAGTCCTCAGATAAGGTACGAACAGAATGATACAACCAAACCCAAGCTGTTGTGACCTCGAAGTAGGAAACCAATCTCTGCCTTCTACTGTTTTGCTGGCGAAAACTTCTTTGAGAGATGCAGACTCACAAAACACTCCAAAGACATCAAAATATAACGATTTTCTCTTTCTGGAATCTGTCCCACTATTCAAAAACTGAAAATTACCTCAACACTCTCGTTAGACAGCTATACGGTGAATGTTATTTTCTGAGGAAAAAAAGTACAAGTACATAGAATCAATCACGCAGAATATTCCCAACAAGGTGGGATCAACACATACGCACATACACACACCTGTCTACAAGAATCACATGCCAATTCTTCCCGCAGACAGTTCAACATCACAGTGACCTCCACTCACACAAACAGAATCGTATCACAATACAACACATTCTCAACATCATTACACAACTATAAAGAGAAGGATTACAATTAGAGATTATATAGGGACAAATACAAATAATGAGATAATAATGACAAAGTTAGTTGAAACATCCAGATAAGTATAAATATTGTGATTAGATCATCAGTTGGGAGGGATTTTTTGAAACAATGTTTGCATTACACTGAATTCTCAGTCAGCTTCGTGTTGTGATCCCCAGGATAGATGATGCGTAATCATCGTACGATTTGAATTGATTTTAAGTTGTTCCAAGTAACTGGCAGATAAACTGCAGCTGCTGCTGGATTCAACATAGAACTTGGCACCGAGGTGCAGCAGTTCGAGTTGCCACGTTCCAAAGAGCACACAAAGGTAGACAGGAAAATGAGAGAAGAGAATCAATAGAATGGCAGATAAACTTCATGCATTTATTCCCCTTGATGAATTTGAATAAAGCAAGAACAACAGTGGTTTGTGCAGAATAATATGGTACCATTATTTCTTTCTTAGGCTTCTCATCAGCTGCTTACAGCCTAAATAAATTATGAGGTTTACGTACAGAAAAGTTTTAACATACTTGCAAATTTTACATGTTGTCAGTTGACAAAAAGTTCCACAGTAAGTGAACAGTGCTCAGAAAATTGCGCTGATATAGTTTTTACACAGGCAGTTCAAGTTTAAACAAAATATATGTATGCATACAATGGTAAAAGAGTTACGTAATGAAGACGAATTATGCGTTAGATACAGAGTGACAAATAAATTAGCTAACAATGTACTGAGTTCAACTCAAAACACAGAAACAAGAGACAAGCAAAATTACACTATATCAAAGGGAGGGGATGAGGTTAAAGCCAAAGATTACGTAATCAAATGAAAGAAAGAATAAAGACATCCAGTTATCGGGACGGGCAAGCAAAGACTAATAACTGCTTTTTTCTGAATACATAAATCTGGTTTCAAGCGTTTGATTGAAATTGCTTCGGAAAACTTGAGAAATGAGCTCCTTTGTCCACTGATAATTCAAAAGGATTTCTCGATTTCCACCTCATGACCCGCAACGAGGAGATGTCTGGTAATAGCACTATTATAAGAGTTTGTTCCCTTGATACGTAGGCTTTTCGACACATGTTCATAAAAAATCGGAGGTGTGTCCTTCTCTCTCTCTACTCTGTTCTGCAAATGTAACTGCTCCCACAGATACACGAAAATTTGTATACACATTTGGAGTTAACATGAGAAGGGTATCTATCGATTTTTGACTGCACCAAAGAGCATGTTGTTCGATGGACGGGAACCAACTTAGCTGCAGGATAGGCTCTGGCTAGTGACGTTCTCAGTCTTCTGTTGACCATTTCTGAAATGTTTTCACCTTTAAAATCTAGTTGAATGAAGACAGGCTTTTTTTCAACTGTGTTTTGTTTGGTATTTGAGCCTTCACGTCTTCCATATTTGTCGATAAATCTTTGAGGGAAACCGTTGTTTTTCAGCACCTTTTCAAGAATCATAAATTCTTCCTCTAGTTTCTCTGTAGAGCATATTCTCCTTGCTCTATAGTACAGAGCCTTGACTAATGCTCGTTTATAGCTATTTGGACAAAAACTATTAAAATGTAAGTATTGTCCATTCCATGTAGGTTTTCGGTAAATTGACCTCTGGAGATTACCGTCTTCTAGGCGTTCCATGGCAATGTCGAGGAAGTGAAAATTTCCGTCACTTTCATGTTCCATGGTAAACTCCATATTGGTGTGTGCATCATTGAATAACCTGAGTAAGTGTGAAGCATGACTTTCATTTTTGCACACTATAAATGTGTCATCAACATATCGACAGTAGGAAGCTGTTTCTCTGATATGCAGAGATATAATGAATTGTATGTATCAGCCGATCAAATGACACCTACTTCCAATTACAGTCTACTCATAATTATCAAAGCGTGTGAATCGATTTTCGCACCATTTCACCTCTTTTTTAATTTCCAATATGTGGTTTTGTAGAGTAAAACAATATTGGAAGCGTTGAATTACAAGTGAGCAGATCGTCATATTGTATAACAGAGTCTGAAATCCACCGGCCTGTTTGAACCATCGAGCTCTCAAAATTTTTCTATACGTGATAATACATCATATTTACTCTAATTTTATTGTTTTAATTATCCAATTCACTGCACGACTCGCAATCTAAACTCGTACATAATTTAAAATAGGTTTCAACCCACTGATTGGTTTAGTTGCAGAGCTTCCTTCGTCCTCCTTCTAGACAACGTATTCAATTAAAGTTTAAGCATGAAATGAAGTGATTTGAATTCTCAATGAATGAACGATAGAATTGTGTTTCCTGGTAACCATCTTCTTGACTGGTAGTCGATTTACATATGTATTGATCATTTTTTATTGACTCGGATTTTGAACTTTCTCGTCACTTGATCTACTTTTTATTATTTGGTAGATTTGATCAATATTAACATGTTTGTTAATCGCATATTCGCTTGGGTACCAGGCTTCTAGGAATTCCTTGACTGCATTTTTGGTGTTTCGTCTATTTAAAATTTCGACATTATTCCAATCAAATTAATGTCTACAAATTATCCAAATGCATTGATATGCAAGAATATATATCATGTCTTTTCACAGCTAATTTGTATTCCTGGATTCTGATTCGAAGTGGAAGCCCAGAAGGACGAAGAAAGCTCCGCAAATGAACCAACCGACTCAGAGAACACAACTAATTGCGAAAGTCATTTCTTTTTGTACTACAGACGGCGCAGTATAGATGAAGATGTCAAAGCCAGGCAAGATCAACTGAAATTTGTGTGTGCAGATCTACTGCAACTAGCCAGCATAAAGAACAAGATTAGCGTTTTCAGAACTAACTTCAAATCAGTCAGCGTTTCTATATTATGGTTGGTGTTTGAGTCACCAGAAGCATTCTGAACTGCCTTTGAACTCTTGTTAAGAGCGGTCTTCTCTGGCTCCACACTGAAGGGTGGATGGCCAGAAAGAATAAGAAACAAGGAATTGTGGGAAGAAACCATCAAAGACCCCAAAATCCAGGAAATATGCTGAAGGAATTGTAGATGGATCGGAAATCTTAAGACACGCATTCGATTGGAACCCGTACACGAAATAATTAGTCGGATGTCTGTCCGAGTGTGACATGGAGGAGATCCTGTGGCAAGGAGGAAATCACAGCTTATGTGTAATCGTGGAAGCAGCTAGAGAGGACTTCGGAGAACCGAGTGAAATAGCGACGCACTACTGAAAACTGATTCTACTCGGAATCCAAGGGAATAGTAATATTATTTGGAGATTCTGCTCTGTGTATAAACTCATTTTGGGAATAAAGCCATCGCTATCGTTGTTATTATTATTATTATTACTTTTATTTAAAATTTCTATAACACTTCAAAGTCATGCATAATCAGCTGACCTAAATAACCCAGAATTTAATCTCTTCATTAGGTGTAAAAACTATTGGCAAGTTTCAAGATTTTGAACTAGTTCATAGACATGAATACTTCTGTTAAGAAGAAAAGACCGAGGAGGCCAGGATGAACATTCATTAGGTGAAACGTATTGTACATAGGTAAATTTGGTATACCATATTTTCAAACCACCATTTGCACATCATTTACCACATCCTTGACGGATTGGTCGAATGTCGTCACATTCGATAGCTTCTTTGATTTTGCATCATATGGCAACATTCTTCTCATGGTTCTCTTCTTTGATTGCTCTTTCCAGTGTGCAAAACATATTGTTACTTTTCTGAATTCGCTTTCTGATATACTACTTATATCGGATTATAAGTAGCACTCACCACACTTTGTATTTCTCGAATTCAAAAGATTTTTGAGCCAATTAATTCTAACTTTAACCTCGCCCAGTTAACTACCTTGCTATAGGCTGGCAAGCAGAGAAGACGGGATTCCAGGTGAACGTAGAGAAGATGGAGGTGGCAAAGATAATCACCACTGCCACCACCATCAACCAACAACAACATCACCTACAACCACCACCAGTCACCCATCATCAACGGAAAAGATTTGACAGAGGTTATTTCCTACACTTATCTGACTAGGAAGCACTGTTTCAACCACAGACAGTCGGACAGACAACCAGCCAGCCCGCCAGATTTGGAAACACAAGCAAGATACGCCTTCATCAAACTGAAACCAGTTTAGAAATCTTCTGAACACACAGCCAGCCAGTCAGCATAAAGAAGAAGATTCGGATTCTGTTCAACACAAGTGTGAAGTCAGTCAGTCAAGCAGTTCTTCTGTATGGGTCAGAAACTTGCACTGTATGTCAGTCACGAAAAGGATTTCCAACAGCCTGTTGCAGACTTTTATGAACAGTTGCCCACTTCGCTGGCTGGCTCCATAGTGAAGTTCAAGTGGCCGGGCAGAACGAATTAGTAAAAAGAAACTCTGACTGGGAACAAACCAGCCAAGAACCGACCGCTCAATAAATATATAGGCGAAAATAGAGATGGATCGATCGGGCACACGCTTGCAGAGTAGGCCGTCGAGTAACACTGCGTGCAATGTAGGCAATCGCTGGAGTGGAAACCAAATTGGAAGCGACGAGTCGGTCATCATTGTTAAGTTGACATAGGGGAGATCGTGTGGTGAGGAGGAGTAGGAGGAGATGAGATATTGTGGTCAGTTGTGGAGTCATCCAGCTAAAGAAGATATCAGAAAATAGATGAAAGTGGAGATGTGTTGTTGAAGCCCTATTTTCCACTCGGAACCCAAGGGAATAATAAAATAATAATAATTCCAACTTAGTGAACCATTTATAATGTGCTTTCGACGACTACGGAATATAGCTCAGTGACTAACTTATCCAAGTAGAACTTCTTACAAATAGGAAGTGAGTCACTTCAAGTTGTCACATTTTGAAGAAGGACGTATAAAAGTACAGTAGAGAGGTGTATTAAGATGAGAATGGATGAAGATGTACGGGAGAGAGGATAACTTAATGACCCAGTGAATGTATTTTTGTCATTGAAAACGCCATTGATCCATGCTATCATCAGTCTCTAACCATTGATTCCTACAATTCCAAGGACTCCAGCCACACAGGCTCCACCCGATTCAAACAAACAGTCGGAGACTGAATGGACTGATGTCATGTTTACGTCTGATCATTCATAACTCTTTTACAACTTCATATGATTTCAGCCAACATCAGTGAATTATTTGGGCAGAAACTGAGTACGCATAACAAAATATTTACTATCAATTTCAGTCGATAATATGCCACAATCTCATCGCTTCACTACCCCTTCCTACGTTAAACTCTATGCCTATCTTCATTATTACTGACCATACCACTTCACGTAACATTGAAGGGAGTCGACGTCAATCATTTCATATCTTTCATCTTCAGCGGACTGTGTCACAGCTATAAACTAGAACGGAGCAATCTGTCGCACAAAACATATGTTTTTTCAGCAGGTGGCAGGACATTACGCCAATGCCAAAGATGATGCAATTCGACGGATGTAAAAAAAGCATAAAAGTGTTCGGATTAATAAATGATCGGAGCTCATGAAGGTGTTGTAGAAGGAGAGGCAGTCAGTCTTCTACCGTCCAATTTCATTAAATACTTATAGTTCAGTGATCACTGTGTTTTTAATAATAATAATAATAATAATTTGCTTTATTCCAGAAACAGTACTAGTGGTACAGTGTGGAATTTTCAGCACATATCTACAATATTTGCATCTAATTTTATCAGACATTTAAAAGGAGTATTTCAAAAAAATAAATATAAAGACAACAACAGCAAAAGAAAGACAGGAAAAACACAAAATAATTTTTTAATGCGAAAAAATACCAAGAAGTAGAAAGGAAAATAAACAGCATATAGTAATATCTCTGTATTGGTCAGTGGAAGCTATGATATGATTATGCATGGCGACAGTAAAGCTATAGTCATACAAGAAGTTATGAAATGATATTTGAGAATGTTTATCGCCAAGATGATCAGTTAATTTGGTTGAAACAACACTAAACAATCATAAAATAACATTTCAGGGTTGTTGTTTTATTTTTTATTGTCAGGTCTAATGCAGTGTTTGTAGTGGTAGTGTGAGTAATCCTGCATAATACAAAATTTTAAGGTGGTGATAATGGCGTTCACAACCAATGATTGTCAGTTTATTATTGCCGAAAAGTATAGAAAATAAGAAAAAACAACCACAAAAACTTATAATAACATGATGGTTAATGACGGGACAATTTTGTAATACTCATAGTGCTAATATAGTCGAAACCAGTGGATACACAATAGAAGGAATATAGTAAAGTACAAAAAAGTAAGCCAATGTTAATAATTTAGGTAGCTAAGTCTGTTTAAGAAGGAGTTCACTATAGAATACAAAATAAGAGAGAAATAAAAGAGCCTGAAATTATGTTATTACTAAAACAAAGCAAGTCATAGGTTTCGCGCTTAACATTGTCTCTGTCACTTAGAACACGGGCCAAATATGGTATCGATGAGTTCCTGTACTTGGTTGTACGAGCATAGATTATTTTATACTGATTTCTGGTTCTACTTGATGAGATACAAGGCGAGAGTTGGGAATAGAGGGGGTGTTGGGGGTCTGAGAGTATGGTTTTAGACCATTTTATTGAGACAATGGCTCTCCTCAAGTTTAAAGTTACTTCTAACTAGGGACATATAGTTATGTGAACAGAATAGTGAAATAATCATAAATAGTCTGAATGAGAGGCGGTTACTTTAAAAACAGTTTTTTTTCTTATTCCTTTACGTTCCCAGTGGAACATAGGATGGCTTCAAGCTAGAGCCTCAAAGTTTCCGTAGTAGTGGTGTCTATCATTTTTATGGGATAGGGTTGCTAGTCTCATTTAGCCAAACCTTCCCTCTTTGCCAGTCTTATTACTTACTGGCTTAGTGAGGTAAAGGAGTGAGTCGGTGGCCAGGGAACGAACCCCGAACCACCCGAGGCGTGGTTGGCGAGCATTCTACCACTGTGCCACCGACGTACTAAAGTTGCAGTAGCAGTAAGAAAAGTGAATTTTTTCAGGCAAGATTATTATGCATTATACCGTACACTTTCATTTCTTGTAATTCACTTTCGATTGAATTGAATGATTCTCAGACTGGTGTCGGCTTATGATCAGTCCTGTAATAAATCAAACATAACTCATCCATTGTTTCTTAGATTTGGATCTCTGTCGATTGACTGTACCAAACTGTACACATTCTGGGTTCCACTGCCATTCGCCATCTATCAAATTACTAAAGAAGTTTCTTTCATTTTATATAATGTTGGAAACAATACAATTTGTATTCAAATTTTGGTTTGCAGGGATCTGATTGGTTACTGGATTTCATTCTGAGCTGATATCGGGTAAAGAACCATTGGGAAACCAACTGGGAGGACTGGACAGCCGTTTCGTCAGCCTAGTTTGGCATTCTCCAGCATTACCCACCCACTGCCAGGTTTTGAACCCAGGACCACCCGGTAACAAGGCCAGCTCGTAGACCATTAGGCCACTGGGATCTGATCCAATGATCCATGAATTTGAACTTCTGTCAATTCATGATACGGCGCGACCACTAGCCAGTATCATCGCTGGCGAGTATGTGTCCTTAAACCCGATATGCTGTAGCCCACTGGTTACGACTCCCCACTAGAACCCAGATAACTTAACTGAATGAGGCCAGTTGCTAGTGGGCATCAGACTGATATTCAGGTGTTGAGTTCTAGTGAGAAGTTGTGACCAGTCGGGGACAGCAGGTCAGCTGTGAGGACAAATACTCGCCGAAGACATTGGTTAGGGGTCGCGCTATGTCGTGAATTGGCAGAAGTTAGAATTCATGGGCCATTGGATCGGATCCCAGTAGCTTGTAACCAGAAGGTCCTGGGTTCCAAACCTGGCAGTGGGCGGGTATTGCTGAGGAAAGCAGAACTAGGAGAACGAAATAGCTCTCCAGTACTCCTTGATAGTTTTCCAGTGATTCTCTAACCAATGTCAGTTCGTAATGAAATCATGTAATAAAATTTGTATTCATCTTATTACTAGAACCTTAAATTTACAGTCTCTCATTTTACATTTGTAGCATAACATTAGTCATCTACTTTAATTTTGAAATAATAGAGAAGATGGTTATCCACGAAATTTCATCAGAAAGTGTTTAAAGTGTAATCAAAACACCAACAAGAAACCATCATCAAAGACCACAAGAAAATTCATCCTACCAAATATAAAAAATATCTCTGAAGTAACAGCTAGAATACTGAAACCGTTCGATATAGATATAGCACACAAGCCAGTCAAATCGCTTAATTCGATATTATGCAAACCGAAAGATCCAACAGAAAAAGGAGATAAAATTAATACCATCTACAAAATAAATTGTATGAACTGTAACAGGCATTACATCGGCCAAAGTGGGCGTCCCCTTCGAATTAGAATCCAAGAACACAAATCAGCCATGAAAAGACACGATATATATTCTTTAATATCAATGTATATAGACAATTATGATCATCAATTTGATTGGGATAATGTCGAAATTTTAGACAGAGGAAACACGAAAAGTGCAGTCAGGGAATTCCTAGAAGCCTGGTACTCAAACGAAAATGCAATTAACAAACACGTTAATATAGACGAAATATATCAACTAATAAAAAATAAATCAGGTGACCAAAAAGTTTAAAATGTAAGTCAATAGAAAATGGTCAATACATATGTAAAGATGGTTACCGGGAGACGCAATTATATCACTCATGAAGAAATCTAAATCATTTCACTTTATGCTAAATATTGCGCTGAAGATGTTGTCCAGAAGGACGACGAAAGCTCCACAACCAAACTAATCAGCTCAGAGAACACTATTAATTGCAAATCTACTTTAATTTTTATATAAAACTCAGTTCAACCTCACTGTTGGTTTTACAAAAGATGTAGGTTCAAGGCTCCCTCCGATCGCCTCCAACCATCTAACATCATCAAATCAATATACGCCGTGATGGCGAGCTACCTAGAATGGTGGCCGCATTACAAACCTGACTGATAGAATTCAGTCTGCACCAAACAAAGAAAGGACTAGACACATCACACTAGTTACTAGTGTCAAATCAAGATGTAGCCCTTGTATGTCTTCAAACTAGTTCACACTGGTTTTAGTTATTGTACTTTATCAAAAACTGGTCTTTGCATAGTTTATGGATTTCATAAAGTTTGCATGAAAAAGTAAATAAAACTTGGAAACCAAACTCAAAACCAGATATTATGGATCTCTGAAATATAAAATCCCCCCTATTATGCTTTACTTATTTGCCAACAAGTCTAAAACAGTTTCTGTATCGCTTTTTGTGATCCTGAAGTGATGCCTGTTTTCTGTCAGCTGACGTACACTTCACTGGTTAACCTTTTCCGCCAGTACAAACTCCTCCTTAGCTTCCATATTAATTTATACCACAAAGTGAAGTAGTATGATTTACACTGGATAGTGTTTCAGATGCAGTTTATTTTTTTTAAGCATATCAGTTGTCGCTACACACATATTTGAAACTGGAATAACTTTAGTAAGATGCCTCTTCAGTAGAATCCAATGTATATGCCAGAAGACACACCTCATCAGGAAGATAACAAGTTGACACAAACTCTGGTTGATAAAAATAATTATCCAGACAAGTTCAACAGGAGATATAAAGTGGTCAGAATATCAAGACCAACTTTCAACTCGCCACTAAGAAAGACGTGTACACCAGGCTACCCTATATGGGTGATCATAGCAGCTTGAAAACTGGACGACGGTCGAACGCTGCTATTTTAAGACTTTCTATGCAGCTAGTATCATAATATTTGAGAGTGTGAGGCAGATAATTCCACCCATCTAAGCCCTGAGAACATGTGAAAAATGATGTAACATCCCACTGTATTTATCTGTTTGAATGTACGTGTCGCCACACACGCATACATATATATATATATAGGGAAAACTCATCGACCTCTGCAAACAAGGACTGGCTTAAGAGCATATTCCCCTAAATGACTTCGGAAGCAAAATGAATCCACAGAATCCATTAATGGTGACAACAAACGCCCTAGCTCCTCTGTTGAGGAAGATATTATAAAGACAGGACATAAAACTGATGTTTACACACTTCTTCTAAATCTATCTATAGAACGAGTTTGTTGGAGGGCGTATCCTAAAGTTTGTGCAAGGCCTAGCTAGCAATTAGGAAGTGTCAACCACCTTTATGCATTCAAAGCAACAATTTGTCATCACACTAAACCTTCCTTGATAAACTTTGTTTTGGTGCCAGCCTGTGGGGATGTACTATTACCTCTGCTATTTGGTTTAGTGATCTTCATTGTTATTTCGACCTTCAATGTGTCCTTTTAAACTTTACCTAAGTAGATTATTTCCTCACCTATTAACTCTTTATTGATTTCACATATATTTCTATCATAAGTTCGTATGTGATCAGATTTTTCGAAATGTGTTGCGCAAATACACAATTCAGAGGAACTACGTTTTGTTATTGCTTTATCCAACTGAATTCACAAAGGTAACTAATTGTTTTAAAAGTATATAGTTGTCATTCTTCTTTCTCATTTGTTGCATGGACATTTTAGATGTCTTATCTTAGCTCAACTGTAGCACTACATTCAGTTATACACACTTATGCAATAGGAATGGATAAGATGACAGTCTTAAAATCTAATGTAGTAAGGTTGAGGGAGCGATTGATAACCTTAACCCTATTTATCAAATCAACTAACAATACATGCAACATGAAATAATTCATCACCTATCCAGGACATCTAGGGAGTTCTACAGCTATTTAAATCCAGTTTCAAAAATGTATAATTTCAACTGATATGACGATGAACAATAGATTGTGTTTGAGGCGTTAACCTCCAGTAAATCATACTGCTTTACTTTGAGTAATACAACCGGGAAACAAATTCATATGGAGCTACATACTACCAGTGTCCAAGTTGTACACATAGATATTTATTTACCCCTAACTTTTTTAATTAATGTGTGATTTCTTTCATTCAGCAGACATCATTTTTGACACACTGAGGCCAAAAGAAAAAAATATTGATTAAGATTTTCCCCACTGGCCACTATTTACAGAAAAGTCTTCTACAATATAATATTAGAACTATAGTACATTCACACCTACAGTAAATAACAGAGTTAACAATCATACTACTTAAGTGCGCCTATAAGTACACAATTTCAACAAGTCAAAAGTATTCAAGTAGAGCTGTAATTAGTGACTTTTCGTAAATGCGATTCTATTTTATTCAATCTACTGATGATTCCTTACTTCAGATTTTTTTTTCGTAAATGTTTTACGTGGGAAAGAAAAGCAAGATAAAAATTTCCATGTAAGTTTTATCTAACATTGGAGAAGTAGATATTCAGTGAGGAGACTAGCTTCAACGTATTCATTATCAAGCTGCACAATCGTATATATGTGGTTTTTAAGAAATCGTATCTAGTGAGGGAATTGAATCAAAGGTGTGAATACATAAAATAACAATATTATCAGTATGAAATGCAATTAAAATGTTTGTGATCATCATCATCATAGTTCAATGGGAAGTGGCAAAACAATTAACGTCATACATAGATTAATTCGAATTTCGTCCAAGAGGGTGCTAGAACACCATCCTGCATGGTTACGAAGAGGTGAAAGTTTAGCTATAAGAAGAAGCGCGATCATTGAACATCTTGTCGATAATGATCACCCTATCTCTATAGCCTCAGTCTTTAAGGTCATCTACAATGCAAAAAGTAATTTACCCAAATCCTTACGTACCCCACTCATCTGTATTGCTGAAGCTTTGGCCATCGAAATAGAAAAGCCAGATCTCTGTATTCAGAAAAAGTTCGTTTAATCTGTCCAACTTTCATGGTCTTAATCCCTCTAAAGTATGGTGATCACCATTCATAATTTGGCTCCACCTATTTTTCGTTTTTCATTTTTTCATTTTGTCTATTCAATTTGTATACTTTTCCTTTATTATGTCAGTTGTCATTACTATTACTATTCTCACTTTGAACTGTCCCCGGTATTATTTCACTTGTTCCACTTGTCATTCTAAATCAATTCTTTTTCACAATGTTAAATTCTATGCTATCAAATTTCACACAATATTACGTAACGTTTTAATTTTATTCGATTTGTCTACTAATCCTATAATTTCACACCCTTTCCAAGTCCTAAACATCCTATGAATTGTTCTACATATGACATTAATTGTTTTGTACTAACTCGTTGGCTAAGCTGTCTAGTAGTACGCCCAATATAACTGTCACCGCAGGTGCAGTTGAATTGATAAATGCACATAGATGTGGCAAAACTATCAAGCTTATCCTTCGTTTGCGTCCCAATCATTCGTCAGCTAGAGAATGACAAACATAGGTGCGCTGCATAAAATGTTCTTCGTATACTCCATGAAAGTCTTTGGAATGGAATCTCACTTGATAAGTCACCATTAAATTGTAACTTAATAAATAGAGGTTTCTTAAGTGCAGTCAGAGTCTCCGGTTTTTTTTATCAGTAAATAGTCTGTTATCTAAACAACACAAAGAAGCCCTAACAGTACTTAGAAGCAACGACAGCTTAATTATTAGCAAGCCGTATAAAGGTGACAGTATAGTTTTACTGGACAAAGGTGATTATGTTGAGAAAATGGAAGGTATTTTGAGTGATCAAACTAAATTCCAATCTCTTGGTGTTTCCAAAGACCTCAATGTAAGAGCGGAGAAACTAATGACCGACTCCTTCAAAAAACTGAACCAAATAGGAGTATTATCATCAACCACGTATGAGTGCATGAAACCATTGGGTACCAATACTCCACGTCTTTACGGTCTACCAAAAGTGCACAAACCGGGCCTTCCTCTTCGCCCTGTTTTAGATATGTATAACTCTCCATTTCACGGAACAGCGAAGTGGTTAGTGAAGATTTTGGGTCCTTCGCACAGAGAAGTCGTGCAACATAGAATTAGTGATGTCTTCGACTTTTTTTCTAAAATATCCGAGACTAATGTGAAGTATAAACGCATGTTATCCATGGATGTATCATCACTATTCACTAATGTACCACTAATGGAAACAGTAGATTATATCTGTCAAGAAATCGCCGAAAGGCAATTAGACTTAGGAATCCCCTTGTGTAGCCTCAAAGAATTACTTCTTAAATGCACAATGAATGTTCACTGTGTCTTCAATAATTCATACTATCGACAAGTAGATGGAATAGCTATGGGTTCACCATTAGGCCCAATATTAGCTGACTTCTTTCTCGCAAAACTTGAAAACTGGAAATTAAAGGACATCATCAAAGAGTTTGATATTTATTACCGATATGTCGATGATACATTTATCTTAGCTGATGGGAATGTTAACATAGACGAATTGTTGCTGAAATTCAACAACATCCACCCTTCGCTTACCTTTACTTGTGAAGAGGAACAGGAGAATAAACTACATTTCCTGGATGTCTTGCTAAGTAGGAGAGAAGATGGGTCACTTGGGAGAAGCGTGTATAGAAAAAGCACTTTCACAGGGCAATATACACACTTCCTTAGTTACGTGCCCATTAAATATAAAAGGAATGTTGTAAAATGTCTTGCGAGCAGAGCAAGAAAGATATGTACAGATGACCTCTTACAAAAGGAATTTGAATATATTCACGATTCCTTGACGAAGATGGGCTATCCGAGTAGCTTCATAAAGAAACATATGGAAATATCGGATAAAAAACCGGAGACTTTGACTGCACTTAAGAAACCTCTATTTATTAAGTTACAATTTAATGGTGACTTATCAAGTGAGATTCTATTCCAAAGACTTTCATGGAGTATACGAAGAACATTAATTGTTTTGCCACTTAACATTTAACTATGATTATTATTACAAACATTTTAATGGCATTTCATACTACTATTAGTATTTTATGTGTTCACACCTATAATTCAATTCCCTCACTGGATGTAACTTCTTAAAAACCATATATATACGCTTTTACAGCTTGATAATAAATTCGTCGGAAAGAGTCTCTTCGCTGAATCACTTGTTTTAATTTTTTAATAGTTCAGTATCAAGTGATAAAATGAATAATTTTATGTACAAATTACGTAATATGGTGAGAAGTTTCATAGGATAGATTTTAACATAGCACAAAAAATATACTGATTTAAAATAGTAAGTGGAAGAAGTCAAATAATACCGGAAACTGCTCAACCACTTCAACACTACAGAGTGCAGTATTGCAAACTTCTTTCCTTCTCATGCCATATACCAAGTGATGCACAATGGTGGAAAGTTCATTTCAGTCTTTGAACTAGATGTGGGAATAAGAAAAGACTAGCTATTATTACCCATGATATTCCTGATTGCAGTGAACTGGACCATGTATCAGGCTGTGTAGAGAGGACGAGTATAAGTTGAACTGAGAAAATACTTCAGGAGATCTGAATTTCGTAAGTGGATTCCACTGCGAGTCACCATTCGCCAGTTGACTTCACGTTACACGACCATACATCGTCGAATTATCTTCACAAGAAGCCGACATGACAACCTGAGACCGAGCACTTCGGTCCAATCAATCAACAAGAAAATCTAAACTGAATTTACCTTCTTAAACTCTCATTATTAAAAGTCCTTTTATTTAAAATTTGGTTTTCCGGTAAGCATTTCGATTAATGTCACTATATATGTCGGCGTGAATTAATTAATGAATCTGTTATGGAATCACTGAAAACTAAGCAGCAGCAACAGACAATTGTCAATGTCTAATGAAGTGTTGTGGCGAGTAGGAGATAGTATGGTGGGTGTACAGAAGTTGCTTAGAAATGATACTAATTGGCAGAGGCGTTACATTGCAGTTTAAACGAATTTAAAATTCACAGATGATTAGATTTTATCCTGTGAATAAGTGGTCACCAGACTGATACGGTGACTTTGAGGTCGTGAAAATGATTCCTGGTGGAGTAATAGGTCTGTACTATTGAAGAGTGGGACAAGGCGAGTGCTCAGTACTCCTTATTTCCCACTGATTCTCTAACTGGTATCAGTTCGTGTAAAATCCAACACTAAGGTCCTTCCATCACCTTAAGAGATTTTAAGAGATGAAGGGATGTCAATG
Source organism: Trichobilharzia szidati (assembly GCA_944472155.2). Lineage (NCBI taxonomy): Eukaryota > Metazoa > Platyhelminthes > Trematoda > Strigeidida > Schistosomatidae > Trichobilharzia > Trichobilharzia szidati. Next base: position 43,067,803 of record OX235274.1, read on the forward strand.
GTTACGTGAAATGCGTTGCATACAAGGGCAAGTTTCCATCTATCCTGCAACTTCCAAATTACTTGTTTTGCTTAGACCGAAGGCAAATCAAAACACCAAACTGATCATCCAAAACACGAGGTATATTTAGGGAACACAATCGTTGACGACTGGCTAACTAGCTACGGATAGTATATGAACGACAGGACGTAACACGACAGCGTGCCATATGACGTGGATACTTGCTGGGGTGAAGCTTAAGCTTAGCAAGTTGACGTGAACATTGAAGGGCAGCAGCTATTGTTGAGTGAATAATGCTGTAGACTAATCATTTTGGGAATTATTCGCTATTATAAAATGATATCTCACTTCTTCATAAGTGGTTTATCATTATGTTCTAGTATGACTATGGAGAAATTGCTCTTACACAATCTTATACCCTCTTTGAAGAGTTTTAATGATCCCAAACAGTTTGCTTATAGGCCGGGCAGAAGAACTTTGGATGCTGCCTCTGTAGTACATCATAATATTGTCTCCTCCTCAGACAAAAGGGCCAAATGTGTACATCGTACCTTCCCCAACTACACATTTACTTTTGACTCAGTACCTAGGTGCCATTTGTTAAATAAGTTTCCCCTACTCAACCTGAGTCGTGGGCTGTCAACTGGTTACATTCTTATTTCTCAAATAGATTGCAGTATACTGTGTATGAGGGTGAATCTTCCTCTGCTTGGCTTACTGAAGCTGGCATTTCTCAGTGTGCTGTCCTCTCTCCTTTTCTTTTTCCTTTTTTCTTACATTGTAACGACAGAAGACAAGGGCAGACAACAGATCGTTTACTGAGAAAATCAACAGATATTTATAGATTTTTATGTACACTATTGTTCGCTATTTTAGCAGAGAAGCAACGTCTTCTGATTGGTTTTTCCTGCTGTAGGTCATTCTGTATTGGTTGCTACCGTCGCTTACAAAGTTAAGCGAATCGTGTTTGCACACGCTAAGTCTGCTGTGATTGATTGTTGAGTTCCTCAAGGTTAGACTTTGTTCTTGTTTCTTCTCATGACCCCGATTCGGGATGTAAACATCGACGTAAATTGTTGTTTACAATTTTGGCTCGCAAACAGCTCTCACCACAACAAGACTTACCTCTTTCGGATGAAATCAACTTTGTCAAATACGCTGACGACCTGACCGTCTCGCTTCCTGTCAGGTCGCAGTCAGACTGTTGCAAACTTATCAGCTTTTTGTTGGACATCAGTCAGTGGTCTAAGCTAAATAGTCGTACGTTAAATCCCTCAAAATGACAGACTACTGACTTCTCCTTTAGACATAAATGTGATCTACAGCGACTGGTTAGTACACATGGTACTTGTAGCATAGTAGGGACCGTGATAAAAACTAGGTCTAATACAAAATACCTCGGTATAATTCTATCCTCTGACCTTACTTGGTCATCCCATATTCTATCGATCTCCAAAGAGATATTCTCTCTAAGCTACTATATTAAGAAGCTAAAAGAATCTGGAGTCACGGGAACCCTACTTTTACAATTTGTTAACTCTTGTATCTTACCTGTTGTAATTTGCTGCTCCTCCTTGGTCTTTCCTGGACTATACCATATTGCGAAAAGTAGGCATCAAAGGTTGTCAGTAGAGCGAGTGGTGTGCAACTCAGACAGCTTGTCACTGCATTAGTTGATAGACATCTAAACTCATGCGAGAAATGGTCTAAATCTACATTGTTTGACCTTCAACACCCGCTCTATTCTCAACTCTCTCCTTGTATATCATCTGATAGAAAAAGATGATATGCTCGTACTACCAATTATAGGAACTCAGCCATACCATAATTGCCCCTCCTGTGTTCTATGCGATAGAGACCGTGTTAAGCGCGAAGCTTATGGACTACTATGTTGTTAGCAAATTAATCGACTCTTTTATTATCTCCTATTTATAATAAATGGTGACACTACTATCAATTAACTGACAAACTCAGCTATCAAGATTATTACCATTATTTTACAATTTTTTGAATGTGTATGATTTTATTGTCACTGTAACATTAAAACAATTAGTCACTTTGATAAATTTGAATAAGGCATTAAGAAGACAAATTTCGCGGCATGATATCATTTCGGAGTTGTCATAATGAACTGAGATTTCCTTAATCTATGTAGAATTCTATTTATTAATAATGTACTAACTGGATGCAATACTGTAGTAAAAATGCTGAGAATTCCATTCAGTATCACATGTACTGTTTTGGAATAAAGCAAACTTATTATTATTATTATTATGCACACACAATTGTTCGTCATTCAAAATTAAAAGAAATGCGAATAGTTATCAAGTGTTAGTTTCCAGGGATTTGATTATTTACAAGTTTGATCGCTAGCTGATATCAGTTAGAGAACTATTAGAGTACCTTGGAGTACTTGATAGCTGTTTCGTCCCAGTTTGGGGCTCCTCACAGTGCGCGCCCACCAAGATTCGAACCTAAAAATGAAACAGCTGTCCAGTACTCCCAGGTTTTCTAATGATTCTCTAAATGATGTCAACTCATGGTGAAATCCTACAACCACTCAGTCAAAACAAAATCCCTACAAACCAATACTTGTAAATTGATCGGATACTCACTAGCGACTGGCCCTATTCCGGCAATTACCTGGGGTTCTAGTTGGAAGTCGTGACTAGTAGGGTACAGCAGGTTGAAGGTGGTGAGGACAGTTACTCATCAAAGAAGACATTCCGAAGTGGTCACGCTATGTCATGAATTGGCAGAAGTTAGAATTCATGGACTGGTCACTGGATTGGGTTCCAGTGGCTTAACGGTCTACGAGCTGATTAGCCTTGTAACCAGAAGGCCCTGGGTTCGAGCTCCTGGGTGAGTACTGATGAAAAGTGCCAAACTGGGCTGACGAAACAGCTTTCTGGTAGTACTCTCAGGTTTTACAGTGGTCCTCTAAACGATGTCAGCTCATGACGAAATCCTCCAACCAATCAAACAAACAAAATCCCTACAAAAACCAATATTTGAAAATTCCAAGTGTGTTCTCTCTCTCTTTCTCGCCCACCCCCATTCCTCCGTAGTAAACTGCATGAATAATACACAAAGAATCACTTCACCATCAAATTTATGTATTTGTCTATCTGATTTTGATAGTCTTCACACACACACACAAATAGTGTACTCACATCCTAGTTACAGTGTAAAACCAGGTAGTTTTATATAAAAGATATTTTTATACATATTTATGTTCGTTTTTTGTGTATTCCTCGCTAGGTATGTTAAAGATTACAAATTTTAGGAATATTTTCATTCACTCGAATTAGAAAGTATGTACAGTATGTTACACCTCTTGTGAATAGTACTCAATTAATTGTATTATACAAATTTTCACCTTCTTTGTATAGAAAAGATAAAATTTACATATGAAAATACCTCGAAAAAACAAGACAAAATGAAAAATCCGATGGGATGGGTAGTAAAACATGTTCGAGGATCATGAATAAATACACTTACGCCCACGCACCCACTCACATACACACACGCACACAAATCGAATAATGAGTGACAGGGAATTCAACTGGATGGTAAACGATTGACTATACGATTTTTTAACATTTGTGATATTTCTACAGCTTGCCATAAAGCATTAATATTATTCTCTCCAAAACCAATCGACTGGTTACGACGTTCAATCAATTCCATAAAGAAACCATTTTTTTCAAATAATGGTTCTGTAAATATTTGTAATAATGTTCTAAATAGATAGACAAATAGATAGATGGGAAGGTTAAATTCAATTAGCATGTACAATATGCTGAGATAAAAATACGAATTTGGTACTTACATTGAGAAGAAAAAAATTGAAGTGAGTTGGAAGACCTAATTTTGTTTCTTCTATGTGTATCTATCAATTTGACTGTTCCTATGAAGCTAGTTGTATATATAGGGGGGGGGTGTACAATTAAGCGTGTTTATCGACGGCTTCCAAAACACCATCCTCTATGTGATTAAGTAAGGGACAAACAAAGATTGATGTTAACAAGGCTTTCAAGGTTATCTACGGTATAACTGTAACAACAGAAGACAAGCGCCAGGCAACAGATCGTTTATTAAGGAAAATCAACACATACTTATAGATTTTAATGTACATTGTTATAGATTATTGTAGTAGAAAATACAGTCTTTTGATTGGTTGTTTTTCACAGAAAGTTAATCTTGCATCTCTTTGTGGCTGTGTCAGATCATCCATATGCTAACTGTATCCGCCTACGCAAACCTTTCTTCTCATTTTCTCACCACCAATATTGGGGACATAAACATTGACGTCAATTACTGTCCACCAACTTTGGCTAGCAGTCAGCTCTCACCACATAACGACCGACTAATCTTAATTTTACCTCAAGAGCTGGTCTGTTACACTTTCCTTCCCTTAGCCATCGAGGTTGTAAGGATCTTTAATTTGATATTAGATAATGGTGTAACGACAGAATACAAAGGGCAGGCAATAAATCGTTTATTGAGAAAATCAAGAGATATTTATGCATTTTTATGTACATTATTGTCAGCGGTCTTCTGATTGATTGTTTTCTTGCTGAAGGTTATTCTGTACTGCTTGGGACCGTTTCTTAGAAAGTTATTCCATATATCTGCGAATAGCATTTGCGCACGTTAAGTCTTCTGTAGTTGGTTGTTGAGTTCCTCAAGGTTAGGCTTTGTTATTGTTTTGTTTTTTCTCATGACCCCAATTCGGGACGGAAACACTGACGTCAATTGTTGTCTACAATTTTGGCTAGCAGACAGCTCTCACTGCAACGGGAAGCAATCAGCAGGAAGACTTAAACATGGGTTTCGTGCTTGTTGCCACTTGCCAGTCAGCAAGGCGTATCTACAACATTGAAGGAATTCACTTCCCTTCTGAGATTCGCACCCACATCACCCAGTGAGTGCTTCAGGCAGAGACGTTACCAGTGAGTAATTTGGGCTCGTGATTGATCTCCTGTAGCATTGTAATGGAAGAGACATGGCCTCTTTCAAGGTTGCAGACACTTACCTCTTGCTAACAGACAAGCGCCAAAAAGTACGAAACATATGGTCATTCACGGCTTCCTTCCGATTGCTCCCAACCATTTGATATCAACAATGCATAGTGCATCGTGATGACAAGACACCTAGTATGGTAACCACATTGCAAACTTGACTGATAGAATTCAATCTGCACCTAACGAAAGATTAGACAAATGACACTAGTTAATTAGTGTCCACTCAAATGATACTTAATTTGTAAAATCTCAGCGAGATTGAAATGAGTAATTCCAACGTTTCGTTCGAAACATTTTATAAGCACTTCTTGTCCTATTTGGAAGTCGTCAAATGTATGTAACTGCGTCCTCAGTGAGTGAGTAGTTAAATGAGTAAGCGTGATTATATATATAGATAGATAAGATGAATCTTCATCCCAGTGACCAGAAGAAATTTCATATGAGTATATAAATCATAGCAATACAAACTTGTCACGCTTTCGTTTCAGACTACCTGAATGATTAAAGTGGAGGTGGTCAGTTACAATTTGAATTTCCTCGGGTAGTAGTTAGTCTTATGTGATTTTGTGTTACGTGGTTAGAGGAGTGCTATAATCATATCAGAAGTTAAAGGTGTTTTATCGGCTTCTTTTTACACGTTGATACACTATATCCCCAATAGTCTATCAAGAGGAGCTCTAGTGTGTCTCTTATCAGTAGCCAAGGTGTCAGCAATCGATACCAAAAAGCCGGTCTCTATATCCAAAAGAAATAATTCCAGATACTTTGATTGTCTTAGCCTATGAAATAGGGTCACTCTATATTCACTATAAACACTTTGATTTAACACTAGTTAGTGACTAATGTCATACGTTTGGTGTAACATCAACACAACGGTGCATTATGAATTGTTGTTATTACATGGTTGGAGGTAATCGACAGGAAGGTGTGCGTGACCTATGTTTCGTGTTTGTTGGCACTCGTCAATCGGCAAAAGGTACGCATTTGCAATCTTCAAGGAACTCATATTCCTTCTAAGTTTCGAACCTAACTCACCCTGTTCTCAGTCAAAGATGTTACCGCTGGGTTGTAAGCATCTTTTGGTAACTGACCCTTTCAACCACTATTTCAGATATTTACGATATCATGATTTTTCCTCTTAATTGGAATACCATTACAGGATTCCATAATGAGGTAACATCGATTAGAGAACTATTGGAAAACCAACTGGGGAATACTGGATAGCTGTTTCGTCCAGGCTTAGGACTCAGCAGTACGCACCCACCACCAGGGTTCGAACACAGGACCTTGCGGTTACATGGTGAGCTCGTAGACCATTCAGCCACTGAGGCCACCCAACCCCCCATGAATTCCAACTTCTGCCAATTCGTGATATATATTTAACGCAACCGCCAGCCTATGTCACAGGCGAGTAACTTCCCTCTTGGCTGACTTGGTAGATGTTGCGATTTTCTAAACACGCTAGGATTATTCTGTGTAATTTTATACTAACATTGACAAGGGGTTTATAATTGTAGAGTCTAGTGAAAACCTTATCGGAAACAGCTGTTTACTTCAATTTCCTTGGTTCTAAAGATGAATATTATTGTACCCAATAATACCTATTACAAGTGGGTTAATGATACCCTCCATAACTGACTGAATAAACTTTGAAACATAGGATGATAGTGTCGGTGGTACGGCGGTAAAATGCTCGCTAAACATGTATACAGTTCAGGGTCTGATCCCCGGTCAACACACTCCTAAACTTTTCTAAACCAGTAAGGACGGAAGGTTGAGAATGAGGCTAGCAACCTCACCCCGTAAAAATAAACACTACTGCTACCGAAACTTCAAAGCTTCAGCTTTAAGCCCTACGTTCCACTGGGAATGTACAGGAATAAAAATTTTTTTAAAAAAAGCTAATTTAACTAAGAGAGGATGAGAACCGAACATTTGAGCTATTATTTTAAGTAAATCAATGAACAGAATGTACCAAAAAAAGAAAAGTTTTGAGCGTTTATTCAGTTGAAAACTGGTGAAATTTCTCTTTCATTCAACTAAATGTCATCACACTTTCATTGAATTAGAAAGATTTTTTCTATTTGTAATATCAACTGGATTGCACTTTATCCTTAATATTGATTTCGTTTTTTGCTTAATCACAACTCAACTTTCTGATTTAGTTGTGTTCTCTGAGTTGGTTGATTCAATTGCGAAGCTTTCGTTGTCCCCGTTCTAGACAACATCTTCAGCACAGGTTTTAGCATGAAATGAACTTATTTGAATTCTCTAGGTGAATAATGATATAATTGTATCTTTTGACAGACAATCTTTGTTGTGATTGGTTCTTAACTGACGTCTCTATTGATTATTTTTATTGATTTGGAATTTGAACTTTCGTGTCATGTGATTTACTTTTAATTAGTTGGCAAATTCGGTCTATAATAATGTGTTTGTTAATTGCTAATTCACTTGAGTAACAGGCTTCTAGGAATTCCTTGAGTGCATTTTTGGTGTTTACTCTATTTAAACTTTTAACATTATCCCAATCAAACTGGTGTCCATAATGATCTACATGCATTGATATGAAAGAATATATATCAAGTCTTTTTACAGCTAATTTGTGTTCTTGAATTCGGATTGGAAGGGGACGTCCACTTTGACCGATGTAATGTTTATTTCAGTTCATGCATGCAATTTATTTTGTAAATGGTATTAATTTTATCTTCTTTTTCTGTTGAGTGGATCTTTTGGTTAGCACATTATCGAATGAAGTGATTATGCTGGTTGGCTTGTGTGCTATAACTATTTCAGATAGCCTTAATATTCTAGCTGTGTTGAAGAGAATGGAGGAAAAAACCTAATGATCGTCTTCAAAAAAATGGATATCCTCACAATTTCATCAAAAAGTGTTTAAGCTCGAGTCATAACACCAACAAGAAACCATCATCAAAGACCACAAGAAAATTCATCCTACCATACATGAGAAATATCTCTGAAATAACAGCTAGAATATTGAAACCGTTTGAAATAGATATAGCACACAAGCCAGCCAGCCAGCTCAATCACTTCATTCGATATTGTGCAAGGCGAAAGACCCAACAGAAAACGAAGATAGGATTAATAACATTTACAAAGTAAATTGTATGAACTGTAACAGACATTACATCGGTCAAAGTGGGTATCGCCTTGGAATCCGAATCCAAGAACACAAATTATCTGTAAAAAGACATGATATATATTCTTTCGTATCAATGCACGTGGATAATTATGGACACCAATTTGATTGAGATAATGTCGAAATTTTAAATGGAGGAAACACCAGAAGTTCAGTCAGGGAATTCCTAGAGGTTTGGTACTCAAGTGAATCAGCCAGCGATTAATAAAACACATTATTATAGACCAAATTTATCAGCTAATAAAGTATAAATCACATGACAAGAAAGGCCAGATTCCAAGTCAATAAAAATTATCAATACAGATGTAAACTAACAACCAATCACGGTAAAGGTTGTCTGTCAGGAGATACAGTTATATCGTCATTCATGGAGAGAGAATTCAAGCAAGTTCACTTCATATTAAGGCTTACACTGAAGATGTTGTCTAGAACTGGGACAACGAAAGCTTCGCAATTAAATCAACCAACACCACATCGAAATTATCCACCCTAGGTACAAATCTTCCCCTATCGTTAGTCTTTTCAATCGACGCCACTCTACTAAGATTTCTGAGATTTTTCTGGGTTTTTACCAATTGGAAATCATTCTTTATACAGTGCGTCGGTGGCACAGTGGTTAGGACTCTCGCCGACCATGCAAATGGTCTGGGGTTCGATCTTCTGCCGGCGCACACCCGATATTTATGGTCGGCCTGTAAATAGGGCTACCGATATCCATGCTGAAAATTCCATACCTGTACTGAAAATACGGTGTGGAATCAAGCTGTAAACAAAATTGGCTGCGTCGGTGGCACAGTGGTTAGGACTCTCGCCGACCATGCACATGGTCCAGGGCGCGATCCCCTGCCGGCGCACACCCGATATCTATGGTCGGCCTGAATTTGGGCTACCGATATCCTTGCTGAAAATTCCACACTTGTACTGAAAATACGGTGTGGAATCAAGCTGTAAATGAAAAAATAAATAAATACTTTTTAGGTGATTTAGACGCTACTCATCAGATAAAAGGAATAACCAATATTGATTAACGTATATGGTTTTGTAATGGGCAATTATTATGGATACAATGGAAATCGGGGTCACAGAAGGACTGCAACGATTAGTCTCTAACAATAAGTTGTATTCTCAAGTTAGGTCACTAACTGACATTTTAAGATAAAGTACCATTGAAAATCAAAGAGTACTGGACATCTCTTTCGTGCTACTTCGGGACTCTTCAACAGAACTTACCCATGATCTCATCAAAAGACCGAACCAGGCCCTTCAGGTTACTATGAAAGCCCATTAGTCATTCAATTAAATAGGTAAGTACTGATGAAGAGCCCTAAACTAGAACGAAACAGCTGTTCGGTACTCCCTACTGGTTTTTAATGGCTCTCTAACCTACAGTCAATCAAATCCTTAGAAATAAAGTTTTAAAAAATGTCTATTTACAAACACATATATGAATACATTGTTATCCTAGAGAGATTATTCAAGTCAATGTTCTTAGACTTCTATTTGCATAGATTGTTTAGATTTCTCGCTTTTTGCATAAATATTAAACTGCTGAAATCTGGTTGAAAAACATATGAAATGTTAGTAAAACAAATGTACAGAAATCAGAAGGGAAAGCAATATGTTCCATATGAGATCAATTTATCTTAAATATCACACAGCGATGCAGCATTAACAACTGGATGACAAGTGATCGAGCATAAGTTATTCTTGCTCATAATCATATCACAATTTTAGTCACACGGTTTCACAATTTCTCCTATACGTATATTTTCCCACTTTCTCTATCTCCAACTTCCCTTTGTTGTTTGTTGACACTTTCCATATCTCCGGTAGGGGGGTTGCGTCAATCCGATTGCACGTGTGCTGTGTTGAATCGATTGACAAAGCTTCAGTGATTAACCTCTCCCGTTCTCCACCTAACTATATCGCTTTTGAATACTCTCACCCTGTCCCATACAACCTATTTTGGAATCACATGCAAGTGAATGCAGTGCAGTGCAATTGCTGAGCTTTTCTTCTAGGTTATTTAACTTAGTAGGGTTAATTATTCTAGGTCTAGCTAAATTTTTAATTTCCTACAATCTAACTAACCCAGCTCTACTAGTCCGACCTATATAATTGACTTCACAACCAGCATCACATGGTATATGGTAAATTATATTATTTTTCTCAGTTGGATCTATCGCGTCCTTAAGCTGACAAAGTTTATCTCAGAGAAAGTTGGTTGGTTTAAATGCCACCCTAACTGATTCCAGCCTCATTGAGAATCCTACGCAAGGCCTTTGACGTCCCTTCTTTGTACGGCCGTACTACAGAAGCTTTGAATTCTACATTACTTTTGTCTTTTTCAAGACCCGCACACGTGCGGTCGGAATGACGCAACACCGCCTATACCGGAGATATGGAAAGTGGTCATAGGACAACAAGGAAAAGAGGGAGAAAGAGCCAGAAAGGGAGAAAATATACGTAAAGGAAAAATTGTGAAGCGGTGTAACTAATGATATAAGTATAAAACTTGGGCACTGTGATGGTAGAGTATAACTCCATTATGGATAACATTTTATTTTGATAAATCACACAGTGTTGTACAGTTATATTAACCGATTACCACGTTTCGAGCACAAACTATTGACACTTATTATCATACCCAGTTACTCACACAACTTTTTTCCTTCATTCATATACATTTGTGGAATCGATTAGATATTGGAATAAAAATCAATATAGGATAATGTACATTCAGAAATAATAATACGAGTGTTATTGATCAATTACAATCAGATGGGAAATACGACGAGTGTTTTTATAATCATAATAAGTTAATTGTTAGAATGTTATGATGTGCTTGAATTGAAATAGAATTTTGAGATTATTTATTATCCTCCTCTGATTTGACTGGCGGTAATTATATCTTCCACAGCTCTGGTATTTTCATTGAGTCATTTCTGTTGCATGTGTTGGGTGTAGACTCAATGAACCAGGCAGGATTCAGTAATCAATCTCTCTCTCCACCTACATAGATTACTTCTTAGAATCTTAACCCTCTCCCACCCTATTGTGTGGTTGTGTGTTAATGCATGCAGTGCAATTACTGAGTTTTTTTCTAAATTACTTATCTTCTCGGGGTCAACCATCCTTACACTAGCTAAATTCTTATGTTCCGACAGTCTGACTACCCCTGACCTACTAGTTTGACCTATGTAGTTGACCTCACAGCCATTGCAAGGTATTTTGTAAATTATATAAATTTGTCTAATTGGGTCAATCGACGGGGTCATTTAAACTACAGAGCTTGTACTATCTGAGTGAGTTCGTAGGTTTGAATGCCACCCTAATTCCTGCTTTATTTAGAATCCTACGTAGGGTCTCAGATGTCCCCTCCTTATATGGTATAACCGCAGATGATTTATATTCTCTCTTATTTATGTTATGATTACTAGTTTCACAATTATTTTAATTTGCTTCTGGCCTTTTTCGATCTTTCTAATGAATTTTATAGGATAGTTATTTGATACCAACGCTTCTTCTATCTGTTTCATTTCATCATTTAGGTCTTTTCTTGTACTACTTAGTGCTACTGCTCGGTTTGTTAGACAATTAACTAAGCCTGCCTTAACAGTTAACGGATGAGATGAATTAAAGTCTAAATATCTATTAGCATAATGTGTTGGTTTTTTATAAACGCTAGTGTGTAGTTTACCTTCTTCTATTCGTTTTATTTTACAATCTAACATAGCTAATTCACCTTGTTCATTTTCTGATTCAAATGTGACTCAAGTGATTTGATTATGAGCAACAATAAATTGTGTTCGAAACGTCATCCAGTTGTTGATACTCCATCACTGTGTGACTATTAAAATAAACTTATCCAATATGGAAACCAATGAGAATTTTAAGTCACGCACACACATACACACATACTTACCCAATTTGATTCCCACCAATGTCTAATTCTTTATCAACAAGTACTCCAGATTTTCGAAGTTCTTCTAAATCCAGTTGACATTGTTTCAGATTAATACGTTGTGATAACTATAAAGAAATACAAAGTTTTATGCATAAAATTGTCATAATTGCACATTTTAGTTTATAATATTCAAAGAGGGAGTGAAAAGTTTTCAGGAAGAGGTTATCATTTATCGGATAGATCTACTGCAATCCATGATTAGTCCACCTGTATTTAAAAGTGACACTTTTGAAGAAAGTGTTCAGTTGATAGCAGCTGGCAATGGAATCCAGGATGGATATATTTCCTTCTACCTGGAGCTTGTCAGCTGGATGTGCTTGCCTACTCCTGATGGCATTTCCCCTGGGACTTGAACCCAACACCTATCGCCTCAAACACCAAAAGGCTTACCCACTAGACCAGAGAAGCACGACAGTCAAGAAGTTCAACTGGATGGAACTTGACCAACTAATATATGAAGAAAGTGGTTTCACTTTTCAGTAGATATAAATATACAAATTAATTCATTAATTAGAAATGGGGGATATAAAAGAAAAATTAGATGAAATGGATAAGATTTGTAACTCAGGTGGATGATTTTTATGTAGTTGTATTCTCTGAGCTAGATGCTTTACTTGCGATGCTTTCATCGCCCTGCTAGGCAACATCTTCAGCGCATACCTCAATTTGTTGAGGTGAGCTTTTAGATTTCTCCAGGAGTTCCTTAGTCATCTCCGCTGGCCACCTTGAAATTGGTTGGTTGCTCATGCCTGTTTTCACACCCTTTAAGGTTACTTGTATTCATATATATATATATATATATATATATATATATATATATATATATATATATATATATATATGGTATTAGATGGTTGGAGGCAATCGACAGGAAGCCCTCCTTGGACCTAGGTTTCGTGCTAGTTGATACGCCTTGCTGATGAGTGCCAACTAGCACGAAATCTACGTCCAAGGCTTCCTGCCGATTACCTCCAACCATCTAATATCATCAAATCAATGTGCACTGTGATGGCGAGCTGCCTAGAATGGTGGCCACATTGCAAACATGACTGATAGAATTCAGTCTGCACCGAAGATAGGACTAGACACATTACACTAGTTACTGACTAGTGTGCAATCAAATATATATATATATATATATATATATATATGGTAAGACAACTTCCTATGTGTTTTCCTTAATGGCCTTTGATTTGGTAGGTTGGCTTGGGGGTTGATGTATTTTGATGTTGCACACAAACCAACAAAATCACTTCACACTCAGCTCTGTGTCAACCAAAAGAGTCAACAGCAAAAGAAGATAAAACTAACATCATCTACAAAATAAGTTGTAACGACTAAGAAAAACACTACATTGGCCAAATTGGACGTCCTCTTAGTCTTCGTATTCATAATCATCATATCCACTCCCTCATATCGGTACATACAGACAACCAAGGGTATCAATTTGACTCAAACCGCTTTCAGATATTAGACAGAGGAAACACCGAGAACGCCAGAGAAGTTTTAGAAGCCTGGTATTCTAATGAATCGGCAATTACCGGACAGATTGACATTAATAAAACTTACCAATCCATCAGAGGAAAATCTCACACACAAAGGGTCAAAGTTCAAGTCAAGGAAACAATCAATGCAAATACAAGCAGACTAGATGGTGTGAAAACTGACAAGAGCAACCAACCACGTTCAAGGTCACCGGGAGAGATGACTAAAGAACTCCTGGAGAAATCTAATAGCTCACTTCAACAAACGGAAGTATGCACTGAAGATGTTGCCTAGCAGGGCAGTGAAAGCTTCGCAAGTAAACCATCCAGCTCATAGAATGCAACTACATCAAAAACAGAAAAATTATTCAAAATTGCAGTTTTCATATCATTATTATTATTATTATTATTACCTATCAGTCTAACCTCTGCAGGAACTACAAATCACAAAGAAATATGACTAAAAAAGATTATCTACAAGGAACTTTAGGAACAAATCCAGGTAGATCTCATTGCTCAACAAATATACCGAAAGATATAGAGACGGATTGGACACACACCAAGGAGAAGGTTGAGTGACATCATGCTGTAGGCCTTTGACTGGAACCCGAATGGGAGAAGACTACTTCAGTGTCCGAGAATGACATGTAGGGGGTCTTGTGAGGAGGAAATGATTCACTTGAAATCCAGTGGAATAATAATAATAATGGTCTACAGGTTGGTCGGAGTCGGTAGCACAGTGGTAGAATACTCCCCAACCACGTCTCAGGTGGTTCGGGGTTCGATCCCCGGCCATCGACGCACTCATTTACCTCTCTAAGCCAGTAAGTAATAAGACTGGTAAAGAGAGGAAAGGTTGGGCATGAAGCTAGCAACCCCCTCCTGTAAAAGTGATCACCACACTGCTTTAGAAACTTCAAGCCTCTAGCTTGAAGCCCTTTGTTTCACTGGGGAAAGTGAAGGAAAAAAATAAAATTTTAAAAAATAATTAATGACTAATATTTCATTATTATGTAAGTGTAAAGCCTGATGAGAATTCACCGAAAATACATGCTTGCTCAAAATCGTGTTCTATAATTATCACTATGGGAATCTTTAAATTGTTGCTCATAACCAAATCAGTTGTATTCGAAACATCATCTAGTAAATAATACTGTTCTACTGTGTGATATATCTCATGAACAAATTAATTATAGAATTGTTGAATAAAAACCTAAGTCATGATGGTGCGAGAAGAACAAACACGCTGTCTGGATTACTAGCCTAGTGCTGTACACGATAAGCTCGCTGACTGCCTCAACGAGTTTCACTCTTATATCAAGGTACTGAATACTTCGGTTGACTATCGTGTGAGCAAAAGATAATATAAAGATGGCGCAACGAGTGTAGACAGCCACTGATTCTTAGGCGCCCACATAATGTGATTTTTAAAATAGGAAAAGAATTAGTTTTGGGTGACCATAAAGCTTAAAAGTATGGTGAGTGCTACTTATAATCAGATATAAGTAGTATGTCAGTAAATGAGTTCAGAAAAGTAACAATATATTCTAGACACTAGAAAAAGGCAATCGAAGAAGAGAACAAGCTATCGAATGTGGTGATACTCGAACAATTTGCAAATGATGTGCAAATAAAGCATTGAAGATAAGGTATAGCAAATTTATGTACCTACAATGCTTCTGTCCTTATAAACGTACCTTCGAGCCCCATCGATCTTTTCTTCTTTACAAAATACCACGCCTAGTATTATTAGAAGTGGTGGAGCTTTGTCTGTAGAGAATTTTCAGCCACTTAACTACTTCGTTAGTAAGGATTTAGTTTCTTTTCATGAGGTCAACATCCTTATATCGCTTGAAGATGAGTGCTGTAACTACCAAAACTACTTTTTAGATTCTTTTTCCAGGCCATTAAAAGATTCATGTGGCATTCGTCAAATTAGGTCATTTCTGGCGTGAATGCAATATCCGTCTGTCAATCAGAGAATGTGTGCACTGAGCAGCAGTCTGAGATGCCACATTGATTAAGATGGCTCGGTCACATGTCACGCATATCAAGGCACCATCTTCCTTGTAGAACAATGTTAGCTGGAAAAGATTTAGAGGTGGTCAAATAAAGACCTACCATCAATTTATGAAGTTCCTCGGTGACAACATCAGCGAAATAATAGCAGCGCCTGAAGAATGCAGTTAAAAGAGCCTATTATGCGGCAGGGGTACTTTCTCTCTTCACAACCACCCCTATTCTATGTTCGAGAAATAAGGATAAACTACCTAAATTTGCCTCTTCTATGTGTATCTACCAGTTGGACTGCAGCTGCGGAGTCAGCTACATTGGGCGTACAATTAGGCAGGTTCATCATCGTATTTCCGAACATCATCCAACATGGCTAAGCAAGGGACAAACAAGATCTATTCGTAGCTCTATTGTAGCACACCTTGTAGATAGTGAGCATAAGGTTGATGTTAATACTGCATTTAAAATTATTTATCGCATTCCGACTAATCTTAATTTTTCTCTACGAGTTCACCATCTACATACAGCTGAAGCAATAAGAATCCACCTGAAGAAGCCAAACCTGTGTGTTCAGAAGAAATTTGTATAGCCACTTTCCTTACCTTGGCCAACGTTACATGAATGTATAAACGGACTACTTCGCCCCCTCCCCTAAACATTTAAAAATTATAATTGTCCGAATTATTTTATTTTTCTGACCACTTCATCTTTAATTACGTGTTATCCTTGTAAAATTAATTTATTCTAACCACTTCTACCTTTTAAATTTGTATTGATTTTCTTCGTTAATTATCAACCTATTGACATTTTGACACTGTTTAATTATTGTTAACAAACATATCGCCACTTGATTGGTAAACTGTTGTGTATTGTAATAAAAATGCTATACGTGTATATCAGAGTAGAGCAAGAGATGAGGATCTAATTGAAAAGTAAATGTTTCTTCGCTCAATCTTTCCTTTTTCTAATTTATGAAGTCTTTGACAGCTAGTTTCAGCCAGTCACATAGGAAAGCTAAACTGCCTTGTGTGTGGTCTACGGGATACTAAGAACCAATGTTTGAAGACTGTTGGTGATATGGCTCAAAATCATTCTCAATGGAGCTGGTACATTTACTATTTTTTAACCTCTCAGATCCAGTAAATCCTCAAATTTCTTTCATATTACTATCCTTTCTTTCTCCCTAACATATCTTTCTTCTCTCTATCTTCATGTGCTAGCTAAATGGAGTGTGACAACTTGATGTGCTGCACTTCTGTGCGGCAAGTTATATGCTGAAACCCAGTTAGTCGATCGGTCAGTCAGTCATTCAGTTAGTGCCAACTCATTAATTTATGAATTTTAAACTATTTCCTAATGATAACATACGAATACACTTACCATATCATAGTATGTGTCTGGAGGATTGACAAATTTTACACCATTCTGATAACATTCAGTAGTCATATCTGTTATATTGTTAACAGCGAATGCCATATGCTGAAGACCTGGTCCTGAGTTGGCTTCTAAGAATCGGGTAACTTGATTAGGATCTATAAGGAAGAGGATGTGAAGAAGACCACAAAGAAGAGGAGAAATATGAAAGTGAGAAAATATAGGACAAAAACATTTTCCCCTAATTAATCACAATTCGCATCTTAGAATGGTTTGTTCAGTAAAACCATAGATAAATATGAAATTGTATTTCAAGGAGAGGAAGAAAGTGTCACCACACTGCTGAGTCATTCCAGTGGTATGCTTATATAATATTTAGACGCTGCAGCCGTCTTACACAACAGTATCGTCTCATCATTAGATAAAGCTGCCAAATACGTCCGCTGCACGTTTCTCGACTTCACTTCTGCTTTCGACTCTGTACCTAGATTTCTCTTGCTAAATAAGCTCTCTTTGACAAAAACTGAGTCCTGGGTCACTAACTGGTTGCATTCCTACTTCTCTAACAGAATGCAGTGCACCGTATACAAAGGTAAATCCTCCTCTGCTGCGCTCACTGGAGCTGGTGTCCCCCAAGGTGCTGTACTCTCCCCACTTCTCTTTTCTTTCTTTCTACATGACTTACCATTTTCAAATGACATTAATTTTGTCAAATATGCTGACGACCTGACAGTATCTTTGCCTGTCAAATGTCAAAGTGACTACTCTAAACTAAATGGCTTCCTGTCAGAAATCAGCCAGTGGTCCAAGGAAAACGGTCTTACCTTAAACCCCTCCAAATGCCAAACAGTCAATTTCACCTTTAGGCATAAATCCGACCTAAACAAACTGGTTGGCTCTCACGAGGTGTGCAACATAGATGGCACTGAAATAGAAACCAAGTCAGAAATTAAATACCTAGGCGTCATTCTATCTGCTGATCTTTCCTGGTCGTCTCATATCTTGATGATTTCTAAGAAAATATTCCGTCTTACCTTCTACATCAAGAAGTTAAGACATTCTGGAATAACCCAACCCTTACTCCTACGATTCGTTAACTCTTGCATCCTGCCTATTATTCTCTATTGTTCCCCCTTAGTTTTTCCAGAGCTACTGAAGAAAGACTATAACATATTACGCAGGATGTTAAAGGTTGTCAGCAGGGTAAGCAATGTGCCACTTAACCAGCTTGTTAATATTCTGGTCGACAGGCACTTGGACTCATGTGAAAAATGGGCCAAATCCATTTTATCTAACTCACACCACCCTCTTCACTCACAACTCTCCCCTTGCATCTCATCAGGTAAAACCAGAAGCCTATATAGAAAACTATATGCTCGCACCAGCAAGTACAAAAACTCAACCATACCCTACTTAGCTCGTGTTCTGTGCGATAAAGAAAGCATTAGGCGTGACACCTATAATTCATTAAATAGTCAGTAGAACAACTGGATCTCGTCTTTCCAACTCATATCATTTATAGGTACAACGTTTTCTTTCTTTTCCTTTTCTCTCTTTTTTTGCTGTTCTGTTTTGTTTCTCTCTTCCTTACAAACTCTACTTAAAACATTCTTCTTCGTTCTTTCACACTCTGTATATCTCGACCTTTTTGTTACCGCTTACGCCAGTAAATATGCTAGCATCTACTTTTCTAACACCTTCAAACACTGTTCAATTTTGGCTTTGCTACCGACATGCCAATATGTTGTTGTCATAATGAACTGAGATTACCTTAATCTATGTAAAATTTTATTTATTGATAATGTACTAACTGGATGCAATACTGTAGTAAAAATGCTGAGAATTCCATTCTGTATCACAAGTACTGTTTTGGAATAAAGCAGATTATTATTATTATTTATACTGCTTGGGGGGCCCATATTGGCCTCATGATATGTCCAACATGTTTCCAGTCTCTTGTGGGGTTATGAATGAACACTTCAGATGAGCCAAAGGCTTCGGTGAAAAAATTGCCTAGTATTTCTTAGTTCTCCCATAGGTTTGAAACCTACTCCACATACTGAAGTTTTGAGTGACCATACAGTAAGTACTTCCGATCTCTCTACGATAGATTCGATCAGTTTCAAAGCATAGTAACATGTATGTACATGCTGAATGACACTTCCTTTATTTGTATAGTTTTCTAAAGATCGTTTATATATGTATTGTTAGTACATGAAAAAAGATCAGAGACACATCAACAGATTTAATCATTTAATATTTTCATAGGATATACTTGAAAGCATAGATCTATTAATTCAAGGAAAACATGTTTCTTTTACATTAAAAGCTAAACAAAGTTAACAATGTGGTTAGAATGTGTTACCAACAGAGTATACAAAATAAATAGGAATCGGTCAACGCGACAATACAACTCAAAATGCTGAAGTGAATCATTGTCGAGTTTGAATTGCTTTACCATTATTATTATTATTATTATTATTATTATTATTATTATTATTATTATTATTATCACTACACTGGGCGCCTAGGGGAACATAAGGATTCAGTTGAACGCCACCATTTCATTCTGTTTTCTATAGGCTTCTAGATTGCCAACAGGCTATCATTTCCACCCTCACACGATATCCTCAGTGTTACCAGAGGATTCCCAACTCATTGATCCTCATTCGGGTTCTACTCAAGAGACTGGTGCGTAATATCCCTCAGAGGATTCTTCAATGTATGTCCAAATCCATCTATATTCCCTCCTGTATATTTGCTGAAATATGGGTTTTTGGTTGATTCGTTCCCAGAGTTCCATTTTGCTTGTGTTTTCTGGTTCTCTGAAATTCAACTGATAAAAATATGCAGCCTACAGTAAGTGCTTTTCATGAGCACCAAGTCTCCGAAAAATATATTAAAGCATCAACTTGACATTAAAGCTGAAAACTCGTATCTTGTTCGTTGTACTGATTTCAAAGTAATAAACTCATGTTTTACTTTTCCAGTCCTATTTGGCTTTGATATCCTCATACGTGGCATCACTTGTAGTTGAAACAATTCTGTTTAGGTGAGACAGACGACCTAACACGGGAGACAGAACAAAGCTCACTATTGTCAAAGACAGCTAGCCAGGCTTTTCATAATAATAATAATAATTTGCTTTATTCCAAAACAGTACTTGTGATACATAATGGAATTCTCAGCATTTTTACTACAGTATTGCATCCAGTTAGTACATTTTCAACAAATAGAATTCTACATACATTAAGGAAATCTCAGTTCATTATTACAACAACACATTGGTATGTCGGTAGCAAAGGTAAAGCTGAACAGTGTTTGAAGGTGTTATAAAAGTAGGTGCTATCATATTTACTGCCGTAAGTGGAAGAAAGAAACAAAGCAGCACATAACGAAAAAGAGAGAGAGAGAAAAAAGGAAAAGAAAGAAAGAAAATGTTGTACCTAAAAATGATTTGAGTTGGAAAGACGAGGTCAAGTTGTTCTATTGACTATTTCATGAATTATAGGTGTCACACCTAATGCTTTCTTTATCACACAGAACATGAGCTAAGTAGGGTATGGTTGAGTTTTTGTACTTGCTAGTGCGAGCATATAGTTTTCTATATAGGCTTCTGGTTTTACCTGATGAGATGCAAGGGGAGAGTTGTGAGTGAAGAGGGTGGTGTGAGTTAGATAAAATGGATTTGGCCCATTTTTCACATGAGTCCATGTGCCTGTCGACCAGAATATTAACAAGCTGGCTAAGTGGCACATTGCTTACCCTGCTGACAACCTTTAACATCCTGCGTAATATGTTATAGTCTTTCTTCAGTAGCCCGGGAAAAACTAAGGGGGAACAATAGAGAATAATAGGCAGAATGCGAGAGTTAACGAATTGTAGGAGTAAGGGTTGGGTAATACCAGAATGTTTTAACTTCTTAATGTAGAAGGTAAGACGGAATATTTTCTTAGAAATCGCTAAGATATGAGACGACCAGGAAAGATCAGCAGATAGAATGACGCCTAGGTATTTAATTTCCGATTTGGTTTCTATTTCATGACTCCGACTTTCAGTGGTCATATCTCACAGCCATAGAGGAGGACAGAGGAATCTAATGCTGCGCAGTACACACGTCCTTTGATCGATTGCCACCCTGGTATCACATCTACACCAGAGATGGCGTAAATCGGCAGATGCTAAACGAACCTTCTGTCTCCGTGCTAAAATTTCACTAGCAGTCAACCCCTTGGGGGCTGATGCAACTTCCCAAATAAGCGAAGTGGTTAACACACCCTATCTTAAAGCTAGGAGTGAGTTAATGTAGTTCATTCCTGTAACATCATCTTACATTTGAAAGGAGCGAATCGCACGCCAAACATCCGAAGATTTCTGTATTTTGCCAGTGTTTTCACCTAAGCCGGCTATATTATCCGTACATTCTAACATCTGTCGATTCATGTGGTCATACATCCAAGTCAATAATGAAAAAATTACTTCAGGTCTTCAAATCCACCTCAACAGTGTCAATAAATCACTTAAATAAATTTTATATCCTGTCTCTATAATATGTTTCGCAATAGAGGAATTAGGTTATCTGTTCCCACCATTAATGGGTTCTGAGGATTCTATTCGCTTTTGAAGCCATTTAGAGGAATATGCTGTGAAACCAGCCCTTACTTTCAGAGATAGATTAGTCCTCCCTATGTATGTGTGGCTACACGTACATTCCAACTGGTAAATACAGTGGGATGTGACATCATTTTAGATAGATGGATATATCGGCTTCACATTCTCAATTATTATGATCTTAGTTATATAAAAAGTCTTTTTAACCACAACGTTCAATCTTTGTCTAGTTGTCAAGCTGCTATGATCACCCATACAGGGTAATTTGATGTACACGTCTTTCTTAGTGGCGAGTTGGAGAGTGGGTCTTGGTCTCCTGCCCACTTTATATCTCCTACTAATGAATTTGTCTGGATAGTTATTATCAACCAGAGTTTGCGTCAGCTTTTTTTCTTCCTCATCAAGTATGTCTTCAGTGCATATTCGTTGAATTCTAATGAAGAGGCACCTTACTAAGGCTCCTTTGTACCGAACAGGGCAGAAACTGTGATAATTAAGATACTGTCCTGTTCAGGTAGGTTTTCTGTAAATAGGTGGTTTTACTGGTCCATCAAGCCGTCAACTAAGCAATATATCTAGGAAAGGTAAACAATTATCCTCCTCTTCTACAGACGTAAATGACACTCTATCCTTAAATTCATTCATACTATTTAAAACTGAGGTGGTAGAACAAGGCTTATCACTTATGATTACAATGTCGTCTACGTAGCTTCTATAAAGCGGCACATTTTCGATTAAATCCTCTGATAAACTCTCATTGTACGACATATGAACATCTGCTAAAAGGGACCCTAACGGACTTCCCACAGCAACACCATCAACCTAACAGAAGCAGTTGTCCTTAAATGTAAACTTAACACTGCTAGTACACAGAAGTAATAAATCCCTTAAATAAGACATAGGGAATGGGGTGAAAAAGTTATGTGTAGAAATGTAATGTAATCACACAAAATGTCAATCGTTTCAAGTGAAGGCACATTAATGAATAAAGAGTTTACATCAAAAGATGTCATATCCCACTGTATTTACCAATTTGAATGTACGTATGGACACACATATATAGGGAAGAATCATCGATCTCTGCAAGTAAGTGCTGGTTTCAGAGCATATTCCCCTAAATAGCTTCAGAAGCAAATAGAATCCCCAGAACCCATTAGCGTCGATTAAGTGGGGGAGGTAATTAGATAAATGTACACCATCTAGAACATAAAAGGTTAGGATTTATCAAAGTAACAACGAAATTTATTTCACTTAGCTTACCTGAATCTTCTATAGGTTCAACGAAAACAAATTTACATGTATCATTGCAATCAGTTTGTTGTGCAGATGAACTGTTATGATGACAGACAGCTTTTAATTTCATTCCAGTATTTTTAAACTTCACCACAAATCCTTGTGATTCATCCTCATGTCTATGAATAGTATTTATGCATAATCAATAATAAATCGATAATCAACTTACAAGTTAACAAACATTCGTTTTGTTCCAAATACTGCTTCATACCATCGAATAAAATAATCTGAATAACCACACTCACCAACAAGTGCTATATGATCAATATATTTCACAGAAAGTTTAGAATTCTGCCTAGGTTTATACAGTATTTTTTGTAAATCAGTGTATTCACCGAGTTCAGGTAGAGTGTAACCAGGTAGAAATAAACCTTTGTAGTGTGATGAATCAATAACAGTGTGAAGTAAATTCCCAACACACGATTTTATCACACCTATAATAACTTTTCCATGATAATCAGTATAAGTGGTTGGCTCTAACAGGACATCTTCACCACCAGATAGTTGAGAAGCTCTTTCACACACTTCAAAGACATTGTCTACTTCTAGTGCAATATCAAACGGTCCATCATGTTCTGTACGCCAGTTAGACAGTTCTGAATGACACTTGAATGAATAGTAGGTATTGATTGGTTTTTGGGTTTCACTAAGCATCATTACTGTTTGACCATTTTTTAAAACTAGATTCAATCCTTGACCTTGTTTAGATAAACAGTGGAATTTGAAACCAAAACCTTGTGTGAAGGTGTCGTACATATGCCATATGTTTTTAGTTGCGAATCGGATATGGTGAATGCCTTTCAGTAGAGACATTGTCTTACTACTCTGGAAATGGAATGAAAAAATATGGTATAACTAAAGGTTATAATTTCTAACATTTCTGAGATAAGTACTAGTTTTATGCAAAAAATGTTTATGCGTAACCAAGTAACAGATATTTTGTAGACTATGCTCGTTACTTTTCAAAACCATATTTAAAAGTGTTTATTAAGGTTTATAGTAAACAGAAGTCGGTCAAGTAATGTCTTTTCTGTCCTAGTACTCAAAGCTATCCCAACACCAGCTAGTCCTCGTGAGCTAGCCGTCGCATCTCCTGACACCCTCAAGGTGAATTTTGCAGATTCATCCTGTTGGCCAGGTGGGGTTAGGTGAATAACCACACTTGGGTCTTGTATGCGTGTTTCTGAAACACAACATACATCAATGGCTCGGGATGCCAGAGTCTTGGCTAGTGATGCTTGTTGTCCTATTTGGCAGTGTCCTAACGTTAAATGCTCTTATATGAAATTGGTGGCGTGGCTTTAGGAGACTATCGATGGTGGCTTTTTGGCTTCCATCGTTATCAGTGCACACAGAGTGAAGAGGAAATGAAGAGCCATTAAGTAGAGGAGTTGCATTAGTAGAAGGGAGGCAAGATAATAGAGATGAAGATGAAGACGAAGGTAAGTGAGGATTAGAGAGGTTTCGTGTGCACTTCGGGTTGTGAGGGCGATTGTTACTTGCCGGTTGCCCACACAGAAGTGCTTCGATTCCAGCTTTGAATTGGATATAAAAGCGTGTTTCAACTTTGAAATGCCACATATATACCCACTGCTGGTATGACGAATAGCTTTAATATGGAAACTTAAGTGATACCACATATTCCGTAGCGGTGATGTCATGTTAACAGGTTGCAGTTGCCGAGCTCATGCTGATCCTCCCCTCCTTTCCAGCCTTACTACCAGCTACTTCACTAGACAAGATTCCAATGTGCATCGGCTGAGAATCGAAATCACACTTCCTGCACGGTTGGCCAGGATTGTACAAGAGAACCACGGATCCATTTTTGGTTGACCATAACTACTACTGGATATTTTAAGTTCATATATTTCAAAAAGTTTCATGATGCATAATTAAAACAGTGTTAAAACCAAATTTCCAAGTTATGAATAAACAAAGAAACTTAAGTCTGTACTTAGGGTTACATAAATATTTTGCACCACTTATAAGGAAGATAAGTTACCTGATGCCATTGAGGTTTGTATTACTATTTAATATTAATTTATCCCCAAAATTCACTTACTTTTATGTTACACAGTATCCGCTTATTATAAAAAGTAAGATTAAGCACAGATTTTTCTCTCTTTGTTCAACGGTCCAGAGCTGAATATAGACCAGTGAGTGCTATATTTGTCCGGTCTATGAAGTAAGATGATTATATACACATTGTAGGAATGAACATATCATTGTTGGCACTCAAATAATCAACTTTTGTAAGCTTCGGACTAAAACTAGCTGAGGTTCTCACAAATTTGTTACCTTACACGAAAAACTACCCGATTCAATGTCATCGACAGTTTAATTGAGGCTTATTAGACATTTTAGTAAATAGAAACAAAGATCATCCCATATTCAGTTGAAATCCGTTGGCTGGTGCTAAATAAACATCGGTTGACAACAAAGTTGGGTTTTTGAGGAATCTTAGCAAATATTTTCACATAGGGAGTCAATCTTTTCCACTCCTAAACTTCAATTTAAGTGTCCAAAATAAAGCCATAGGTTTCAGAAGATATATAGATAAAATGACAGGACGAATATGACGCGCTTAAGAGGCACTCATACAAGTTTCCACAGTCCAGTAGATACTGCATTCTCTCGGGATGTTTATCAATTCCTATTTGATTTTAGTCACAAAAACCACGAGGTAGACAGATAAAATAACCTATGTTTATGGTCATCTTTAGATAAACAAGGAGAGAAGTCCTTGGATTTCTGTTCACCTCGAGAGTGAATAGCTTGTTGTGAGTTCTAAAAGTGGAAAATACGCCTCAGTTTTTGTTCGTTGAGAAACTTATACAGATACCTTCTGCATTATAAATAAAGCTCTCAATACAATATATAAACATACATGTGATGTCATAAATGGATGTGATCAAAAACAGTACTACGTGTGGTTTTTAACTAAATTCTTCACGAGTTTTGCGATTCAATATACATACGGTCTTCTTTCAGCAAGTTGAATTGATTTAATCCAACAAGTATTTACTTTGAAGGCACCTAGGTAAATTTACACATACACGGATATACATTTTGAGAGAACTAAATTAATTGTTGCTGTTCGATGAAGTTATCAATTGTTTCTCTCACCTAAAAATGATTCGTGATTTTATCTTGTTAATTATGTAGTCGAATATAACTGTCAGAGTAAGTCCAGACAACTACTTTTGTTTAGATGCATAAGAAGACTTTTTCTGGAACTTTGACTGCATAGAAGGCAACTTAAAGCCCCTTGATGTTTCGTACACATTGTAAAGCAGCTTGATCGACAGTAAAAATACCGAACTTGTATGCTTTTCATAAACAATACGCGCATATTTATAAAAACCATACGCTCATTTCCTCCTTTTACCTAAAAGCATAGAGTTGTGCCAGAGTTTCGCAACTTGCTGAAGTATAGACTAACTATCAAATGACACCTAATCAGTTTCACCGTCCCAGCTAGCATTTTCTTCGGGGGCACTGCAGACTTTTCGGGGCAAAAAACTTTGGGCGCATTGCCGTTCTTGAGTATTCGCCTCGAAGACTGCCCCAAAAAGTCTGCAATAAACCCTAAGTCTGCCCCAAAAAGTCTGCAATGCGCCCAAAAAAATTGCTGGCTGGGATGCAGCTCACGCCAAATAAATGTGGATTTCCATTAACTAAACTTAGCACTTATGCTGCCACCTTAAATGGCACTTACGCAAGTTTCAGTTGTATATTTCATTCGCCATTTCCTCTAACATCGGTGCCTTAGTAGCAAATACACTAGCCAATAACCTTGTCGTTGTAATGCCTCCATACACATACATACACCTTAGGATACGATGGACTAGGGTTTTGTATTGGTCAAGTATCAGAATTACTTCGCAGCTCTGAAAACCCAGAATTAATTATTTTTCAAACACACATTCCTGTACATGTGCAAGTATCAGAACTTCTTTCTGATACTCCAAAAACAAATTTCAAAACGTCAGAAGTCGTTTCAAACTCTGATTTAGTGACAATTCTGAATTACCCAGTATCAAGTTCTCTGCTAAAATACATTTGTCCAGAGTTTCAAGCAAACTATAAAATTTAAAGGAATGGGAAGACCTTCCAATTCGAGGACAACATTTTATTACGTGTTTCTGGACTTATAATTTCAATAGAAATATCCAACATAAAATACTTGCTCAATTGAGCAGTAAATAACATCACTGTCTTTAAATTTGAATTAATGGAAACTTCAAAATAATATGAAAACAACTACAATCCACAATAAATTGAAACACCAGGACTTCACGTACAGTAACGCAACTTTTGAAGTAATGCACTGGTAGAAATGGGATGTACAATGTCGAATAGTTCATTGAGATACCGCGCAAAATCCATGACCACATTTATATGTAACGGCAACGTAAGATTAAGTGGCACACGATTCTGCATCGTTGGCACTGATAGAATGAACTAAAATCTATTTGCAAATTTAGTCCAACAGCGAGAGCCGCTTGTTCTGATTAAACTCTGATAGACACTGAACAGAGACAATGATAATGATGATGAAGAAGAGTTATTTAAACGTCTTTGTTCTCTGCAAGATCTGTCTAGTAGATATTATTAAAAATGTTTATAGTGTAAGGAGTCAAAGAAGTTCGTACACATCATAGAATCTCGGCCATTTCACTTTCAACTGTCGACTTGTTTATCTGTGCTCACTGGATCAGATTACAGACAAATTGGCTTTACAGTGAGCAAAAGGTGTAATTGTGTTTGATTATATTCTCTTCATACCATCGTTAGTAAATTCATCTTTGAAGAGCAGTAGTGGTTATATACTCCTATCTTTAGTTGGGGCGTTGTTAAGGGCAGCCTAGCCAACACGTTAGGTTGGCCAGGCTAAAGAGTCAACAAGTAGTGTGTTCAAAGCTCATATCTAGCAGGATAGATAGCCATACAACAATCATAGGCAATCGGAAACGACCATGAGGTCATTCGAGCAGTCCGACCAACTGGTTTCCTAGAATACAGAACAGACTGCTTCAATTGAACCCTGCGAACAGACGAGTCAGTTGCTTGAAAGGCTCTGTGCTCATTTTCGGCCTAAGCTCAATAGGATATAGTGTTACCCAGTGTTCCTTAGCCCCAAGAAATAAAAAGAGAATGTACTACTTATAGATGCTCAAGGTTCTTGTTATTTAACAATATTAAGCAGAGAATACAGAGGCATACAATCGTAGCACACAGCAGCAACCACCCTTCTGTTCCTCGAAAATCCAACGCTTTGGGGTGCTTTCTTAGGTCATTATTGCTACAAAGAAACAGACTGATAATAGAACGTGTAATTGCTTATTATCATTACTGTTACCTTGGGTCCCGAATGGAGTACAGGGCTTCAGCAGCACGTCTACTTTTTTCTTCTGTCTCCTCTAGCTGGGCCCACGATTACTCGTACACTGTTATCTCCTCACAGTACCTATTCCATTTCACCCTCGGGCCCAACACTAACTCGTCGTCTCCTGCTCCGGTCTCACTCAAGAACCTGCCAGGCGATGTCATTCAACGGTCTCCCGATTCACCTCCATTTTCTGAGGAATATTTTTTGAGCGATAGTTTCTTGACTGTATCACTCATTGCCAGAATTTCTTATTGCTAATTGTTCACAGTAGGCTATTTCATTTTCAATATGGAGCCAGAGAAGCGGCCGGCTGTAGTAGCTGAAGTAGCCTGCCGGAAACGCTTTCAGTAACGCGTAAGGGAAATTTATAACTCATATAGAAGTGACTGACTTAACATTTGTGTTGAGAATGTGAATCTCGTTGTTCACGCTGAGTTCAGATTTCCGGACCGATTTCAGAGTGACGAAGGTCCGCTTTGCCTCTCTAATACTGGTTTCGACATCCCCATCCGTGTCATAGCCTGCAGTTGAAAGGATAGTGTCTCAATAAATAAATAAGAATAAATAAGGAGTAACCTCTTTCAAATCTTTACCACCGATAAAGATTGGTGCTTGTAATTGGTTGGTTGGTTATCTACATCACCTCCATCTTTTCAACGTCCACTTGAAGTCTAGTCCTAGCTTCTCTTTCCGCTAATTTGTTGGTTTTCACCTTCAAGTTTTCGAGCTTGTGTGACAATAGACATAAATTTTCCCCGAGGTCCAGGTCTACTAGGGCCTCCTTATCGATGCAATGTACTCATTTCTTCTTGCCTCCTACGCACTGTCTGACTCACAGTCCAATCCATCACAATTAACACATCATCGAGGATAATAAGAGGCAAGCTTATTCAACTCCTGTCTTTATTTCAACAGATGCTTTGCTGAATTCCCCACTGTGAATCACATGACACAGGTCATTGTCATATAGATGCTAGGTGAAGTGAATAGAGATTTGGGGTACTGCATGACGCAGTGTTGCAGTGGTTCCCGAAATATTCTCGGTCAACTCTTTCTGCCGAAGGCCTATAAGAAGTCAACGAAGTCAATGTAGAGGTTTGACTGCCATTATATACTTTGTTCGATGACGATGCGCAGAGTTGCAATTTGATCAGCACATGATTTGCCTTTTCGGACTCCAGCTTATTTCTCTCTGGCAGAATTCCGCATCCAGTGCATCTTTTATTTTCTTCAGGATGATGTGACTTAGTGTTTTACTTGGCGTGAACAAGAGCACGATCCCACGCCATTTCTTGCAGAGTGAGGCGTTAGTAGCTTGGTAGCTTGACAAGGTAACCAGCGTTTCTTACAATCAGTAGGTACTTTTCCTTCTTTCTAAACCTTTTGCAATAATGGAATAAGCATATCTGCTGCAGTCTCTGGGTTCGTTTTCAGCGCTTCAAGGGAATTCCTTCTTGCCCTACTGTCTTCCTGAACTTCAGTAGCTTCATTACATTCGAGATTTCTGCTTTTGATGGAAGATTAGTGACCACTGGCAGTTATTTGTGTGTTGGTGGTGGTATTTCTGGTCGTGTTGCAGGTTATGATCGATTTAAGAGTCCTTTGAAGTGGTCAGCCCATCGTCTGGACATCCTTTATAGGTTCCTCCTGTGTTGGTCTATTCTTATATAGAGAACTAACTGCCTGATGCAATGTTCTGAGGTCTCTTTTACCTGTTGCTTGCCTGTTGTGCTTTAGTTGCCAGAAGTGTCTTTTGTCATTCCTAGCACTCTTCTCCGCGTCTTTCTTGATTCACTGCAGTGTACATCTAACTCAGTTTCTCCTTCTGTTGTCCAACTTTGCATTGAGTTGTCTTCTCTTCCACCATCCTCCTCTCCTCTCTTCTATTAGCTTCCAGGTATCCATCGACAGTCATCCCATGTACTGTCTTTTCCCTCCTCCTAGAACAGTTGTACACGTTCCCTTGGACATCAGCTTCAGAGAGTCTCAATGTTCTTCCAAGCAGGTTTCCCCAGTGATATCACGTAGTATGTCTGGCTTTGCTCTGATCTGATCTTTAGTGAAGGTATCCCTTCTAGATTGCCCCTTCAGTTTCCGTGCGTTGAACTTGGATTATGGCCTGTCTCCATTTGTTTTCAGGGATTTCAGCTTCACCTTGAAGGTTCCTAGAACTAAACGAAAGTCTGAGCCCAACTCTGTTCCCCTTCTTGACTTTGTTTCTAGTAGGATGCGTCTCCACTTCTTTGAGCAGCACTGAGATGAAGTGCACCTGGTTTTTAGTGTGTCCGTCAGGTGAAATCCATGCCGCCCTTCGTGTGTCCTTGTGTCTGTACACTCTGTCTCCAATCACCAAACCACTGAAGGCGCAGAAGTTTGAGAGTTCTTCATTGTCATCCATATCTTCGAGAGCCTCTTGACCCCGGACGAGTTCTTCTCCTGTATTATATGTTTCGAGTTTGGCATTCATATCGCCCACAAGGATTTCGATGTCTCCATTTAGGATGTTGCCCATTACTGTTTGCAGTTGTCTTTGGAAATCTTACTTCCTCTCTTCTTCCGCGTTGTTTGTAGGTGCGTGCCACGGGATAAATTCAACTTGCCTCCCATTCGAGTTAAATCTTGCAGTCATAATCCTTTGTTTTTTATATTTTTGTATTTTTAATATTCTTCTTGTGCTCTGAAGATTTTGTAGTAGTTTAATTGATTTTGTGGGGTAGGGTTACTGGCCTCACACCCATCCCTCCCTCTTTTCCCAGGCTAGGAGCCAGGTAGGTAACTAGGGAGCTACTAGACTAGGCAATGTTAGTACGTGGAGTGGCTAAACTTACTTTAATTAGCGAATTTTCTTAATTTCCAACACTCACAACAGAGATTGAAATATTAGTGCTGAATATATTTTGACTACATATTCTGATTAGACCAAAAATCTGGATAATTTCAGTCGATTGGATATATCAGATGCTTCCTAAGCTTCCCGTTCTCCTCTGCAGCAAAATGCCCCTGAATTGCTGTGGTATGAAACAAAGAAAGCACACTCAATCTTTACCAATGAGTGACACTTTGAACCCTAAATGCTAGGAAGTTAAAACAAGTAGTAACATAGATGTACCTTTCAGTTGAAGCAATAGTATGCTGTGCGTCAAACAGCTCATATTGGGAGACGAGAGTTGTTGCGATTCCTTTACAATAAACAGTTTTGCATACTTGGGATTGAGTTCATTAGTGGTTTCATCAAACGTGGGGACAGAAAATATGTGAAACCACTATATATTTCAGCTCAAGAGTTAGAACTGACAATATACAGAGCACTACTAGCTACTACAGAAGTTCACAGCCCTAAGTGATATTTTACTGTGGTAGTTTCCTAGGTACTAAAATTCTCGGGTCACGCAAAAAAAGCGATAGAAAGATGAGAAAATGTCATTAGTTTTGTTTCCAACAAATGGAACAGCTGAATGATGTTTAAATCAACTATATCTGACTAGCGAACAATGCTATTTGAACTTAGCAATCTCCAACTAGACCCAAAGATCAGTAGTGTGTGGTATGGATCAGATTCGTCCTCATTTTGATATGATTCATGCTACTGAGCAGTTCGTACTTATGGTTCTGTATATCTTAGGCTTCAAAAGGTAACTACAGTGGTGTTTCATTACGGATTATTCAATTTTATCGACAGTAATAGCAAGTTGTGGTGCTTTGGTAAGGAGGATTCCCTTGACAATTTAATGTGAAGAATATAAGAAAAAATGACAATTGGTGAACATTTCAGGAATGTTGAGCACACGAAATCATCAGCATACACCTGAAACGAAAGAGTATTTTAATTAAACGGTAAACGGCCACGTAAATGTCTACACTCAGGTGTATGGAGCTGGAAATAAAACTATTCATGGACGGAAATTGATAGTCCAAAAATTGCCAGTGATCAGGTGGTGAAGTTTCAATGCATAAATGGACTAACACAGCTAGATATTTACGTTTACATAACAAAAGGATATAGAATAAGCAGCCATTTTTTATGAACTTACGACATCCCTACTTAACTGAACTGAATTTGTTTCCAACCAAGAATCAGTGATGCAAATTATTTATACCATCCATAGAGTCTATAAGGTACTAGTAGTGATGTTGATAAGCTACACTTTACCGGCCCTTATTTAACGTAATTTACCTCGGTTACCCAATAATTCGATACCCTACCTAATCTGTAAGTACCAATGACAGAATCCGAATTAAAAAGACTAAGTTAATTGGAAATATGCTCTTGCTAGCAGTATATCTGAGTGAAATAAAAGGTTAAGATTATCCAGGGGAAAAGACTTACGACTTATCTAACGAATACGGCTGTAATACAAACTCAAAGAGTGTGTTCATGTTGACAGAACGACGGAAAGATGCAAACAAGGGCGTTTGATCCTGTTCTTATATGTAGACATTAAAACAAAGTCTTACAACATTGGGAATTGCTGAACAGGTGTTTGCGCTGACACTGGTCATCGCCAACAATTCATAGTGACAGTAAAATTTTAACGATTTGGAAGTAGTTATTATTTCTCCACTCAAACGGACTAACATGAAACTTCGTTTAAAATTCAAAGACCTTTTAGAGGCTGAGGGTGTTGAGATTAACGGATAGTACGAAGTATACGAACGCAAGATCTAATACCGACAACTTCTATAGTATTCGTTCCGCGTAGACCAAAGGCAAAGCAAAACACCGAATTGACCGTTGGGACCAAATCGGAGTGCGAGTTGATTGCTTAACTAGCTAGGGATCATGGACAAACGAACGAACGAGCATAACACGATGGCGTGCCAAATGGCGTGGATGCTTGACCGGAAGTCTTCAGCTAAACAAGTTGACTTAAACAGTGACAGCCAGCATCCAGTGTTCAGTGATGAATGCTGTGGCTAATAATTCTAGGGAATTACCTACCGCTACAAGCTACAAATATATAGTCATTCTATAGTTCACGACGATGAACAATTTAAATGGCTTTGAGTACCATGTGTTATGAACGAAAGACAAAGAAGCATATTTCCAAAGATATGTGCAAATTATGATTCTAACATATACTAGATCTATTTTGCCTATATCTGTGTATCGAGTTGCCAATAAATAATTTCGTTAGCAAATCCTCTTGTCTTCTGTTGTTAGAACAACATAAAATACTTCGAATGTGTTGAAAATGAAGTGAAAATCTATTAACTACTGTAGACTTAACATAACATGGTAAGGCAGATGAAAGCAATAGGAAGTTACTGTCAAATTATATCCTAATCTATCAAGAACCATCTGGGGAATTTCAGTACCTTATGAAGTAACAAAGAATTCTGGTAGCGAAAGAACCAAGGACCTGTTGGCGAACAAGTATTCTAAAGGATGTGTAGATGGATTGGACACATGCTGAGAAGACTGTCGATTGACATCAGGCACAATGCCCTGAAGTGGAACCTTAATGGGAAACAATAAGTCGGGTGTTTGACGAGGACACGGAGGAGATCGTATGAGAAGAAAAAGAGAGCCTCTGGGCACTAGTGGAGCCAGGTGAAAAGAAGGACTGCCGAGGACAGGTTGAAACGGCGACGTGCTGCCAAAGCCCTACGTTCCGCTCCGAAACCAATGGAATAATAATATAATATAAATGAAGTCGTGTATAAGTGAAAATGAATGTATGAGGCCGTTTTTAAGAAATCGATGGACTATTCAAGTACATAAGACTTAATCAAATAATTCTAAACTGTTTAAATTTATGTGACATAACACACGATGATACATTATTAGAAGCTGAATGAAATTTCAAGTTCAATTTATATTCAGAAAAAGATTAATTAGAGTAGACAAATGTTTTCAATCAATTCTTCTTCAGACTCTACAACAATAAATCCATTCATTTTAGCATATAATAATCACAGCAAAGGGAAATTAGAATTATATCAGAAAGTGTATTGGATGGTACAAGTGCAAGATGAAATATTAGTCGGTTAACTTCATTATGGATAAGATTTTATTTTGATAAAGTCGCATACAGTGTTGCACAGTAATATTTACTGATGACCACACCTCGAGCACAAATTATTGCCACTCATAATCACATCAAGTCACTCACACAACTTTCTTGCTTCATTTATATACATGAGTAAAAATTGATGATTAGACATTTGAATAAAATCAATATAAGGTGATGTACATCCAGCCACTACTGCTGCCCTGGCCGACCTTCAGTAGAGACTAGAAATTCATAAATTTGTATTATTATCTTTCCTAATTAGTCTGATATTCAGTGTGTGAACAAAATGAGCATGGAAACAAATTGAAATCAAAATTTTCAACTTGAAATGTAAGTCAGGAGGTGTGTATACAGACTACAAGAGGCATAGAAACAAAAAATTACTCAGGATTGGAATATAATTGTAAAATGGTTATTCTAAATGGATCACAAGTGTAATCAGGAGAAGCATGGGAACAAACCTGAATTAACTGATTTTATAACTGAAAAAATGGGATGAATCGAATGAAGATAAACAGAGAAAATTACACACAGAGAACAAAACCAAAAATAATTATTTTGCATACGTTGTATCTGTTTTCTAATCCTATGCAATC
The DNA here is from genome assembly GCA_944472155.2 of Trichobilharzia szidati. Lineage (NCBI taxonomy): Eukaryota > Metazoa > Platyhelminthes > Trematoda > Strigeidida > Schistosomatidae > Trichobilharzia > Trichobilharzia szidati. The sequence continues at coordinate 43,102,734 of OX235274.1, forward strand.
TTGTCTCAAAACCCCTTGTAATCTGTATCCGTACCTTCAAACTTTCATATCAAGTTGAAAATTATTATCGCCTTCGTTACTATGTGGAATTAAATAAATAATAATTGTATCCATGTAAACTAATGTATATAAATGCGATTGTACAGCTTTTGAGAATTAAATCGTAAAAAGATATCTTTCCTGAACTTCTTGTTTTCTTCCCACTATTCAAAATCATCTGTTCCCTTGAGAATTAGACTTTGCGCCACATGGTAACGATTAGAAAGTCGTTCCCAGGATTAACATCGCATTTTTAAAGAAGTTTTGTTACTCGTGCTTAATCTCGTTGACTGTTTCTGGTCTGAGAGTTAAGTAGCTAGAATTGAATTGAAGAAGAGTAACATTTGCATACTGTAATCACTAGCCGATTAATTCACATATTCATAACTATAAAAGAAACCTTAGAGGCAAGGAAAAGCTGAACTACCCATATAGTTTGCTAAAGCACTTCTCACATTGGTAACATGAACGCAATAGTACATAAAAAGGCATTAAGAAGATATATGCTGCGTGTTGATGGTATCATTTCGTAGTTACTCTACAATCACTTGATATAACTAGCATGGTTCACAATAATAAAACAAAATGTATGAATAATTATTCGGTTATATAAAACAGAAGCACCTATTAATAACCAATCATATTTCAGTACATCCAGTAGTCCATGGCGGGCAAAGTTCCCTTACAAAAGCAACTATTTTATTAAACTGCTATTCAACAGTGATCAAATTATGCAGTTGACAGCTCAAAGACGTCGGTCGGTCATCAAACGCACATTCTACGCCACATTCATTTCCATTACATCTCGAATATATTTCAGTTCCTGCACCTACGATAAAAGGACAAAATTCAGTGGACTCTACTTCAAACTGTGTCTACGAGTTCCCCTGCAGTCACCGTGACACAGATAAAGGCACAGCCAATAGAATGTCCCAATATCGTCGGAGAGAATATGCTCCTAAATTTAATTCAATTTTACATTTTCCCGTCGACTGATTGGAATGTAGGCACATCCAGATGACCATGAGTTCCAAATAGGACGAAATGCGCATCCACCATCACGATCCACCAATGTTCCTTAATGGTTACTAAGTCATACAGAAAACCCAAATCTAATTAATCTGAACAGAAATCTATCATCATTCATTGCAAAGCACTTATTAATATCAGGTCACAAAATCAATATTAACGACTGTATCTCAGTGTTATCTCACATAACTTCAATTCAAGGTGATGGGAGCAATTTGGATAAATAATCTACACGCATCCCAAACTACTATGTGTACAGAAAAACATTAGACTTCAACCTTCACCTAACATGGATGACTTGACCTATTTAAATGTGATTGGTCATCAGTATGTACTTTTGTTCTATATAACTGAGGTACTGTTCATAAATTTTGTTCTATTATTGTGAATCATTGTAGTTAGTTGTGAAGAGATCGGAAAGAAACTACAAAATGACGATATCATCTAGCGAAATTTGTCTTCTAAATGCCTTATTCAAATTTATCAAAGGGCTAATTGCAGAGGGTTTGGCGATACATTACATTGAACCAGAACTTTGTGTACGGAAACAGTTTGTAAGATCTCCTTCCTTACCATGGTCTTGATTTTACTATGTAATTCACACAACAACCTCGCCATCCTTCTTTATTCCATGTTCCACTTTTGTTTTATTTCATTTCACTTGATGTTATCATATTCTAACATTTTATCTGCTCTACTACTTTGAAAACATTTCACTCCTCCTATGTTTCCATCATATTATAATCACATACACATTTCCGAGTGTACTTTATCTTCCGATCATCTATTTCACACTTGTCGTCTATTGAACTTTAGGTTGGCCTCTATTTATTTAGTTATTCATTCATATATCTAATCCACTGTGACTCATAATCCTGTACACCAATATTATCTCAGCACTTTAGTATTTCCACTCCCTCACAAACAAAAACCTGATTGTCATTGTTAATTGTAATTAGTTAAAACAATTAATCCCTTCGATAAATTTGAATAAGGCATTTAGAAGACAAATTTCGCTAGATGATATCGTCATTTTGTAGTTTCTTTCCGATCTCTTCACAACTAACTACAATGATTCACAATAATAGAACAAAATTTATGAACAGTACCTCAGTTATATAGAACAAAAGTACATACTGATGACCAATCACATTTAAATAGGTCAAGTCATCCATGTTAGGTGAAGGTTGAAGTCTAATGTTTTTCTGTACACATAGTAGTTTGGGATGCGTGTAGATTATTTATCCAAATTGCTCCCATCACCTTGAATTGAAGTTATGTGAGATAACACTGAGATACAGTCGTTAATATTGATTTTGTGACCTGATATTAATAAGTGCTTTGCAATGAATGATGATAGATTTCTGTTCAGATTAATTAGATTTGGGTTTTCTGTGTGACTTAATAACCACTTAGGAGCATGTTCTCTCCGAGATTGGGACATTCTATTGGCTGTGTCTATATATGTGTCGCTGTGACTGCATGTGAACTTGTAGATTCAGTGTGAATTAGAGTCCACCGAATTTTGTCCTTTAGTCGTAGGTGCAGGAATTGAAATGTATTCTAGATATAAGGAAATTAAGTGTGGCGTAGAATATGCGCTTGATGGCTGACCGACGTTTTTGAGCTGTCAACTGCTTGATTTCGGCACCTTTGAACGGTAGTTTATATTGGTCATTACCCAATGTCTGACTTTTACAGTTATAACAATAATCTAAACTCTGCAGTTTTCGCATACTCTGAAGGTCATTCGACCTTGGTATCTATTCTCTACAGCCACCGTGACTTCTGAGCACATTTCGTTCATTATGTTTTGGCGTTTTTTTGTCAACTAACAAAATTTCATTTGTTTAAGTATGACAAACGTTTCTCTGTACACCTGTTTAGTAGAAAATTTCAGTGGGATGTGTTCGACTGATGAGAAACTGACAAAAGAGGCTGAATCGGAATGATTTCGTCTTATTCTGCTGCAACCGATGCTTTAGCTTTATTCAAATAATTAGTACTAGTACTGTTTAATAAAACTTCAGTACTCACAATCATATTCACATGAAAAACATTCTTTTCCATGTAAAAATTCGAATCAGGATATAAGAATAAAACTTGGGCACTGTGGTAGAGTGTAATTCCATTATGGGTAAATTTTTATTTTGATAGAGTCTCACAGTGTTATACAGTAATATTTGCTGATATTACTGTATAACACTGTGAGACTCTATCAGAATAAAAATTTACCCATAATGGAATTCGAATCAGGAGAAAATTTCAAGTAAATAGAATAGACAGAAGACAAGTAGTTCAGCGAAGAGTCTCTTTTCGGCGGTCCTACACGTTGTCAATTGTGAGCGCGAATATCTCCGCCATAACATCTCTGACTTCAGAAGTGGGTGACACCAGTTCGAATCTCGGGAGGGACATAAGTTGCTTCAAGTTTTCAGATACATTTTACTGACTGGTGAGTGCCAGCAAGCATGGAGCCTAGTTCAAACGGGGCTTCCTCCCGATTACCTCCAACCAACTACTGTCAACAGTTCACAGTGCATTGTGATACTGAGCCACCTAGCATGGCGGCCACACTGCAAACTTGACTGACAGAATTCAGTCTTCACCAAACGAAACAATAAAGACATTATATTGGTAATTACCTAGGGTCCAATGAGAGTAAAACATAGAATTTAATAAACTCATAAGTTGCGGCATGTTATGATGATGATGAAGCAATGAAGACTAAAACTGTTGTAATGAAAAGAAAGGACAATTTTCCGGTCATATAAGCATATATTATTCCTTTTGAGTTCCAAGTGGAACATAGGGCTTCAACCTTGAGCTTTAAAGTTTCACTAGCGGCAGTGTTGGTTCTACACCATGGGGTTGCTAACCTCATCTTTAACCTACCTTCAAACCGAGGTTATTTTCGGTCTAGGAATGCAACAGCTGGGGATTGAATCCCGGACCGCTTGCATTAATGACGAGCATTCTACCTCTGAGCCACCGACGCATATATATATATTTCGCTACCTACAGACGATTAAGATCCCATGGTCTGCTGCTTTCAAATGAGGGGACACACGGGGCATCTTGTGGGACTTCGGTGCTGTTGCCGAGTTGGTGGGCCTCAAGGACCCGACGGTGGCTGTACTAGGGATGCTGCTTAGAGGTCAGAAATAGGCGGTCCACGACAGAGTGGGGCAGACAGGCTGACTGAAAGTTGTTGGTGGTATGGTTAACCCAGTGGACAGGCAGCAGGCAATGTGGCAGTTCCTTATCATGACGCTGGGACCTACAAGGGAGACTCGTTAGTGTTCGAGCTGAAGTTGAAGAATCTACTTCGTCAAGCACTCACCACATTGCATGAAAAGTCACAGTCACTAAAACTGGTTAACGCTGCACAACCCATGGACATTGCTGAGCCAGTAAAGGTGACCAGACAATTGTTGAGCACAGCGGTAGCCATAATAGAGCCACCAAAAATGAACTAACTGGAACAAGAAGTTGCAGATCTGCTGCAAGAAGTACTAGCGCTAAGAATGAGCTTCAGTAGAAACAAACGTTTTGAATGTAGCAAAATGGGACACTAGATGAAACACTGTCCAAAACGACGGAAAAAGAAAAACCTTAAGCAATACGATTCCTGTTATTTCTCTACCTCACGATTAGAAGTAATAGGAATGCAATGTATTCTAGATTGCGAGTAAATGATCAAGATATTGTATGTTTAATAGATACGAGTGCGGCAATCGCACTTACAGATGGGAATCTACATAAGATGTCAAACCATATTCATTGGCAGTTCAGACAGTAAAGTATCATGCGTAAGTCTCAGGCATGTCGAACTGCAACGCCGACATTGATGGTCGCAAAGTAACGTTTCCATCCATTGTTGTGCCTCAGTTACGCCAAACAATCATGACAGCGACACCAAATGAAACGGCGGAACACAAGTGCGTTTGATAACGGAATGTTTGCTTGTAATATGATGCATACATATAGAACAGTTATGTATATTTTATATTAAAGTCATCAATGGCACAGATTTAACCATGTTGTGCTACTTCTGCCCTGAGTATTGTGTTTCTTTGTCTTTTTCTCGTGTCTCCTACTGTTTTTTACAATCCTGGTTCATTTCCTGTCTTTGACGTTAAATCCATCTCTCCGCTGTTTCATATGTTTTGTAGCAATGAAAGTCTCTTTACATTATTGTTTTTTTCCTTTAATTCCTAGAGGAACATAGGGTTTCAGCCACACGTCTCCAGTGCGTTCGGTTCTCTGCCAGAGTCTTCACCTGGCTCCAAGTCTACCCACACGTTTTCATCTCCTCTTCACATAACCTCCTCCAAATCACCCTTGGATGACCAACTCGCCGCTTCCCTTTTGGGTTCCACTCGAGCAATGGCTTGTCTAGTGATGTCACTTGATGGGTTTTATTTTCTCAGAGAATGGCCAATCCATCTCCATTTCTTCCTGCCAATTTGTCTCACAATCGGTTCCTGCTGTGTTGGTTCGCTCCCAGAGATCTCTGTTGCTGACCTCTTCGCTAGTGTTGATTTGTGTCTCGGCTTTGTCCTTTATGCTTGCAATGAAGATGTTCTTTGTGTCCTGGTCCTTCAGTTTTTGAGTGTTGAACTTGACTGGTGGTCTGTCTGCAGCTCCTGTTTCTCTCTTTACATACTACTGATAAATCTTGGCACGCACTTCATATTAATGGGAATACGACGTGAATTTACGATGAAAAATGAATACAAAAGCGGATCGATAATTCACTCCGCCTACACAACATTTAAAAATTAGCATAAATTAACGTTACTGTTCTTGCAAATAGTTAGTCACTGACTAAACTAAACAACGTAATTCCATTTGATTCTTACTTACGAATTCTTATTCCCATTAGAAATTTCATAAGACTGATAGGTGAACAAAAGATATTCTCTCTGAAAAAGCCTTCATCAGGTTCTACAGTTATTACTCTTACTAACAATATTGGAGTTTTAAATAACACTTAATCAGTAATATCAGCAGATTACATCTCGGATGGGTCCGAGTAAAATAATAACCAACAAGTTGAGAAAATCGATTGAAAGAAGGTTTAATGACGGTAATATGCAGCTTACATTTTCCACATGACAGGTCGTGATTCCTCAAATAAAAGACAAAGTACCTGGAATAGCTACCTGTCCTTGTATCCGTCAATCTAACTCCTCCTGTTCTGTTTTATTTCTTTACATTCCCAGTGGGACATAGGGCTTCAAGCTAGAGACTTGAAGTTTCGGTAGCAGTAGTGTTTATTTTTACGGGATGGAGTTGCTAGCTTCATCAGTCTTATTACTGGCTTATCGAGGTAAAAAAGTGCGTCGGTGGCCGGGGATAGAACCAGGACCACATAAGTGGCGTGTTTGGTGAGCATTCTGCAGCTGTGCCGCCGACGCACGGTGTAGAGTCATATTGTGTAGAGTTATATTGACCGCCTCTCTAGAAACCTAATTTTCGTGCTTATAAACTCCCGTCAAGGTGTAGTGAAAACTATCAAAAGTTCGGTATTAGATCACCTGGTCGTAACAAGCCATAAAAATTGCCTTATTGAAGAATCTTTTTTTATCTTCTGTCAGGTATCAAATAAATTGCCAAAAGCCTGTAGGTACAGAATGCTACCAACGGAAGAGGTCATTGCAGCAATTTGATTAAAACAATAGAAGCTCTGTATGCCATTATTGCTGATCCTGGCCTGCTGTCGAACCTATAAATTCATATATTCTGTATTATTACTTTTAATTTATCTGATATTCATTCAGTTCAGTGTTATATTAACGCATAGTATCTTTCTCTTACTGATGCTTTTGAACTATGGTCTATCAGTACTATTGATTTAGTGTAATTTAAAGTAGCATTAATGTTGATAATGACAACAATTCCTTAAATATATTGGACAAATTGCAGAATTAATAGTGTGAAATATTCCCATATCATGAATTAAAGGTCAATCTGAACGAAGAATATTCCTTTCAATAATTTCTCTGAAGGATACATTTTTATGTAGAATAACAGATTAGTAGTTATGGGGTGTCAGAATGAACAGTATGTGTGTGCCAATCGTGCTAGTTGGCTGAAATCGATTACAAAATATTTTGTGAAATGGGAGACAATGGTGGTGATTAGTCATAATAGATTTGTAGAATGTGGGGTAGGAAAAATTGACAAATCAATTCAAGGTTATAAAAGGTGTCAGGTGGGTGAGTGGCTAGTACAAAGTGGTATGTTTTAAACAGGAGGAGATAGTAAGACTGCCATGAGAGGTTTATAATGAAATAACCAATGTGTGAAATGAAACAAGTGGAGGTATATTATTGAGGAAAGAGATAATATCACTAATAATAGGCCCGGATAGTATTAATGAAGAATTCGATGGTATTGAGATAATGTTTGCATGAAGAATATAAATTATGAATAATAATAAGAATTGTAATAATAAGCGAAGGAAAAATAACCAAGAGGGTTAAGAGGAAGAAGCACTCTTGGTGAAAAGAAGAATCATCAATCCAAGTTTGGCCTCAGTAGGAACAGCGTCTGGACGTGTTCCTTTTGTGTACAAAGTTCCGGTTTAGTCGATCTTATTGCAACAGCTTCAGCTATGTTTATGGGACGTAAGCGAACTGTACGTGGTAACGAATTCGGAATATAACCCTGAAAGCTGTGTTGGCGTCGATGAGATGTACAGTATCGACCAAATGTGACAGGATCGAGCTTTTATCAACTTGATTTTCCTCTTGCTGAACCAAGCTGGTAAATGTTCTCAAACCCGTAGACGAACATGCATAATCGTGCACCCTATATAACTTGAACTACAGGAAGAGTTGAAATGGTATATGCATGAAGAAGAGCTAAGCTTAGGTAGGACGTCAGTCAGTTGCTGGGTGAACACTGGACGGATACTGAAGGATAGGAACAGATGTGCAGAGTAGAAAGTTTTCTTTATCGCCCTGGTTGAACGTTGCGATAGAATCCCCGCAGGAGTATCTCCCCTGAATTGTAGACTTATTATTAGTGATATTATCTCTTTTCTCAATATATTGTGCGTCGGTGGCACAGTGGTTAGGACTCTCGCCGACCATGCACATGGTCCGAGGTTCGATCCCCTGCCGACGCACACCCGATATCTATGGTCGGCCTGCAAAATTTGGGCTACCGATATCCATGCTGAAAATTCCATACTTGTACTGAAAATACGGTGTGGCATCAAGCTGTAATCAAAATAATAAAAAAATAAATATGCCTCCACCTGTTTCATTTCACACATTGGTTATTTCATGATGAACCTCTCATTGTAGTCTTACTATCTGCTGTTTAACACAGACCACTTTGTACTAGCCACTCACCCACCTGACACCTTTTATAACCTTGAACTGACTTGTCAATTTTTCCTACCCCACATTCTACAAATCTATTATGACTAATCACCACCATTGTCTCCCATTTCACAAAATATTTTGTAATCGATTTCAGCCAACTAGCACGATTGGCACACACATACTGTTCATTCTGACACCCCACAAATAATCTGTTATTCTATATAACCGGCCATTACTGTAACGATAACAAATACTATATTTTATAATAGTAAGAACCTGAATAGGAGAAATAATTGAAAAGAATATTCTTCGTTCAGATTGACATTTAATAAGTGTAGAACCTGATGAAAAAAAGTTATCGAAAGGAATATTCTTTGTTCACTAATCAGTTTTTTAGAATTCTTATGCCTATTTAGGATTTTATAAAAAGGAAGATATATATACATATTTGAGGTGAACTGTGAAATCAAATGGTAAAAATTTCTTAAACGGGTATATCCAGTTAATTTCATTGTGGACCTTCCCCTTTGACTGATTAGACCAAAGGGCTCAGCCTAAAACTGACATGTCGGCTCCTTGTGCAGACGCTTCGACAATGTCTGATTATTTGAAATTATGGGTACTGGATTCAGGCCTCAGTGGGAACACCATAATTCAATCACTCACTGGGAAATGCAGGTGCATCCTGGATACAACTGCTTGCTTCACACGTATCCAGTTGAATATAAATTCTCTGACTAGACAGAATTCAACAGCACTTCAATAAAAATGAAGTGTAAATAAACTTTCGAGGTGTTAGTCAAAAGTGCGAAAAAATATCTAGAAATTTTATATAGTGATTTCGTACTCTGTTTAATTTCATCAGTAACATGTTATACAGTTTCGATGATCATTTTGTGACATTTAAAACCATCTGGTAATGAAATCAATGCTATAAATTCCATCACTGAACTATGTGTACATTTGAAGTTAATGGGTGGATGATGACTAGCAGTGGAATCCAGGATGCACATCTCGTCCTATTTGGGACTCGTCATCTCGATGTGCCTGTATTCCGCAGTGAGTGATGATGCTCCCACCGAGGCTCCAACTCAGTGCCCATAGTTTCGAACGTCCGTCCAATCAATCGACGGGAAAATCTAAAATTAAATTAAATATGTGTACATTTGTATCCACTGTGTTAGTGTTCTGACCCAATTTTTGAACTTAGCACAAATCCACTTTAGATACCACAACGTCACTGAATCAATCAATGAATCATCAACTACTTGTCAAACAGCTTCTACTCCCAATAGAATTAATTTATTTCTTATCACAGAATCAATGTCAACAGAAATGGTTTATCCTTATCGAATCCTACAATTTATACATAACATGACATATTATTCAGTGGTTTTGAACTTCAGAAGAAAAATTGTAGGCGTATTTCAAAATCCAAAGTGGTAAATTCATATTATTTGAAGTGATGCATGCTGAATACCAGTATAGCAACACAAGAAGAAGAGACTTGGTAACGGGGTATATTTATCAAAGAAAAAATACGTCATATTTAAGCATTTTTAGCCACATTAAAATTTGGCTAGGTCAATGGACAATAAATTGTTCTGACTGGTTGGCAATTGTCTCAAGGTTAAACAATGAGATGAAAATTTCACTGAATTATAGATTTTCCCGTCGATTGATTGGACCGAAGTGCTCGATCTCAGGTTAACATGTCGGCTTCTTGTATAGATGATTCGACGATGTCTGGACATGTACTTAGAAGTTAATTGATGGATGGTAACTAGCAGTGGAATCCAGGATGCGCATTTCGTCCTATTTAGGACTCGTCGATAGGAAAATCTAGAATTCAATGAAATAATGAATACGACCCGTTGCACAAGAGACAGTGGCTCTCGTGGCTCAATTAGTCTAGTGGATAACTCTTTGGCGTTTGAAACTATGGCCATTGGGTTCGAGCCTCGATGAGAACATCATCACTCTATGGGGAATGCAGGTACATCCAGATGACGGGTCCCAAATAGGACGAAACGCACATCCTGGTGGATTCCAATGCTATTCACCATCCACCAATTAAATGAAACGAAAAGCTGTCTAATGAGATTGCTTCCTGACCATAACGTAAATTAGATCCAGATTTGAGGAATAAATGGGTCTACCTGTGCAACAGCCACTGACTTGAAATGTTGATTTCACCTTTTCGTTACTTCCTGTCAATCTATATCTATACATTACTCATAAATCTTGTCGGTAGTAAACGCCACATCAGTCTTCATGTAAAAAAACAATATCGCAGCAAGTATAAACAGTTCTAAGATTGATCATGAACTGACTTCAGTTATGGAACTACTGAAAAGCAGCACGGGGAACTGAACAGTTGTTTTATCCTTGTTTGGAACTCTTCATCAGCACGCATCCGTGATCTCGATGAAGGTTGAATTTAGAACCTTCAGGTTACAAGGCGGCCTCGCGCTATACATTGCGAATTGACAAAAGTTAGAATTCACAGCCAAATGAACCTCGTTTAGTTGCTGAGTGGTCAACGAGTTCGCCTTCAAACCCGAATGTCTCAAGTCCGATCCCCGGCAGGATGCGTACTACTGAAGAGTCACCAACAAGGACGAAGCAGTTGTCCAGTAGTCCCTGCTTTCCACTGACTCTCTAACAGAAATAACCTCGTGATAAGTCTTAAAATCAATGGAATCCTTGCAATCCAACCCTTCAAAACAAACATTTCGAATTCCACCCATTGTTCTCTTTCGAAAAAGCTTATCAAGATGCAGAATGGTGTAAATAAATATATGTTCAAACAGTGCTATGCTCTCTTCCCATCTCTCTACAAGAGAAAACATGTTGATAATTTCATATTAGAGTAGGTAATAGGATGAATCTCTCTACTCGACACAATCAATTGTAGCATCTAATACTTCATATACTCTGAGAAGACGGTTGAGTAACATCACACACTAACTAGACTGATCTTCGAGTGGAACGCAAATGCGAAACGATTAGTTGGGCGTCCCTTCGAGGGCCATATAGCGGAGATCGTATAAGAAGGGGGCGAAAGCTTACGGGCAGCTGACGAAACAGCCAAAAAAAGAGTGAAATGGCGATGTGCTTATGAATCTCTATGTCCAAATACGAATCCAATTGGATTTATAACAGTAGTAATAAAATCCAAATCTCCACAAAACGCATAATCTAAGTATCAATCTCCAGTTCATTGGCGACTATTTGATGGATGTCCTGAAGTTGTAATCAGAAATGGTAGTCAGAGGGTGAAGTGAATGCTCATCGTTGGCGTTGGTTTTCTGCGGAAGTCAGAATTCACGGGTCATTAAATTCCGACCCAATCATTTTAAATGGTCAAGGTACCCAGTTAGAAACTCGAAGTTCCCAGATCCGATCCCTGGTGGGGTCGTGGGTATGCATTTCAAAATGGTCCCAAACTATTAGGTAACAGCTGCCCAGTGGTCGTTGATTTTGAATGGTTCTCTGAATAATCTCGGTTCATGATGATATATACAATAAAACGATAAAAATGCATCAAATTTGAAACTGCAGGTAAAGTGAAAAATGAGTAGGTATCAAGCGAGATTTAAGCTATTGTACTTTGTAGGATTAAAATGACTATGGAAGATGCATTAAAAAATATATATAAATAGGCAGTAGATACAAAACGACATAAGGCTGAATCGTTATTTCTGTGGAGTCTTCAAAAATAAACTTATCCAAATTTTACTATTATGTAAAAAATGAACATATTGTACACTACTTTGTTTTAACCACAAAACTCTGTACTTTGAACTTCCCTCGAGTTTTAAATACATATATAATTCTGCCTTCGACTCTCCGTCTTCTCCACCATCTCAACTGCCATCGATCAATTATAACAACCTGCTTTCTATCTCGAATTTTCGACCAGTAGCCCCTCGCCAATCACTTCAGAAAGCTCAAGTTAATAAGAATCTACTCACTTGCAGATTTGTATTTGTTCGCGTCGACGCCATTAGAAAAGGTTTGCAACATCCATATGAAGGTCCTTTTCTAGTACTTAAACGCACAGATAAATACTTCACGCTGAATAAACATGGTAAACCGGAGACTGTTTCTATCGATCGTCTTAAACCAGCGTACACCGACAGCGAATATGAAACACTAGCAACGCCGGCACCAGTAAACAATCAGAAAGTCAATGCAACTCCAACTCTCCCGCTCTTCACACTTCCCCCTGTATAGACACGCAGTGGACGGCAGATCTGTAAACCTGCCCGCTATGTTCATTTTGTTGACTGACATTAAAAAAAAGTACGTAACCTCATTTAGACATACTTATTATTATTGTTGTCGACATTCATTTCATTATAACCATAAATATTTACTAGTATTATTGTCTACTGTTCGTTAACTGTGCTGCAAGCACACGCATTCACCAAGTATTTGTATATATCTATTTATATATGAATTTTGCAAAGGCTAACGAACATTTCATGGTTTATTATGTACATAAATTTTTTCTTTAAAATTATAGCAAGTTTTGATATTTTTTTTTCTTCTAAATTCCTGCTTGCATGTGCTAAACTTTATACGACACGGATGCATTCCGTACACCCTGATCTAATTTTGTATCCTTATTGTTGTTGATGTTATTTTTTTTGTTACCCTTATTGTTGGCATTACCCATTATTTATATTGCTTATATTCATGTAATCGTCCACGAGGACAGTACTGATGGTCCTCCGGACCTCTAAGAGGGGGAGCCCTGTGGAGTCCTCAAAAATAAACTTATCCAAATTTTACTATTATGTAAAAAATGAACATATTGTACACTACTTTGTTTTAACCACAAAACTCTGTACTTTGAACTTCCCTCGAGTTTTAAATACATATATAATTCTGCCTTCGACTCTCCGTCTTCTCCACCATCTCAACTGCCGTCGATCAATTATAACAACCTGCTTTCTATCTCGAATTTTTGCAGGAGCACCGTAGCCTCTTCCTACGCACTTTGGTCGACCTCCGGTAACGTCAACACTGGAGAATTAGCAATGGAGCAGTCTTCCCGCAGCACTTCTGGAATCTAGTACGTTTATTGTGGAATTTGGATCTTTGTAAACCCAAGTAACGAAACTTTAATATATTCTTCCCGTAACTCAATTGATTTGGTATTTTGTTTTCTATTTGAATTTTGGGTAAATAAGCTAACAGCGTGAAAGGTCCACCACATTTCTATGTATCTGGGTTACACTGTTTGAAATGCTGCCACCTTTGGGAAATTCATCATCTTCCAAGGAATGACCAGTACACGGAATACGTATTGCTTACAGTTAAATATATAAGATAGTTAGGTATTCAACAATCTAAAAGCCTTTGATGATATTAGATGGTTGGAGGCAATCGGCAGGAAGCCTTGGCTAAACCTAGGTTTCGTGCTAGTTGGCACTCACTAGTCAGCAAGGCGTATCTGCAACCTTGAAGGAATTCATTTCCCTTCTGAGATTCGAACTCGCGTCACCCAGTGCTACCTGCAGTCAGAGACGTTGCTACTGAGCTATTTGGGCTCGCGACTGACCTCCTGTAGAACTGTATTGGATTCCTTTGATTGGACACTAGTAACTAGTGTGATGTGTCTAGTCCTCTCTTTAGTGCAGACTGAATTTGCGAGCACGAATAGCTCAGTGGTAACGTCTCTGACTGCAGCTCCACTGGGTGACGCGGGTTCGAATCTCAGAAGGGACATGAATTCCTTCATAGTTGCAGATACGCCTTACTGACTGGTGAGTGCCAACTAGCACGAAACCTAGGTCCAAGGCTTCCTGCCGATTGCCTCCAACCATCTAATATCATCAAATCAATGTGCACCGTGATGGCGAGCTACCTAGAATGGTGGCCACATTACAACCTGACTGATAGAATTCAGTCTGCACCAAAGAGAGGACTAGACACATCACAGAAATTACTCGTGTCAAATCAAAATCTAAAAGCCTATCACTTTTTGCAAAATTTCAACTCTAAAATCTGATCACACTGAATATAATCTCAAGATTTTAAGCATTTTTTTTCCACAAGTTCAGATTTCAGCTTCATTGATTATGTGTTTTTATAATGCATGAGTTTTTGATTTTGAGCTAATGTCATGTGTCTAGATCTTTGTTTGGGGCAGACGGAATTCTATCAGTCAAGTTTGCAATGTGGCCACAATGCTGCCTTGGTTCTCCATCATGATTCACTCTAAAGTGTTGCTATTAAACGGTTGGAGGAAATCGACAGGAAGCCTTGCACCTACCTAGGTTTCGTGCTAGTTGGCAATCTCCATTCAGCAAGGCGTATTTTCAGTCGTGAAGGAACTCATGTGGGACTTTATTGGATACTTTAACTGGACACTGGGTAGTAATTAGTTTCATGCGTCTAATCGTTCGTTTGGCGAAGACACCTTGGTGAATGATGAGCGCCAACAATCCCGGAACCTAGATCCAAGACTTCCTGACGATTGCCTCCAACCATTTCTAATATCAAGTGTTTTTATATGAATCAGATTCCTTACGAGAGACTTATAAGATATGAAAATAAGGCTGACTTTAGGTTAATAATGTCTATTTCAATTTTCGGGACAAGTGATTTACCTAGCCTTAGCTCATCCTCGTAAAATATACCAGCTTGACTGTTCCTATGGTACAAACGAACCTATCTATTCACAGAACCTATATATTTTGGACGATTAGACGCATGACACTAATCACTACCTAGTGTCCAGTCAAAGTATCCAATAAAGTCCTACATGAGATCGATTGTGAACCCAAATAGTTAAGTGGTAACGTCTTTGACTGTAGTACTCGATGGTGTGGGTTCAAATCTCAGAAAGGATATGACTTCCTTTACGATTACAGATACGCCTTGATGAATGGCGAGTGCCAACAAGCACGAAACCTACGTAGGTGCAAGGCTTCCTGTCGATTTCTTCCAACCATCTAATAACAACAATTCAGAGTGATTCTGCTGAATAGAGCGATTAATCCTATTACCTACTCTAATATGAAATTATCAACATATTTTCTCTTGTAGAGAGATAGGAAGAGAGTATAGTATTGATTGAACATATTTTTATTTATACCCTTCTCCATCTTGATAAAGCTTATTCTAAAGAGAATGATGGGTGGAAATGGAAATGTTTGTTTTTAGGGGTTGGATTGCAGGAATTCCATTGATTCCAAGATTGATCACGAAGTTATTTCAGTTAGAGAGTCAATGGAAAGCAGGGACTACTGGACAGCTGCTTCGTCCTTGTTGGCGACTCTTCAGTGGCACGCATCCTACCGAGGATAGGGCCTGAGACTTTCGGGTTGGAAGGCTAACTCCTTGACCATTTAGCCACTAGATGACGTTCAATGGGCTATGAATTCTAACTTCTGCCAATTCGTAATGCATAGCGTGAGGCCGCCTTGTAACCTGAAGTTTCTGGGTTCAACATTCATCGAAATCATCGGCGCCTGCTGACGAAGAGTTCCATGTATACGTTCCATTCCAGTCTTTCTTTCCTTTTAGCATAAATACACTTCAAGGTGAAGAAAATACACTGACGGAATCTCTGGTTGAAAATAATTATCCAACAAAGTTCACAAGTAGGTATAAATCAGTCAAAATGTTAAGACCCATTCTCCAACTCGTTGCTAAGAAAGATGTATACTTCAAGCTAACCTAGCAACTTACTAAACACACAAAGATTGAACGATGCGGTGAAAATGACTTTTTACGCAGCTAAGATCCAGTTAATATATACAAAAAATGATGTCACAAATACATAGGGAGGATTCATCGATCTCTGCAAGTAAGGGATTCAGAAGCATATCGAACCCTCTGAACCAATTTATGGTGGGAACAGAGTATAAAATTGATGTTTATTACACCTCTTTTAAACCTGTTTTGGGTGAATCCTAAAGTCTGCAGAAGCTCTAGCCACTAGAAAGTTTAAACCACCTTTATTTGTACAAAAACAATTTATTATATTGAACCTTCTCTTGGTAAACTTTATTTTAATACCAGGATAGATGTACTGCAGTCTCCCTTCTTCGGTTTATTGATCTCCATTGTAATTTTGGCCTTTTTTAACCTGTGTATTCTCCAACCCCCCCCCCCTTAACTCTTTATTATTTTCATATATACTCCTATGAGAAGTACATGTGTGATCAGATTGATCGATATGTGTTGCGAAAATGCATTACACAATTCAGACAGATTCCGTCTTCTTATTGTTTTGGCGAAATACATAAAGGGAACTAATTGTTTAAAATTTTAAACAACTTTAGTCAAAATATCTCGAGTGGAACCCGAATGGGAAGCGGCAAACTGGACGTCAGCCCGAGGCTGACATGGAGCAGGTCATGCGAAGAAGAGATGAAAGCATGTGGGCAGATGTGGAGACAGTGTGGTGAGAGCTGTCCACTAGCCAAAATCGGTAGACAGCAATTCACTTCAATGTTTACTTCCCAAATCTTGGTGATGAGAATAATCAAGAACAAAGACTTTGTGTGGGTGGATACGATTCGCAGCAGATATATCGTCTGACCTTCAAAGAAACGGTCACAAAGAGATGACAGATTAACTTTCAGCGAGAAAACAACTAATCAGAAGATGCTGTTTCTCTGCTAGTAATAACGAATAATAATGTACATAAAAATCTATAAATATCTGTTGATTTTCTCAATAAACGATCTGTTACCTAACTCTTGTCTTCTATCGTTACACCAGGTGAAAACGTTGGCGGAGAACCAAACGCAATAGAGACGTATTCTTCATTCTAAAACTTTGCCAACATTTTGTCGAATTTTTCCCATCCACCAACACACACAGACTGGTATAAACAAACTATCCTGTTTTATTATTAGTGATATTATTCCCCTTTATATTGACTTCATTTCATTCATCTCACCTACTGATTATCTCATGATGAACTACTCACTCGTCTTCACATCTTTGTACCAGGATACTCGCTCAACACACTTCACAAACTTGAAGTACGCTACCAATTTTTCCTCCCTAACATTGTACACACTTTTTATGACTAATTATCCTCCCCCTGGATCGACGGTTCAGTGATAGTGTTTGCCAACTATGCCTCACATCGTCCGGGTCCGATTGTGCGTCGGTGGCACAGTGGTTAGGACTCTCGCCGACCATGCACATGGTCCGGGGCTCGACCCCCTGCCGGCGCACACCCGATATCTATGGTCGGCCTGCAAAATTTGGGCTACCGATATCCGTGCTGAAAATTCCATACTTGTACCTAAAAATACGGTGTGGCATCAAGCTGTAATCAAAATAAAAATAAAATAAAATTGTCGACCAACTCACTCCTAAACCTCGCCTAACCAGTAGTAAGCCCGACGAAGAGGGAAGGTTGGGTGTGAGGTTAGCCAACCCAGCCCGTAGAGACAACACTACCACCACCACAGCTACTGAAACTTCACCGCTCAGGATTGAAGCTCTACGTTCCACTAGAAAGGAAGGATTGAATCGTCGATGTGTACCGTCCTCATATTACGAATATTTTAGTTATAAAAGTGATGCGTTTCACGTCTACACTCCAGTGATAACGACCGAAAAAAAAACTTGTTCTCATAAATCTGTATTACAAATAAATAACAGGATGCACAAAAAAGAAAGGCTGCACATGTATACAAATTTGATCTAAGAAAGACTGGACAGAGAAACATCATCATTATTGTAAAATCAATGAATTAATCAATTAATCAGACCAATCATCATCACGTTTTGAGCCTTTTTTATGCTTTTGTTTGTGTTTTCTTCCGGTTTTCTTTTCATTCGATACTACTGATGGTTTTTCAGACTCTTGAGTGACAGTTTGATCAACATCAGATTTGGAAGAAGTAGCTTCAACTGGGACGTTTGTTGTTTTAATGTCCTCCTCATCCTTCTTCGCCTGCTCCACGTCCTTGGGTTTCTTTTGTATCATCACTGATGAAATAGGATTTGGTTTGCCTAGCCCTCTGGTAGTATGTTTTGTACTGTCAGCTATTTCAATACAATACTTGCCTTTTATTTCATTGTGAAGAAATGTTTCAATAGAACCGTAATTTTCAGGTTCAACGAAAGCAGCCTAAGCAAAAAAATAAGAAATAAAAAATAAAATAAACAGAGCTCTTTGAGAATAATCACTCATGAGTAATTCTGGAAGAAATCTCAGGGTATGCTTCTTAGTTAACTGGAGGATATCCTCAGGTGGGATTTGAAGTTATTTAGAAAATATTTTCGGAAAAAGAGCTCTATTCTGATAAAAAGTAAAAACCAAGACCGATAACTTCAAGTTTGTAATATATATATATATATATATATATATATATATATATATATATATATATATATATATATATATATATATATATATAGTACATGTTTGACACATATGATCCATAGAGGCTTACAATGATATCTTTATAGAGGGTTGATTTTTACACCAGATTGCAGATTGACAAATGCGAAATGAGCACTTGTGAGCACATAGAATATAGGGTTGAAAATTTATCATCTACCTTCGCTTGAGATTGTTCAGATAGTTTAGGCAATATTCAAACAGAAACTAACCAATACCAGGTTTGATTGCAGAAGCAGTGATGCAAAGGCTCGAAAACACAATTCTACTAAAGATCAAACCCAAGATTTGGATACGTTACGTGGACGACACATTTGTAATAATCAAAAGAAACGAGTTGAATAAAACTCACAACTTAATAAACAACATCTTCAGCGACATCAAATTCACAAGAGAAGAGGAATTTGAGAACAAAATCCCATTTTGGACGTCTTAGTCAAGCGAACAACCACAGAGGATTCAAAAATCAAGTCACACAGACCAGATACTGAATTACAACAGCAACAATCCAATAACACACAAAAGGAATTGCATACAAACACTATTCAAGAGGGCCAGAACTCATTGCAGCACTCACACCTTAAAGAAAATTGAAGAAAGATATCTCATGGACGTCTTCCAGAAGAATGGATATCCACGGAACTTCATAAAAAGACATATACCCCCAAGCCAACCTATCAAACCAAAAGCCTCCAAGGAAAGCACAAAGAAAATCGCCCTACATCTCAGAAATCACTATAAGACTCTTCAAACATTTAGGAATTGACGTTGCACACAAACCAACAAAATCACTTGACTCAGTTCTATGTCAACCGAAAGACTCAACAGTGAAAGAAGATAAAACGAACATCATCTACAAAATAAATTGTAACAACTGCGAAAAGCACTATTCCTCTTTATATTGACTACATTTCATTCATCTCACATACTGATTACTTACGCATCTTCCCATATCTTTGTACTAGACACTCGCTTAACACACCTCACAAACTTGAAGTAAGCTACCAATTTTTCTTCCCCAACATTGTACACATTTTTATGACTACTTATCCCCACCCTGGATTGATGGTTCAGTGATACAGAATGTTTGCCAACTACGCCTCACATCGTCCGGGTCCGATTGTCTGCCGACGCTCTGCTAAACCTCGCCTAACCGGTAGTAAGCCCGATAAAGAGGGGAGGTTGGGTGTGAGGTTAGCCAACCCAGCCCGTAGAGAGAACACCACCACCACCACCACAGCTACTGAAACTTCAGCGCTCATGCTTGAAGCCCTATGTTCCACTAGAAAGGAAGGAAGGAAACACTATCCTCATCACTACACCCATCTGATTTTACGCAGTGAGGCTGCCAGCCTAGCACCCAACCTTCCCTCCTTACCTTTAGGAGTGGCAGCAGCCAGGAATCGAACCCTATACCACATGTGTGTTTGGTGAGCATTCTATGATTGAATCGTCGATGTGCACCGTCCTCATATTACCCTCCAATGATAACGACCGAAAAAAAAACTTGTTCTCATAAATCTGTATTACAAATAAATAACAGGATGCACAAAAAAGAAAGGCTGCACATGTATACAAATTTGATCTAAGAAAGACTGGACAGAGAAACATCATCATTATTGTAAAATCAATGAATTAATCAATTAATCAGACCAATCATCATCACGTTTTGAGCCTTTTTTATGCTTTTGTTTGTGTTTTCTCCCGGTTTTCTTTTCATTCGATACTACTGATGGTTTTTCAGACTCTTGAGTGACAGTTTGATCAACATCAGATTTGGAAGAAGTAGCTTCAACTGGGACGTTTGTTGTTTTAATGTCCTCCTCATCCTTCTTCGCCTGCTCCACGTCCTTGGGTTTCTTTTGTATCATCACTGATGAAATAGGATTTGGTTTGCCTAGCCCTCTGGTAGTATGTTTTGTACTGTCAGCTATTTCAATACAATACTTGCCTTTTATTTCATTGTGAAGAAATGTTTCAATAGAACCGTAATTTTCAGGTTCAACGAAAGCAGCCTAAGCAAAAAAATAAGAAATAAAAAATAAAATAAACAGAGCTCTTTGAGAATAATCACTCATGAGTAATTCTGGAAGAAATCACAGGATATACTTCTTAGTTAACTGGAGGATATCCTCAAGAAGGATTTGAAGTTATTTAGAAAATATTTTCGGAAAAAGAGCTCTATTCTGATAAAAAGTAAAAACAAAGACCGATAACTTCAAGTCTGTAATACATATATGTATGTATACGGTACATGTTTGACACATATGATCCATAGAGGCTTACAGCGATATCTTTATAGAGGGTTGATTTTTACACCAGATTGCAGATTGACAAATGCGAAATGAGCACTTGTGAGCACATAGAATATAGGGTTGAAAATTTATCATCGACCTCCGCTTGAGATTCTTCAGCCAGTTTAGACAATAATCAGACAGAAACTAACCAATATCAGGTGGCACAGTGGTTAGGACTCTCGCCGACCATGCACATAGTCCGGGGTTCGATCCCCTGCCGGCGCACACCCAATATCTATGATCGGCCTGAATTTGGGCTACCGATATCCACGCTGAAAATTCCATGCTCGTACTGAAAATACGGTGTGGAATCAAGCTGTAATCAAAATAATAAAAAAATAAATAAAGGTTTGATTGTAGAAACAGTGATGCAAAGACTAGAAAACATAATCCTACCAAAAGTCAAACCCAAGATTTGGATACGTTACGTAGACGACACATTTGTAATAATCAAAAGAAACGAGTTAGATAAAACTCACAACCTGATAAACAACGTCTTCAACGACATCAAATTCACAAGAGAAGAGGAATCCGAGAACAAAATCCTATTTTGGACGTCTTAGTCAAGCGAACAACTACAGGGAAATTAAAAACTCGTTCATAGAAAATCAAGTTACACAGACCAAATACTGAATTACAGCAGCAACAATTCAATAACACACAAAAGGAATTGTATACAAACACTATTCAAGAGGGCCAGAACTCATTGCAGCACTCACACCCTAAGGAAAACTGAAGAAAGATATCTCATGGACGTCTTCCAAAAGAATAGATATCCAAGGAATTTCATCAAAAGACATATACCCCGAAGCCAACCTATCAAACCAAAAGCCTCCAAGGAAAGCACAAAGAAAATCGCCCTACCATATATAAAGGGCATCTCAGAAATCACTACAAGACTCTTCAAACTTTTATGAATTGACGTTGCACACAAACCAACAAAATCACTTCACTTAGTTCTATGTCAACCAATAGACTTAAAAGTGAAAGAAGATGAAGCCAACATCATCTACAAAATAAATTGTAACAACTGCGAAAAACACCACACAGGTGAAAGTGGACATCCTCTTCATCTTCGTATCCACGAACATAAGCTAGCCGTCAAAAGACATGACATCCACTCCCTCATATCACTACATACAGACAATCACGGACATCAATTCGACTGGGACAATATTCAAATATTAGACAGAGAAAACAACAAAAATGCTAGAGAAGTTTTAGAAGCTTGGCATTCCAGTGAATCATCAATCAATAGACACATCGAAATAGACAAAATTTATCAACTGATAAGAAAGAAACCTCACACACACACAAAGGGTCAAAGTTCAAGTCAAAGAAATAATCAGCTCCAACACAAGTAACCTAGAAGGTGTGAAAACACACAAAAACAACCAATGACGCCCAAGGTCGCCAGGAGAGATGATTAATAAACTCGTGGAGAAATCTAAAAGCTCACTTCAAATTGAAGTATGCGCTGAAGATGTCACCTAGTAGGGTGATGAAAGCTTCGCAAATTAACTATCCAGCTCAGAGAACACAACCACACCAAAATCATCCACCTGAGCTACAAATCTTCTCCATCATATCTAGAAACTAACCAAAAAATAACATAATCCTGTCTGTTATGTTGTCCTTTAGACTTTAATGCATATTTTAGCCAATATCACTGCAAATTACTGTGGAAAATGAACACCAAAAATCTACAATGTAGATCTGCATCTCGTTCCAGCCGACAAATGTGATGATAACGAATGGTGACAAGCAAAAGGCTAAGGAACACACGATTCCCCTATACACTTAGTTCTGTATGGTACCTTTTCCCTTATTAAGATTTAAAGCTAAATATAAATACATAAAATCATTAATCTAAACTTTCCTTCGATGTTTTCCAGAATTTCGAAAGCATAGGATAACTACTGTTGACTGACTGACTGAGTGAGTTTCAACCAAGAACTCCGCACAAAACTACAACAGTTCAACTTGCTACCCTCCATGTAATACACAAAAGTAGAGATAAGATAGAAAGAAAGAAAGAGATTCGCAGCAGACCATGATGAGCGAAAATGTGGCGGATAAAGAATAGTAACATATAAAAGAACAAAAAACATGAGAGATTTGTGGATCCGGGTGATCACAAATAGAGTGAACTCATCTGTATAATTGAGAATGATCTTTTCTAACTATACCGCCAATAAGTCTCCAACTGTTGGTTCTTAGCATCCCCCATGGACCCCAATCAGGCAGTCCACACTTCCCTATGCGGCTGCCTCAAATTAACTATCAAATACTTCATGGATTGATTACACGTCTCGGTTTGACCACCTCTAACACTTTTTAAACCTAATTCTATGCCAGCTAATATTGCTCGTTCAGCAAGGCAGTGGTTTGACATGCTCGACGTGTCCTAGCCATTTTCAATTGATGCAGCTTCACAATCTGATTGATTGACCTCCCTTCCATACCTATCAATCTGCGTCTAAACTCAATATTTCTCACCATATTATGTTGCTGAATACGACCACAAAAATTTATGGTGAAAGAAAACTAGAGTCTCCAAGTCTTTCACTCTCATTGGTGATGTCTCACAGCCATAAAGAAGGACAGAGAGAACTGCTATACACTGCACACATCCTTTGATCGATAACTGGATATTGCCACTGTTAATTCTTTTGTGGTACTAAGTAAACTGAAGATTAGATAAAACTTTAGGCTTGATAATTAACTTAAGAGACTTCCTAAAGCTAAGTTCATGCTAACTATTAAGAAGAAACTAATGAGTAATAATGCAGTTAGCATGTTCTATTTTAATTTTTTTGATGAAAACGAAAGTGATATCTGTACTTGGATTTTTAACGAGGTGATAACCATTTTGTGCTAATTACTCTATACAATTAAAACTGCCTCTATCAAATTTGTAGTGTGGTTACTATGCTATATATAGCACGATAGTTAGATAATAGGTACAAAAGTACACTTTTAATCTACCTTGTCTCCATTATATTTATTATTTCTGAGATAGTATTAGTGTAGAACTCTGCACAGAAGTGTGGCAGTTCAAGTACTTGCAAACCTTGTGACACAGGTAGAGAAAAGAATGAAAAAAGTCATTCAAAAGAACTATGGTGAGCAGACGTGTACGGAAGAGAGAGAATAGTAACATGTTAACACAAGAGGACTCAATGGATATTGGGAGATCACAGAGAGTACCTGCGCCATTGAGAACGATTTTGAGCCATTGTTTCTCAGCATCCCGACAACCTCAACTAGGCAGTCTACACCTCCCAACGTCGCTGGCTCGAACTAACTGTCAAAGCTTTCATGAACTAACTACAGGTTTTGCTTTGACCACTTCTAACTCTTTTCCAAACTAATCCTATGTCAGCTAAGATTTCTCGTCAAGAAGGGCGACAGTTCGGCATATGCAACATGTGTCTTAGCCATCTCAATCGACTTACCTTCAAAATCTCAGTGACTGATTTACCCTCCTTACCTAGTACTCTCCGCCTAACTTTAGCATCACTCAGCATATTATACCACTTAACACGGGAGATGGGACGCAAACATCTATGGTCAAAGAAAGATAGTCTTTTCATATATTCTGCTTTTAACAGTCGTGTCTCACAACCATAAAGGAGAACAGAGAGAACTGTTGCACAGTACACACATCGACAGACGGATATCATGTCTATGCTAGAGATGACGTGATCTGGCAAAAGATGAACGCACCTTTTGTATTAGTGTCGAGATTTCGTCACCAAGCAGTAGTTCCTGAGTTTTGATGAAACTTCCCAAATAAGTGAAATGGTCAACATACTCTATCACTTCACTTCTCATATTTAAGCTTTCGGTGCAGTCAAGTCCTGCGCCATCACCTTACATTTCATAGGAGTGAATTCCATGATAAACATACTATGGTTTCTGTCCAGGGTTTTCAGAAGACTTTGCATTTTGTCACCTAGGAGGACAATATCATCTGGGTACTCTAAATCGACACAACTTTTCCCTGGTAGTAAGTCAATCCCTACATAATTGAAGTCAGTTAGAGTCATTTATATTAGCACATTCATGATGAAACTAAACAGAAGTGGGGACGGTGAGCATGCTTGACGGACACCACTAGCCATCATCACTTTAGATGACAACTCTTCGTGAGCTCCTACACGGCATCTACTATTTAAACAAACTTGTTAAATCATTAGCAGAAGACACCTTATTAGATGTCAATTACCTGGAACAGATGTTTCATGTACTAAGCTGAGATACATTTACCGTGGGAGGATTGATGATACTATCTCACTTGGTCAGGCTGAATTAGGTAGTGCGGCACTCGAACCTGGTACCTATTGGCTTAAAGCCAAGTTCTGAAGCCAATGTGCCACATTTTCACAGAAGAGACCTTGCTATCTCACCCTTTTCATACAGTGAAATTCCAACAACCAGGATAGCTACGCTTAATTTCAACGAACAAATAACAGAGGTCTTTAAGTGAAGAACCGGAGTCTAATGTCCCTTAGACAATAAGAGGGACGGATGGAGTTCCAAGTCATTTACAACTAAAAATTGCCACAATACTTCTCAAGTGAAGTCAAGAAACATGACCATTTTTCTAGAGCCCGTCGAATAGTGGATATATGATAAATAAACTTCTGTTCCCATTTGAAGTCCATCTAGTTTACTCGGGTTTGTCTTTACTAAACCCACTAACACTTTGCAGGACCATGAGAGCTAGAATCTTAGATATTGTTATTCAAGCTGATCCGCCTGTGATTGTCATAGATTTTCAGTCTTTCCTATGAACTACGACGATCAACGGTTAACAGCACTAAAGAACTACTTCGGATTCCTAACTAATAATTTAGTTAATTTAGTCACTAACTCATCACTGATAGGTCCAGCTGCTTTGCCGAAGTTCAGATGTCAAACAGTTTATACAATCTCTACTACATACCAATTGTGTTGATAGTTATTTAACCAGTTGAAGTACCCATCAGAACGTTTTATTACTTCAATGGGACAACAGCAGCAGCATTTGAAGAAACGTATATTAGGTACTTACTACAATAGGCATAGTAGAAATCATTGGTATTAGATGGTTGGAGGCAATCGGCAGGAAGCCTTGGACCTAGGTTTCGTGCTAGTTGGCACTCGTCAGCAAGGCGTATCTGTAACCTCGAGGGGATCCATGTTCCCAGATTCGAACCCGCATCACCCAGTGCTGCAGTCAGAGACGTCACCACTAAGCTATTCAGGCTTGCGATTGACCTCCTGTAGGACAAACATTTCACAGTGCACCGTGATGGCGAGTCATCTAGCATGATGGCTACATTGCAAGCTTGACTGATAGAATTCAGTCTGCATCGGAGATAGGACTAGACACATTACACTAGTTACTGACTAATGTCCAATCAAAAATAGTAGTAATCAGAACTACTTCAGATGCATGACCTGTCTCACTGATATTAAAGTATTGGTGAAGTGGATCTGACATTTTGTCTAATATTCTATTAGAATCAACCATATAACTAAAAGGCAGGAATCCATATCAAAACAAAACGTTTTACGCGAGGAGCAAGTGACGCACCATCTGTCAATAATACAACTTAATCACAAACACTAGCAACCACGCAAAAACAGAGCAAGAATTGTAAATATTGACTAACCAATTCACACAATCCATCTGGCAATTCACATTGACGTATGACTTCGTTACACAACTCCAAAATTTTCTTGACCACAGATTCATAAACATCCTTTTGTATAGTAATGATAACTTCCATCATTGAAGGAGCTATTTTAAATCCTGGGTTGGCCCGTAGCTGTCTAATCACTTCCAGAGCCTACAGAATTAAAATTTTAAACATTCTTACGTGCTGTTTTGCATTCTTGTTGGCTTTCAGAGAAATGTGACAGTCTTTCATCATTTTTTCAACCATTGTGGCAGTATACGCACGATTGTTCTCTGGATTAACACACCGCTCAGACACTATTTTGGCCACATCTTTAAATAGAGCTTGTTGCTCAACAAGACGTTCTTTTTCAGTGAGTTGTAGTTCTCCATGTTCTAGAATCTGAAAACTTATCTTAATTGAGGAACGTACTGTTTTTATTATCTGCCTTTCATCTTCAGTCCGGAAATCAATATACATCTCCTTCCTGTTTGCGAATTGACCTTTTGAAACATTTGCGAAGACACAGTGGGCTTGCAAGACTTCATCTAAATTAGTCTCACTGGAGAGTAAATTTTTTATATGGTTATTACAGTTTGTCTCTCCATGAGCGTACTTTATTTGGGTAACATGCAAGTTCGTAGCGATGACCACCTTTTTTTAAACGCACTACAGACACATTCGTGAGTCTTTTTTGATTTGTAGGGGTAAACAGAGCCATTGACTACCTGTAGAACGATCTTGTAAAGTGAAGTACCGCAAAGTGCAAACTACCCGCATTCGAAATACTTAGGCTTTTCGGGTTTATTTGAACATGGAAACCTTGAAACCCATGTTATACTTCTTCTGTTGACTACCTAATCCCTAATGCTTGTCAAGCGAGTGAATTGGGTTGAAAATGCAGGCCACATCTATTCACGAAGTTTATTCTAACTGTCATATCAATAATGTAACTGGTACAATGCTACTGAACAGGTGGTCTTGAACTGTTATACTCCACCTCCATGTCCTCTGAATTGTTTAGACCTTTCCCAGTAGAAAAGAAAGCTTAAATTAAGTCTAGAGACAACCTTTAGAACTGTATACTTCTGTATCTGATGGGGTGTCTGCTGATGTGGAAAGAGCACTTTTAGTCGCTTTTAATTAATATCCATTTTTGCCAGCACTCATATATATATGACCATTCTCTGAATTACTCCCAATAATATGCCTAAATTTTTCAACCACACATAGCGGATGGAACGCAGTTAGCTACTTTGTTACACATCAGACATGTTAATGGATTGATGAATATGTAGGAAATCAAATTCTGGATAAATCACCCTCTTTAAATGACTTGCTCATATGTAATACTGAAGTTCCAAATAACTTTCAGCGGATGATGTGTTAAAAGACTGACCGTTTGCAGGCTTCTTTTTGGTGCGGTTGTATACAATTTCCTAATGTCTGATTTTCTAAATTACATTCGTGGACAGCTGCAAGCGTAGCACTATTCCTTCATCAGCTGATCGGTTCCTCAAATTGCCTATATACTGCGTTAGGACAGGCCAGACTTTACTACAGTACATCTATATCCTAACTAAATTTTCGTACAGATGATCGGTTCACCCATATTAGTCTTTGACTAAATCGCTTTTGTGTATTTTTGGTTAATATTCACCATTGAGATCAGATTTAACTCCGTGGTTGAGGAACTTTTTCCTTCCATGTCATTCGCTGTGTGATTAACCACTGCCTGTATTGCTCCTATGCCTTAAATTTAACCTAGCTGCTTAGAAAGCATCCGTAGTCTTCATCTGTGACTTTCGATTTAAAATAGCTTTGTAATGGTGAGACACGGTATTTGTGCATAATATAGTCAGGCAGCTGTGTTCCCAGCAAGTGGGTTTATAGTGATAGATGACTACACAAATATCAGTAACGTTATATCTGGTTGACTGTAGCAGTCAAATGAGCGAAGATTCCATCAGGTAATGAAACTAGGATGTCTCCTTATAATGTATCACTGGTGATCCCAGTAGAGGTCTTACGTATAGCCCAAAGATTTTTGGCTTTTAGCTCTGAGTGACGGTTTACTGTAGTTTCCTAGCCATGACTTATAATGAATAGTAATTCACTGTCCGTCTGACTTAAGGGAACGTTTGTTTCCTTGCTTTGAACTGCTTCATCATTTCCTTGTTTACTGTACATGATTGCGTGTATGGCCACGTCACTCTCAGTTACAGTTATTCTAACTATCTTAACGGATTGCTTAAACCAGTTTTTAATATACTTAAATCCTTGTTCTCCAAAGCATTACTTCGGATACTAAGATACAAGCAATGGCAAAATCCTGGGGAGATAATGCTTTGGTAGGTAATATTTTACCTACAGTTGGCAATATTTTTTTAAACAATTCATTTAGTATTTCTGACCATATATCGGAGCAAAGTTTACGAGAATAGGTTTATAATGATGATGAATTGTTTTTGAACACATTAAGGTAGTCTAAAATTCCTAATCGACAGGACTTCCAAAAACTGTCGGATACTCCTTGAACAGGTTTGAAAGAGCTTTTGGGTGGCTGGTATCGAACGTTCGCGAGTTGTACGGATTATACTAACGCAAGATCTTATACCAACAACCACTATAGTGTTCGTTCTTCGAGTACCAAATGGTAAAGCAAAAGACCAGATTTTGTCGTCCAAATACGATATATATTTTGGGACCAAATCGCGGGTAGGAATGAATGCTTAGCTAGCTAGTAATCGTGCACGCACGTGACACGACGAAGCACCAAATGGCGGGGATGCTTGACCGTAAGCCTTCAGCTAAACAAGTCGACTTAAACAGTGATGGTCAGCATCCAATGTTGAGTGATGATTGCTGTGGTTAATAATTTTGGGGAATTATTTACCGCTACAGCTCACTCCCCCCCTAGTGGGTTTGTGAGGACCCTAAGACATGACCAACCGGAAGTAAAAAAATCTCGATGGTTCCCTGACGGGTGAAAAAAATCTTCCGAGCGGCTTGATGGAGAGCCTGCTGGTCTGTCTGCCTATGCTAATAGGGTGTCTGTACATAGCTTCCTCAATGTTGTTCGTTGGATCCCGTGCTTCGTTTGTTTCCTGTCCAGTGCCCGTTGCACCTGGAAAAGAAAACAAGAATGCTGAGAACCTTGTCAAGAAAAATGTACCAAATAAGCGTTTTTTTTACCAAAAAAATATGACATGCATCTACTATACAGTAAAATAATGTAAAGTTCAAAATATCGGGAAAAAAATATACATCTTATATAATTTTATGTACGGTTATAGGAAAAATATCATTTACTTGTGTTAAATGACGCAACATAAAAAAATTGATGTGTCACTCAGTTATGTGAAATAGGTGTGAAGGTATTCTGGGAATCTAACGTGACGTCCAGAACGCGTTTTCTTAGAGTGATCGACCGAAGTAGTCAGTGGGCGAATGCCCTGACAGTCAATAGTGTGACCCAGAAAATCGAGTGAGTCAACGCCTATCTGACACTTCTGTATATTGATGGTAACACCATGTTGGCGTAACCTTTCAAATGCCAAGTCCAAGTGTCTAAGGTGAGTTTCCTTATCTGGACTGGCAATGAGGCAGTCGTCTAAGTATGCGTATACAAAGTCGAGACCGCGAAATACTTCGTTGATGAAGCGTTGGAATGTTTGTGCCGCATTCCGGAGGCCGAATGGCATACGTAGGAATTCGAAAAGTCCGAAAGGCGTGATGATAGCCGTTTTCGGAATATCTTCCGTTGCCATCGGGATTTGGTTATATGCTTTAACCAAGTCGATTTTGGAGAATATAGATGCTCCAGATAACGTTGCCGTCAAGTCGTGTATGTGAGGCAAAGGGTAGCAATCAGGAGTTGTTTTGGCGTTCACTCGCCGGTAATCACCAGTGGGTCGCCAATCGTTGCTATCCTTTTTCGGTACCATATGCAACGGGGATGCCCATGGACTATTCGATGGTCGAATGATGCCAAGGGTGAGCATATGATCGAATTCGTTTCTGGCAATTCTCAGTTTATCAGGGGCCAGTCGTCGTGCTTTAGATGTCACGGGCTGTCCTGAGGTTATGATGTGGTGCATAACATTGCTGGTTATACACGGGAGGTCGTTAGATGGGCAATTCAGTTCCGGATATTTATCAACAATCGGTTGAAAAGTTGGATCGAGGATTGCTTTCATCTTAACGATTGACAAACTGGGGCCACTGTAAGTTATGCCTTTGATAGACAAACTAGTAGTGTTGTCAATTAATCGTTTACGGCGGACGTCTACGAGCAAATCATGATGATTAAGTAGGTCCGTGCCAATGATGGGCATTGTGACGTCAGCGATTAGGAAAATCCACTGAATAGGTTTGCGTAAACCTACGTTCAGATAGACGTATTTCCGACCATAGGTTGCAATTGGTTTTCCATTTGCAGCCTGTAGGTTGAAGTTAGGATCCTTCTGTCGATCTGCTGCTGTAGCAGGAAGGACGCTGACTTCGGCGCCTGTGTCGACTAGATATCTAGTCTGGCTAATTACATCGTGGATGTAAAGTAAGCGGCTAGTGCCACCGGCGACGGTTGCCGCTAACGCGTGCCGGCGGGATAGTTTCCCACAGACTTGGAGGCTTTGCCGAAATCACAAGGTTTTCGACAACATTTCGCTTCCTTGCCATAGGTGTTGTGATACCAACACCAGTCAGGATTTTTGACAGAACGTGTGTTGGACTTAGATCGTCCACGTGCGTTTTGCCGTTGAGGGGATCTAGAACGACGGTTTGAGGAATTGCTAGGCTTGTTTGACCTAAGCATCTGCTGGACGGAGTTGATTAACTCTATCATTGCAGAATCCTTCTTCGAAGTCTGTTCGGTAACAGAGTATACTTCGGTAACTGGCCGTTTCGTTATCTCTAGAATTCTATCTGCAGAGACAGCTAAGTCATCTATGAGAACACCCTGAAGTGTCACAAGTACAGTCTGAACTGACTGTGGCAGTTTGGATAAAAATAGTTCTCTAAACAGTCCTTCATCGAACTGACTTTGGCCAATGATCTCTTTCATTCTTGCCAGCATGCTCACGGCTGACTGATCTCCTAACTCGATGTTACGAAATAACTCATCCAGACGTTGTCGATCTGTGAGAACGTTTCTCTTGAGGATGGATGCTTTTAGCAACTCGTACGAGTTACTTACCGACATCTGCAGAGTTACGCACCTGCTGAATTCCCGCGGTAGGGCGTGAATAACTGCAAGGAACTGTGAACGTTGATCAGTTATGCCATGTTCACAAAAATCGGACTCAGCAATCTGAAACCACGTTTCAGCATTATCTGGCCAAAATGGTACTAGCTGAATTGTTTTGGCGGTTGAGCGAATCTGAATAACCTTGGGGCTAGGATCACTCATGACGAAAAGTATGCCGATAACAATATAGTACAAGAATAAACACAAAAAGGAACGAACTCACCGGGTTTATCTGCGTGTGAATTGAAGATGTAGTTCGTGGTTGGGCTCACCAGTTTAGGTGATTGAGTATGTGGGCTCACCAGTTTAGAGGTTGACGGTATCGACGTTCGCGAGTTGTACGGATTATACTAACGCAAGATCTTATACCAACAACCACTATAGTGTTCGTTCTTCGAGTACCAAATGGTAAAGCAAAAGACCAGATTTTGTCGTCCAAATACGATATATATTTTGGGACCAAATCGCGGGTAGGAATGAATGCTTAGCTAGCTAGTAATCGTGCACGCACGTGACACGACGAAGCACCAAATGGCGGGGATGCTTGACCGTAAGCCTTCAGCTAAACAAGTCGACTTAAACAGTGATGGTCAGCATCCAATGTTGAGTGATGATTGCTGTGGTTAATAATTTTGGGGAATTATTTACCGCTACAGCTCACTCCCCCCCTAGTGGGTTTGTGAGGACCCTAAGACATGACCAGCCGGAAGTAAAAAAATCTCGATGGTTCCCTGACGGGTGAAAAAAATCTTCCGAGCGGCTTGATGGAGAGCCTGCTGGTCTGTCTGCCTATGCTAATAGGGTGTCTGTACATAGCTTCCTCAATGTTGTTCGTTGGATCCCGTGCTTCGTTTGTTTCCTGTCCAGTGCCCGTTGCACCTGGAAAAGAAAACAAGAATGCTGAGAACCTTGTCAAGAAAAATGTACCAAATAAGCGTTTTTTTTACCAAAAAAATATGACATGCATCTACTATACAGTAAAATAATGTAAAGTTCAAAATATCGGGAAAAAAAATATACATCTTATATAATTTTATGTACGGTTATAGGAAAAATATCATTTACTTGTGTTAAATGACGCAACATAAAAAAAATTGATGTGTCACTCAGTTATGTGAGATAGGTGTGAAGGTATTCTGGGAATCTAACGTGACGTCCAGAACGCGTTTTCTTAGAGTGATCGACCGAAGTAGTCAGTGGGCGAATGCCCTGACAGTCAATAGTGTGACCCAGAAAATCGAGTGAGTCAACGCCTATCTGACACTTCTGTATATTGATGGTAACACCATGTTGGCGTAACCTTTCAAATGCCAAGTCCAAGTGTCTAAGGTGAGTTTCCTTATCTGGACTGGCAATGAGGCAGTCGTCTAAGTATGCGTATACAAAGTCGAGACCGCGAAATACTTCGTTGATGAAGCGTTGGAATGTTTGTGCCGCATTCCGGAGGCCGAATGGCATACGTAGGAATTCGAAAAGTCCGAAAGGCGTGATGATAGCCGTTTTCGGAATATCTTCCGTTGCCATCGGGATTTGGTTATATGCTTTAACCAAGTCGATTTTGGAGAATATAGATGCTCCAGATAACGTTGCCGTCAAGTCGTGTATGTGAGGCAAAGGGTAGCAATCAGGAGTTGTTTTGGCGTTCACTCGCCGGTAATCACCAGTGGGTCGCCAATCGTTGCTATCCTTTTTCGGTACCATATGCAACGGGGATGCCCATGGACTATTCGATGGTCGAATGATGCCAAGGGTGAGCATATGATCGAATTCGTTTCTGGCAATTCTCAGTTTATCAGGGGCCAGTCGTCGTGCTTTAGATGTCACGGGCTGTCCTGAGGTTATGATGTGGTGCATAACATTGCTGGTTATACACGGGAGGTCGTTAGATGGGCAATTCAGTTCCGGATATTTATCAACAATCGGTTGAAAAGTTGGATCGAGGATTGCTTTCATCTTAACGATTGACAAACTGGGGCCACTGTAAGTTATGCCTTTGATAGACAAACTAGTAGTGTTGTCAATTAATCGTTTACGGCGGACGTCTACGAGCAAATCATGATGATTAAGTAGGTCCGTGCCAATGATGGGCATTGTGACGTCAGCGATTAGGAAAATCCACTGAATAGGTTTGCGTAAACCTACGTTCAGATAGACGTATTTCCGACCATAGGTTGCAATTGGTTTTCCATTTGCAGCCTGTAGGTTGAAGTTAGGATCCTTCTGTCGATCTGCTGCTGTAGCAGGAAGGACGCTGACTTCGGCGCCTGTGTCGACTAGATATCTAGTCTGGCTAATTACATCATGGATGTAAAGTAAGCGGCTAGTGCCACCGGCGACGGTTGCCGCTAACGCGTGCCGGCGGGATAGTTTCCCACAGACTTGGAGGCTTTGCCGAAATCACAAGGTTTTCGACAACATTTCGCTTCCTTGCCATAGGTGTTGTGATACCAACACCAGTCAGGATTTTTGACAGAACGTGTGTTGGACTTAGATCGTCCACGTGCGTTTTGCCGTTGAGGGGATCTAGAACGACGGTTTGAGGAATTGCTAGGCTTGTTTGACCTAAGCATCTGCTGGACGGAGTTGATTAACTCTATCATTGCAGAATCCTTCTTCGAAGTCTGTTCGGTAACAGAGTATACTTCGGTAACTGGCCGTTTCGTTATCTCTAGAATTCTATCTGCAGAGACAGCTAAGTCATCTATGAGAACACCCTGAAGTGTCACAAGTACAGTCTGAACTGACTGTGGCAGTTTGGATAAAAATAGTTCTCTAAACAGTCCTTCATCGAACTGACTTT
This sequence comes from Trichobilharzia szidati, assembly GCA_944472155.2. NCBI lineage: Eukaryota > Metazoa > Platyhelminthes > Trematoda > Strigeidida > Schistosomatidae > Trichobilharzia > Trichobilharzia szidati. Next base: position 43,137,543 of record OX235274.1, read on the forward strand.
GGCCAATGATCTCTTTCATTCTTGCCAGCATGCTCACGGCTGACTGATCTCCTAACTCGATGTTACGAAATAACTCATCCAGACGTTGTCGATCTGTGAGAACGTTTCTCTTGAGGATGGATGCTTTTAGCAACTCGTACGAGTTACTTACCGACATCTGCAGAGTTACGCACCTGCTGAATTCCCGCGGTAGGGCGTGAATAACTGCAAGGAACTGTGAACGTTGATCAGTTATGCCATGTTCACAAAAATCGGACTCAGCAATCTGAAACCACGTTTCAGCATTATCTGGCCAAAATGGTACTAGCTGAATTGTTTTGGCGGTTGAGCGAATCTGAATAACCTTGGGGCTAGGATCACTCATGACGAAAAGTATGCCGATAACAATATAGTACAAGAATAAACACAAAAAGGAACGAACTCACCGGGTTTATCTGCGTGTGAATTGAAGATGTAGTTCGTGGTTGGGCTCACCAGTTTAGGTGATGGTATGTGGGCTCACCAGTTTAGAGATTGACGGTATCGACGTTCGCGAGTTGTACGGATTATACTAACGCAAGATCTTATACCAACAACCACTATAGTGTTCGTTCTTCGAGTACCAAATGGTAAAGCAAAAGACCAGATTTTGTCGTCCAAATACGATATATATTTTGGGACCAAATCGCGGGTAGGAATGAATGCTTAGCTAGCTAGTAATCGTGCACGCACGTGACACGACGAAGCACCAAATGGCGGGGATGCTTGACCGTAAGCCTTCAGCTAAACAAGTCGACTTAAACAGTGATGGTCAGCATCCAATGTTGAGTGATGATTGCTGTGGTTAATAATTTTGGGGAATTATTTACCGCTACAGCTCACTCCCCCCCTAGTGGGTTTGTGAGGACCCTAAGACATGACCAGCCGGAAGTAAAAAAATCTCGATGGTTCCCTGACGGGTGAAAAAAATCTTCCGAGCGGCTTGATGGAGAGCCTGCTGGTCTGTCTGCCTATGCTAATAGGGTGTCTGTACATAGCTTCCTCAATGTTGTTCGTTGGATCCCGTGCTTCGTTTGTTTCCTGTCCAGTGCCCGTTGCACCTGGAAAAGAAAACAAGAATGCTGAGAACCTTGTCAAGAAAAATGTACCAAATAAGCGTTTTTTTTACCAAAAAAATATGACATGCATCTACTATACAGTAAAATAATGTAAAGTTCAAAATATCGGGAAAAAAATATACATCTTATATAATTTTATGTACGGTTATAGGAAAAATATCATTTACTTGTGTTAAATGACGCAACATAAAAAAATTGATGTGTCACTCAGTTATGTGAGATAGGTGTGAAGGTATTCTGGGAATCTAACGTGACGTCCAGAACGCGTTTTCTTAGAGTGATCGACCGAAGTAGTCAGTGGGCGAATGCCCTGACAGTCAATAGTGTGACCCAGAAAATCGAGTGAGTCAACGCCTATCTGACACTTCTGTATATTGATGGTAACACCATGTTGGCGTAACCTTTCAAATGCCAAGTCCAAGTGTCTAAGGTGAGTTTCCTTATCTGGACTGGCAATGAGGCAGTCGTCTAAGTATGCGTATACAAAGTCGAGACCGCGAAATACTTCGTTGATGAAGCGTTGGAATGTTTGTGCCGCATTCCGGAGGCCGAATGGCATACGTAGGAATTCGAAAAGTCCGAAAGGCGTGATGATAGCCGTTTTCGGAATATCTTCCGTTGCCATCGGGATTTGGTTATATGCTTTAACCAAGTCGATTTTGGAGAATATAGATGCTCCAGATAACGTTGCCGTCAAGTCGTGTATGTGAGGCAAAGGGTAGCAATCAGGAGTTGTTTTGGCGTTCACTCGCCGGTAATCACCAGTGGGTCGCCAATCGTTGCTATCCTTTTTCGGTACCATATGCAACGGGGATGCCCATGGACTATTCGATGGTCGAATGATGCCAAGGGTGAGCATATGATCGAATTCGTTTCTGGCAATTCTCAGTTTATCAGGGGCCAGTCGTCGTGCCTTAGATGTCACGGGCTGTCCTGAGGTTATGATGTGGTGCATAACATTGCTGGTTATACACGGGAGGTCGTTAGATGGGCAATTCAGTTCCGGATATTTATCAACAATCGGTTGAAAAGTTGGATCGAGGATTGCTTTCATCTTAACGATTGACAAACTGGGGCCACTGTAAGTTATGCCTTTGATAGACAAACTAGTAGTGTTGTCAATTAATCGTTTACGGCGGACGTCTACGAGCAAATCATGATGATTAAGTAGGTCCGTGCCAATGATGGGCATTGTGACGTCAGCGATTAGGAAAATCCACTGAATAGGTTTGCGTAAACCTACGTTCAGATAGACGTATTTCCGACCATAGGTTGCAATTGGTTTTCCATTTGCAGCCTGTAGGTTGAAGTTAGGATCCTTCTGTCGATCTGCTGCTGTAGCAGGAAGGACGCTGACTTCGGCGCCTGTGTCGACTAGATATCTAGTCTGGCTAATTACATCATGGATGTAAAGTAAGCGGCTAGTGCCACCGGCGACGGTTGCCGCTAACGCGTGCCGGCGGGATAGTTTCCCACAGACTTGGAGGCTTTGCCGAAATCACAAGGTTTTCGACAACATTTCGCTTCCTTGCCATAGGTGTTGTGATACCAACACCAGTCAGGATTTTTGACAGAACGTGTGTTGGACTTAGATCGTCCACGTGCGTTTTGCCGTTGAGGGGATCTAGAACGACGGTTTGAGGAATTGCTAGGCTTGTTTGACCTAAGCATCTGCTGGACGGAGTTGATTAACTCTATCATTGCAGAATCCTTCTTCGAAGTCTGTTCGGTAACAGAGTATACTTCGGTAACTGGCCGTTTCGTTATCTCTAGAATTCTATCTGCAGAGACAGCTAAGTCATCCATGAGAACACCCTGAAGTGTCACAAGTACAGTCTGAACTGACTGTGGCAGTTTGGATAAAATAGTTCTCTACACAGTCCTTCATCGAACTGACTTTGGCCAATGATCTCTTTCATTCTTGCCAGCATGCTCACGGCTGACTGATCTCCTAACTCGATGTTACAAAATAACTCATCCAGACGTTGTCGATCTGTGAGAACGTTTCTCTTGAGGATGGATGCTTTTAGCAACTCGTACGAATTACTTACGGACATCTGCAGAGTTACGCACCTGCTGAATTCCCGCGGTAGGGCGTGAATAACTGCAAGGAACTGTGAACGTTGATCAGTTATGCCATGTTCACAAAAATCGGACTCAGCAATCTGAAACCACGTTTCAGCATTATCTGGCCAAAATGGTACTAGCTGAATTGTTTTGGCTGTTGAGCGAATCTGAATAACCTTGGGGCTAGGATCACTCATGACGAAAAGTATGCCGATGACAATATAGTACAAGAATAAACACAAAAAGGAACGAACTCACCGGGTTTATCTGCGTGTGAATTGAAGATGTAGTTCGTGGTTGGGCTCACCAGTTTAGGTGATTTGATGGTATTGAGGTAGTCGGGCTCACCAGTTTAGAGATTGACGGTATTGACGTTCGCGAGTTGTACGGATAATACTAACGCAAGATCTTATACCAACAACCACTATAGTGTTCGTTCTTCGAGTACCAAATGGTAAAGCAAAAGACCAGATTTTGTCGTCCAAATACGATATATATTTTGGGACCAAATCGCGGGTAGGAATGAATGCTTAGCTAGCTAGTAATCGTGCACGCACGTGACACGACGAAGCACCAAATGGCGGGGATGCTTGACCGTAAGCCTTCAGCTAAACAAGTCGACTTAAACAGTGATGGTCAGCATCCAATGTTGAGTGATGATTGCTGTGGTTAATAATTTTGGGGAATTATTTACCGCTACAAGGTGTAAACATAAATTTTATGTTCTATATATATATGTTCTTCAAGAGAAGATCTAGGTCATCTGTTCTCACCAGTAATGAGTTCTGGGGATTCTATATGCTTCTTAATCCCTTACTTGCCGAGACCGATGAGTCATTCTTGTGTTTGTGTGACCACACATATTAAAATTGGCAGATACAGTGGAATGTAACTTCATTTTTCTTATAAACTAAGGTTTTGAATGGATATATAGATTTCACATTTTCAATTAATCGGATCTTGGCTGCGTAAAGAGTTTGTATGGCCGCAGTGTCCCACCTCTGTGTAGTAAGCTGCTGTGATCAAGCATGTGAGTTGGCCTGAACTTGGAGAATGAGTACTCTAGCCACTTAATACCTACATATGAACCTTTCTGGATAATTTATATTAGTCAGAGTTTCTTGCAGACTTCACCCATTTTCAAGCGTATCCTCTGTCCATATTCATTTAATCCTCTTAAAGTGGTACCTCGCTAGTGAAATTTTGTCCCGAATAGGAGTAGAACCGTGGTAATTAAGTTGATGTCCTTTCCATTTAGTTTTCTGCAAATAGATTATTGCATATATCTGTCGGGCCATCGACTAAACAATATATGTCGGAATATGAACAGTTATCTTTCTCATTTACAGAGACTAACGATTCGTCACCTTGCACTTCATTTATTCGATCTAAAAGTAGAGTGGCAGAACAGAGAGTATCACTTGTGATTAAGATATCGTGGACATACCTGCCTGGCACCTTTTCAGGCAGCTCTCCGGATGAGCTCTCAGTGTACGATAAATAGATATGTGCTAAAAGAGGTCCTGAAGGTTTTTTCAAGGCAGTACCATCAATCGGACAGGGACAACATATCTAAAATGAGAACCATACATTATCAATTCACGGAAGTAACGAATCCTTTAAACAGGATAAAGGAAACGGGAGTAGCAAATTTTATGCATAAATCTAATCACCCTAAGTATCAAACCTTCTGAGTAAGGGTACATCAGTGAATAAAGAGTGCATATCGAGGGAATGCATACTTCTAATTTGAATACCAAGGGAATATAAAAGGGACCAATAGTTAAAACTTCTTCATTTTGTACTTATTTTGTTTCAGAAAAGCCCATTTTTCTACTTTTGGTTTCCATAATCTCCAAGATGCGGTCGATCGTTGTTTTTCGCTGTATAGCCGTGTAGCGTCTTTTGGTGAACACAACTCAGCAGCTGATTTTCCATAAAGTCTAATATTAGATAAGTTTATTTGGTGTAACATACAGTGGTAAAGATCAATAACTAGATGACATTTTTGCCACAGTCTATCGCTCGTAAGCATATAAATCTTTTCACATGGTTTCATAATTCGCTTCTTTTATTTTCTCCCTCCCCGGCTTTTTGTTTGTTGCAGTTTTCCGTATCTCCCAAAAAGGTAACGATCCATTTCGACTGTACGTGTTCGACGTCACGTGAACTGCCAACGAAGCCTTGGAAAAAGCCTGTTTTCATTCAACCTTATGGGTCTCTAACAGTGCAGACGTTTTAAGCAAACAGCGATAGAGGGTAGAACCTAGGAAACCAGTTAGTTGGGCTGCTTGAACAGATTTGAGGTCGCTTTCGGTTGGGTTCAAATGGAAATAATAGTCTTGATGGCTATGCGGCTATCTGTCCTTCTGGACCTGAGCTTTGGACACAGCACCTGCTGACTCTTTAGCCCGGTCGGGCTGTTCTTAACACCTCTAAAGCTAGTCGGGGGAAAACATAACACATGTGGCTGCCCACAAATGTGTTTATTGACGACTATGTGAAGAGAGTATGACGATATGCAACCACACAGCGAAGGTATCAAGCACCTGTCCCTTGAGGATTCAATTGCCAACCATGCGTTTCAGTCCGCACAGATATACAAATTGATCACTGGTGTTCAACTGATTTGACGAACTTCTTGGATCCCATACGAAACAGCCTCCTGTATGAGGCGTTCCCAGAGGTGCCAGCATAACACCTCAAAAAATTAACTTGACTTACATCATCATTTAGTCCATTATCACTAAACATGAGTCACCGAGACATTAACCTGAAAGAGAATATTACCAACACCTTTTTTCCAAAGAAACAATATTGATGCACATCAACAAAACAAATCGAAAGCCCAACAAATCCCACTAGCTCACTATATCTGAAGACAGAAGAACTTAAACTAATTACATTTTCAAACGTTTCTGGGGTGAAGCACCATGGAATTTCCAGATAAGATTATGAGAAACTTTCAATGGGCCAATCTGAGTAGCTGTAAAGTTATGGAGTCGGAAAAGTTCACTACTGCAGGGAGGTAAATGCCTGCAACTCAGGAAATTCTGTGCATTAATGAGCACAATTCAAACTCACGCGTCATCAGGAATCAGAAAGATAATTTGAGAGTTTATATATCCGTCCACGATTAACCAATGCTACAAGATTACTGATACACAAAGAGATTTATCATGTTATTGACAGTTTTCACTTTTTACTTAGGACTATAAGTGAACGTTTATATATATGCAATAATACTTCTGTTCGTATTTCTCCTGTTGAGCAGCCAGCAAGTAGGCAGAGACGGAGATCCTCGCCTTCAGCGAACAAGTCATCAGTTTGAATAAACGAAGGCAAAAGATACAACTTCAGCATCCACATATGACATTTGAAAATCAAAATCAAATTTTTAATATAGAATTTGTCACAGATCAACGTCATTTGGAAAATATCTGAGAACCAGACAGCGTTGGATAGTCGTTTCGTCAAAGTTTGGAAACGTTCGTCTGCTGAAAATCACGACTGCACCAGGGACGATGTCCGGGTGCATCAGTCGAACACTTGGGCTGGAATTCAGTAATACAAAAGGTTCAAAGTTACAGTCTCCTCATTACTGAATCCTGTTCAGGGTCCAAATAAACAGACTCTGAGAACAACTTATGGTTGTATCACCCAAAGCTCCGTCACTAACGTGCACTGAGGTGAATATGAGAGCAGCTCCTAAATCATCAGTTATACTTATGGCAAAACTATGCAGGAAAATTGTGCAAAATTAAAATACATGAAATTAATGGTTCAAATCTCTTCTTGACCAGTAATCTCTAAAGGTTGTCCGTATTCTTCTGAGAAACTGAAAAGCAACATTGCTTTCTTCCTCTCTGCGAAAGAATTTTGATATGAAGAATATGGTGTCCAACAAACTTGTGATTTTAAGTCGCTTTTCAGAATTTGTTGACGCTAGATAGTTTTTAAGACACTGTATTTACAACTCATACATTTGTTTTATAGTTTCGAATTACTCTCAACCTTGACGCAGATGCTGTAAAGCGCTGAGTTCATATGCACATGGTAAGTTAGAAGATAAATCAAGTAAATCCTAAAGAGGCATAGTATTAATCATTTTCTGATAAGGATTTGAGCACCTTTTATCCTTCACATTTTTAAATGATCATGAGCAGTGTACTCTACTTAAGAAGTGATTTGTAAATAAATTATAATGCATCGTGTTATAATAAAGCCTGCTATCTCGAATAAAATTGTTGCATTCTCATAGTAGGTTTAGGGTATAAAGCGTGTTCAAATTACTGCGATGAAGTTATGCATTGGCTTCTGATATCCATGTTATTTATGTGGACAAATGACAAACAAGAAAGATAAGAAAGTGTTTTGCAAAAACCTTGGTTAATATAATATCTAGAACTTTATATTCGTCCATTTTTCGTTAAGACTAAGGCTTAGTGATTCAGGTGAATAATTCACAAAATGACTTAATCTTGTATCTCAACACTGTGGGTGACAGATAATTAGGTATGTGCAGATATTTACATTCTCGGGATATTCAGAGTAAGTACATCCTTAGTAGTACGCAGTATGTTACTCACTAGTAAATCAATAAAGTAACACTCCAATTCAAACTTATGTAAAGTAAACTCATGACTAAATTTTCTTGCGAGGCCTACAAAAAAAGTTGATGCCACTCTTTAAGACGGTTGAATTTATAGATAATTTTAGTTAACGGTTTCATCTAGAGTTTAAATGCCCAGCAATTTTTCGGACTCTGGCACTACATGCTACTAAAGCTTGCCACACGATTAAAAATACGTAGTCGGGTACGAAATGTCACAGTAATAAATGTTAGTTCACTGTTTGACATATTTCTAATTTGGTTAACCTTTCTTTCGTAGTTCTTAATCAGTATATCAGTGTAATATCGTTGTATCACATCTGGCACTATACCTCAATAGGCTAGGTATTTGTCTTTCAACAATTTGGCGACGGGCTTTAACACCACGCCTGTCTAGTTTGGGAATGGCATATTGTGATATCCCTCCTGTAATTAATGTGACTCATTGTCATATGCTAGCTATTACGTGGACAGTAATACATAAGCGGTTGTTATTACGGATCCATTTGGCCAATTTATCTCCTGTCTTAACACCTAATTTGACAGATACGAGCCTGATGGAACCCTGACACTGTTGCGTCTCCCCATAAACCCAGATGAAATATACCATTTTAGTTGAGAGTTGCAGATGTTATTCAAAGTGCTTCACTGAAATTTTGTACGAGGATTTCAGACTCAGCATATATTGGTGTCAAAGCTTTCCATGGTCTTTTTCGAACCCTGCCTGACGTTTTACTAGCTTTAATATGAAAATGTTAAATGTGGAAAATTCTATCATTGCATTTAAAGTTAGCATAACCATTTCAGGTATCGCACCGGATACCTTTCTGAAATCAGCTACCTATAGGCTGAAAACGGTGCAGGCTGACAGACTTTAGAGAGTAATGAATAGCTTACGAAAAAGTTATCGACAAATGTAATGATACAATACAAGGAAACAGTTCATATTCAGGTCGAAATAGCAATATGATAGTAATGAATTAATTGACTGAATATACGACTGATGAATTTCCAGTTGCTATAAATTGAAAGAAATGAGTTTAAATCTCCACTAAATATTCGTTTCATATTTTTTTATGAGGGCTAAGATATTTCTCTGACACCCAGACCAAAGCATATCGTTGTCTTAAGGTACTACTGTGAGCGTCTGATTTAATCTGATCCATAAACCAGAAGACTAAAGTCAAAGGTTGCATTCTTTTCGGATTCTGGAGTCCATGTGCACAACAGGTTTGCAGTCGTGGACTTCTTATTCGTTCTTTCAAGAACAATGATAAATCGAACGTCTGGAAGAGCTCATGAATGAATGACCATATAAGTGTGGATCGATGAGAAAACCAAAGTTTACTCGTTTTTGGGTCATTCCAAGAGATTTATTGAAAGGCTTCATTTATGTCTTGATCATTTTTAAACACAAATTTTCGTAAAGATGAGTAATCCCCATAAATATAAAACCCATCGACAAGCTTCACAGTGATAATGAGCATATTTCATACACAATAAGATCTGCCTCATGTTTCCAGTTTCTTCTTAGCATCCCAGCTCTATGTTAAGGGCTGATTTAGTAGTGTATATAAACAGCTGCTCAACTCCAGAACTGGTTTAAAGTTGTTTGAACAATCTCAGTATACTCTAAGCTGAAGATGTGCATCAATCATATATTTAGTCACAGTTTCACCGAAAATGATTACAATCAGCGGCAACAAGTACGTTCTGTGGTATGTTTGGTCAAAATGCTACCGTTTCTCAATGAATGATTTCATCTTACAACGCCGTCTGCAGTTGTTTCTTGTGTTCTTGAAGTGCCATCTCCGCACTTTCATCTCGTTGATTGTTCTCCAGGTTTGAGACCGGATGAAATAAGCGGATAGGTAATTAGCTTGTGACGTGCATAGGTAAAATGATAGTTCTCTTGAGTATGCATCATGACATTTTTGGAGTCAGGTTTGGTTCAGGATTCCAGGCTAGTTCAGATAATGTTGCAGCTTTTGTTTCTTCGACCATTAAAAATAATACAGAAGGATGAACGTTTTCCTGACTGTAGCATATAGCACTTATTCATCGTACTATTTCTTAACTGCCTTCTTCCGCCATTATTGGTGCATATTTTTTGTGTAGCTCGTTTCTTAGTACCTATATATCCACCCCCTTAGTTTACATCTGATAAGCAATAGGGCCGTGGCTACTTACCAACTAACCCCTAAATTTCAAACTACTTTACAGAAAAGGCCTGTTGCATCTACTTACGACCTTTGACATCGTTTTTTAGAGATTGAGGCGTTATTGTACGTTTGGTATTACATTTATTAAAAATTACTGTAAAACTCTATCATCTAAAAGTCAGATAATATAAGAGCCAGTGATCTTCAACATAAGGGTATTTGCGTATGTTAGTTGTCATAGCTGTTGCCAGAAGTCACTTGGACATGTTTTATGTTTCAGATCACGAAGCTGCTTTCATTTTGCATAGAAGATGCTTTTAATTTAGTCTCACTATATTTTCATTGTAGCTCAGATTGTTTTTAATAGGGAAAAGCTAATTGTAATCCACAGAACAGATTGAAAATAATCTCAGTAGCCAGTGTGCACCTTTCATCACCAACCTATCTGCGGCAATTTCTTTATATGTAATTTGATTAATATTCATATAAGAGCGCAATTAGAAAGCTACCAGAAAGTCAATTAATTGCTAACAAAGCAAACCATTAAAATGTACAATATGAGAATGTATATTGGAGAATTGCTGAAACATTAGATTGAATAATCTTATAAATAAGTTTCAAAATCTAACTAAATGTATTTAAGCTAACGGTAACTGTCTTCTACTCGTGAGTTTAGTGTAGTAGCTGGAGTAACGGGGAATTCTTTATCCAACTGCATCTTGACAACACTTCAACAACAACGTTATGGTCGTGGTTACTGCAAAAGTTTTGGAAATCTTTGTGTCCGCTCATCGGTACATGTAAATGACAGTCTTTAATTACTCTTACACCTGGTTATTCATGTTTAAAAAAATAAATTCATATTATTTAAAGTGCCAGGGGTAACGTTATTTACAGTCGTTGCTTTACAGTGGTTAGGACTCTCGCTGACCATGCACATGGTCCGGGGTTCGATCCCCTGCCGGCGCACACCCGATATCTATGGTTGGCCTGTAAATTTGGGCTACCGATATCCATGCTGAAAATTCCATACTTGTACTGAAAATACGGTGTGGAATCAAGCTGTAATCAAAAAAAAAAAATTTAAAAAATAATACTTGCACAGTGGAGCTAATTGATGTAAATTTTGTAGCAGTATAGTTGAGTTTTAAAGTTGTGCATCACATACTGATGTAATGTCTACCGAATAGATTTTTGAATAGCATATATTACTTGCAATCACACTAATCAATCCTGTCAATTTGTTATGTTCATGAACAGTAAGTTGTACTCAGAATGTCATCTAGCAGATAATACCTTATCTCAGCACACTGTAGCAAAAATAAATAAACTAAGGAGAAATCATTCGATTGTTTTACCTAAATGACACCTTCCTGGGTGGGAATATGATTTATTGGATCTAGCTTGGGTGTATCACCTTATTTATTTATTTATTTAAACGCATTAAAACTTGGTACAATATGGCACCAAGAAGGATGCGCCACACAATAATAATAAAACAACATAGATGAAAAAAAGGAAGACAGGAAAAGAAATATATATATATAAGTAGAGAACGAATAATGAACTTCATCTGGAAGGAAAACACTCATTCTTAACAGGTTCAAACAGTGTTCGTTAACTATCATAAGGAAGGGAAGAAAGAAGGAAATCGCAACACATTCGCCATTGATTACGATTCTTGGCCATATCCGATAACGTTTCGAGCCATCGATTTGAGCTATCTCTCAGACCCCAACCAGGGAGTCGTGACACACCAACCGATGCTAATCTAGCACAAATATCCTTCATCCCACGACGCCACGTCATGGGCTGACCACCTCTCCGCCTTTTCCAACCCGTCCCAGGGCTAGCGAACAGAGACCTGTACGGAAGCCTCTGGGGTGACATTCGCAGCACATGTCCAAGCCACCGGAGCCGGTGTTTCCAGATGACGACATTCAATGAATGGTGATCTCCACTGTGTTCAAACACACGCCGCCGAACCTCAGAATTACTCACGCGATGATGCCATCGAACGCAAGCAATCCTGCGGAGACAGCGGTGATCGAACACGCAGAGTCGCCTCACATCCTCAGCTCGGAGAGGCCAGGTTTCACAGGCGTAGAGCAGCGCAGCCCGCACCGAAGCATTGTATACCCGACCTTCGACAGCCAGGCTAACGTCGCGACGGCGCCAGAGGTGGCACAAGTTGATGTATGCCACCCTAGCTTTCATTATACGGTTGGAAATCTCATCCGTCACCCCTCCGCCAGCACTCACACAACTACCTAGGTACACACACTTATCGACAACTTCAAGCGGTTCACCCGCAAGAGTGAGTGCAGGTACAGGCTCCTGCCAATCTTGTAACAGTACTTTGCACTTAGACGGCGCAAAGCACATACCATACTTACAGACACTGATCGCCAACTGATTGAGTGCGATTTGGGCAGCCTGCATGCTATCGCACAGTAAGACGATATCGTCTGCATACTCGAGGTCGAAAAGTCTATCTCCAGGTAGCAGATCTACACCACCTTCACGCACATCCTTCAGAGCTGACTCCAGAATGTCATCGATGGCAAAGTTAAAGAGAAATGGTGAGATTGGGCAACCCTGTCTAACCCCACTGTTGGTTGGGAACAGTGGTGATAGTTGGTTGTATGCCCTCACTCTACCTGAGGTGTTTCTGTATAGGGCCTTCAAGATGTTAACAAATTTCTCAGGTACACCTCTCTCTAACAGACAGTTCCAGAGCACAGTTCTGTCCAACGAATCGAAGGCAGCCCTAATATCAAGAAACACAACGATCGTTGGCCTGCAATACGTGTGGCGGTGTTCCAACAACTGACGAAGGGTGAACACATGATCAATGCATCCACGACCTGAACGAAACCCAGCCTGCTCTTCGCGAATCAATCCTTCGCGTATTTTGCACAGTCTGCGAAGCATGACAGCAGCCAATATTTTAGACGCAACTGGTAACAGACTGATACCCCTATGGTTGTCACAGGAATTACGTCGACCCTTTTTAAAGATGGGGACGATAATGGCTTCGTTCCACATTGATGGTACGCTCTCTGTCTCCCACACCCTCCTGAACAACCCAATTAGAGCCATTATGAGAGTCTCGCCACCATCTTTAAAAAGAGCCGGGGGTAATTTGTCTGGGCCGGGCGCCTTATGGCGTTTCAGAACTTGGAGTTCCTTACGGACCTCCGCTTCGGTGGGTGGGTCGGTAGTAACCGACCAAGGAGCACTCGGGCTAATGATAGTAGACAATGAAGCTGGTGGCCAGCTGAACTGCTTCCCGAAGTGCTCTGCCCAGCGTTCCAGGCGTCTCTTCAGGCTGGTAATTGGAGTGCCATCTGCCTCACAGACCGTCTCGCTGACACCTTGTTTCTTGCTGCCGGTGGCTCGTATGAGTTGGAACAGCTTCCGACTGTTGCCAGATGCAGCAGCTGACTCCATCTCATACGCACGTTCTGACCACCAGACTTCGCGGTCCTTACGTAAACACTGTCTAATCTTGCGCGTGAGCGCCTTTCGCTGATTGTTGTATTCAGTTGGAGTGACTGTCCTTATGTCTCAGCTTAGGACATGAAAGGTATAGAGTTCTAAACGACAACACGTCTCCGTGTACATCATATCTGAGAAATAGTTACATGACAAATACTAATTTCAGGATTTCATCGTGAACTGATGTTGGCTAGTGGACCATTGAAAAATCACCAGGGTGTACTGGACAGCTGTTTCGTCCACCTAGTTTGTGACTCTTCAGAAGTGCTCACCCACCGACAGAGTTCGAAACCGAAACCAGGTAACTACCTACCTGAATAAGGCCAGTCACTAGTGAGCATCAGATTGATATTCAATTAGTCACTCTACATCGTGAATTGTCAGAAGTTGGAATTTATGGACTGACCATTGGATTGGGTCCCACTGGCCTAATAGATCTACTAGCTCACCTTGTAACCACCGGAAGGTCCTGGGGTGGAAGCCTGTTGGTGGGTGCGTGCTTCTGAAGAGTCCCAAACTAGGCGGACAAAACGGTTTTCCAGTAGTCCGTGGTGGTTTTCCAGTGGTCTCCTAACCGATGTCAGTTCATTATGAAATGCTGAAACCAATCAATTCCCTGCAAACCAACACTTAAATACTAACTTCCTCAAAATACTGAAGCATATATTCTGCTCTGTATGCCTTATGTGTACTTGTTAACGAGTGTTTCTGACTGTGTTGCATCTGTAGGTCCACTTCATCATACTGTTCATTTTATTTTCAAATATCAGCAGAATAAGTTAATTTTGTTAAGTTTACACTTATTTATTGCTTTTTGTTTTGAAATGTGATGGACATTGAGAAATCCATCACATAAAGTATTACAAAAAATAAAACAGGAACAAAGCCAGTAGTAAGGAAAAACTTCCCCTCGGTATTTAAATCATTTCTTAACAAATAACTGAAAATTCGAAGAAAATATCGTACCCCATGCATGGTGAAAGCTTATGAGCAATTATGAAGCTAGCTGTGAAGGTCTGATGAGAACAACGTGAATTAGAGATGTACTGTTGAAACAAGTACCAATCATCACTATGAAGGGAAGAAATTTAAAAGAGGTCATTTCCTTCATTTATCTAGACAACGTCCTTTCAACTACAGGCGATAGGTACGGATGAATGTGTCAAAACCGGAATTGGAAAGGCAAAGGCACTCTGAATTCACTTCGGTGGAAATCTTCTGTACTCAGCATAAACAACAAGATTGGGATTTATCGGAACAAATGTGAAGTCAGTCAGTCAGTCAGTTCTTCTATGTGTGTCTGAAACTTGGCGGGCGTGTCATAAAAAAGCATTCCCAACAGGCTACGTAAGACTTTTATCAGCAGCTGCCCTCGACACTGACGACTCCATAATAAAGATCAGATGGCTGGCCAGAAAGAATTAGCTGCAGGAAACTCTAGGAATAATGAACCAATCAACAACCTATTGCTCAATAAATATGCCTAAGCAAATGGAGGTGAATAGGACACACTGAGGAGGACAGTTGGGTGACATCGTGCGCAATGCAGGTCATCGCTTGAGTGGAAGCCCAATGAGAAACAACGAGTTGGGCATGAGTCCGATAGTGACATGAAGGAGACTGTGTCAGAAAGGGAGGAAAACTTAATGAGAAGTGGTAGAGTTAGCTGAAGGGAAATGCAGAGAACAGAATAAAGTTGAGATGCGCTGCTAAAGCCCTATGTTCCAATCGGAAGCTAAGGGAATATTAATAATAATAATGATGATAACAGTACTATAGATTCCAGTTCTTAGCCATATGACATCTAAGTAATATTGTCCGTAATCGTGTGTTACAAGTCGAAACAATTTCTATCAATTCTCCAGTTAGTGTTAACTTTTATTGGAATCTGTCAGCTGAACTTCGTTATAAAAATTAGGAAAAGAATTTTTTGAATAAGCGTATATCATTCGTTCAGTAGTCGATATCATCAAAGCAATTATGTCTGTCTGTTTTCGACATAGAGCTTTGCACCGATATGCAGCATTTCAAGTCGCCACTCTCCCTCCATGTAGCACACAAAGCAAGAGAAGAAAGTAGAAGAAATGCTTAATATAGACAGTAAACAGAGGTGTGAGACAAAGGAATAGTAATAACGAAGAACAATATAGTTTCATTGGGAATCATAAGTCACAAGGAGCGGATGCATCTGCGCCAGGCATTGAGAACAATTTTGAGCCATGTCACCAATTGTTTCCAACCATTGGTTTTTACCATCCCGAGGACCCCAACCAGGAAGTCTTCGCCTTCCTACGTGACTGACTTAAACTAACTGTTGTAGATTTTATTGACTGGTGCCATGTTTTGGTTTTGACCCTGTGTCAGCTAACACAGGGTCAGGATGGAAAAGCAATTATATGTACTATAGATTCACTTGTATGGGGCTCACTTATTTAAGCTATGTTATTAATGATATTAACGAATATGCTCATCTCACTGCTGAGCTTCTAAAGTCGGTATATGAAATTTAACTTTTACTAGTTTTGTGTATTCTGTCCAATTTAAATGTCTAACTTTTGATATTTTAGGCTGTACAATTAAAGTCCAATACTGAGAGTCTTCGATCAGTTTTCAACAAGGTTAGAAATTGATTTTTTTCCTTTCGATATTACTGATTTATTTTGATTATTGTTATAATGGAGTGATGTACACACTGGGCTGTGGATTCGTTTAACTTGACTAGAATATGCCTCCAGTATGCCCCGATAATATAATTAACTGATCAGCTGAAAATATCTCCCACACTGAGAAACACACAAAAGTTAGACTATGAAACCACCCCTAAAAGAAAGACAACGGGAATCTTCATTAGGCAAAATTCATGGTATATTATATTCACAGAACTATCAAAAATTTAGGCCATAAATTAAAAAAACAAATCTGATTGGTTGTATGACATCGAAATCCCTCAGAAAATTAAGCCATAAATGAAACAAATAAAAACTGTTCAATAAGATTATCACGTCAGTACATGCATAAATTCACAACTTCACAAGTAACAAAGGAGCTTGTTCGTCCAGTGGTATAATGTCTAGAAATGAGTTTGTCTTTTCGTGCATGTTAAATAGGTGTGTCATTGAACAAATGTTTTAAAAGATAGAATATTTCAAATATTGGTTTTTTGTAGGGATTTTGTTTGATAGATTAGTTGGAGGATTTCATCATGAGCTGACATCAGTTAGAGAACCACTGGAAAACCAACAGGGAGTACTGGATGGCCGTTCCGTCCTAGTTTGGGACTCTTCACCAGTACGCACCCACCAATACGGTTCGAACCCAGGATCTTCTGGTTAGAAGGCGAGCTAGCTCGTAGACCATTAAGCCACTAGGACACGATCCAATGATCCATGAATTCTATCTTCTGCCAATCCATGACAGCGTGACCACTTCTTCGATCATTTACTGCCTCACCTTCAACCTATTGTACCCTACTGGTTACGGCTTCCCACTAGAACCCCAGGTTAACTGCCTGAATAGGGCCAGTCGCTAGTGAGCATCATATTTTCAAGCATTGTTTTTTGTAGGGATTTTGTTTGGTTGATTGGTTGGAGGATTTCATCATGAGCTGAAATATTTCATTCTTTTAGTTTCATCGTCAAATGTTATCATTGTTCTAGAAAAAAACGATACAATATCTCTATCGGTATCGTATCAGTCTTATGGCAGAAAGTCTTTCAAGATGGTACCGAATATAATAGTAGGTCACTAAAGGTATGCCTAAAACATCACCCCCTTAGAAATGAAGCTGACTAATAACTATTTCAAGGTTAGTTTCATCATGAATGGGTATTCGCCAGAAAATCTGTTGAAAACCGAAAAGCATAATTTTGTCCCAGTGCAGGCCTCTTCAACGGTCCTTACGCACAAGCCCCTAGGGGTCAAGACAAAAACTGTTAGATCATGAAGTAAGCCAATGTGTATTGGATTGCTGACAATATTTTATTGATATGAGATGTCAATATAGAGTTTTTTCAAGAGAATTTCCAGAAAATTTGAACATTTAGCTGTAATACTTCAATCTGAACTGCATATCTTATTAACAACCGACTGTTCCTGAGCTAATTAGGAAAAAAAAGCACTGGAAAAGTAAAGTAGAATGTTTTTACAAATGAACTGCATCTATTTTTTTGAGACTGATCTTGTAACGACAGAAGGCGAGGGCCAGACAACAGATTGTTTATTGAGGAAATCAACAGATATTTATGTTTTTATGTACACTGTTATTCATTATTATTAATGGAGAAACAGCGTCTTCTGATTGGTCGTTTTCTCACTGGAAGTTACTCTATCATCTCTTTGTGGCCGTTTTCTTTGAAGGTCAGTCTATATATCTGTTGCGAATCGTATCCGCCCACGCAAAGTCTTTGTTCTTGTTTATTCTCATCACCAAGATTTGGGAATTAAGCATTGACGTAAATTGCTGTCTACCAATTTTGGCTAACAGACCGCTCTCACCACAATCTTACTACCTAGCCGCTCATCAGCTGTTAGCATTTCCATACCGTTGGTAATGAGCAACAGCTATGTGATACTATCAGGAGGCTACCCACACACTTGGAAGTGCGTTTCAAAGTGGCGAAAGGAACTGTTGAAAGTTGAACGGACATACACGCCTAAGCCAATTGTGCCATTCAAATCTTATTAGATGGAATGAAATTCTCTAGTTCATGGATGAGCAGTGATCTGTCTGTCTGTTTTCCACATAGAACTTTACACATATGTGCAGCAGTTCAATTCGCCACACTCCCTCCTTGTAGCACACAAAGCAAGAGAAGAAAGTAGGAGAAATGCATAATATAGACAGTAAACAGAGGTGTGAGACAAAAGAATAGTAATAACGGAGAACAAAACAGTTTAATTGGAAATCATAAGTCACAAGGAGTGGATACATCTGAGCCAGCTATTGAGAACGATTTTGAGCCATGTCACCAATTGTTTCCAACCATTGGTTTTTACTGTCCCGAGGACCCCAACCAGGGAGTGAGTCTACACCTTCCTACGTGGCTTAGACTAACTGTTGTGGATTTCATTGACTGGTGCCATGTTTTCGTTTGACCGCCGCTAGCTCTTTTCCAGCCTGACCCTATATCAGCTGACATTGCCCGTCGAGGAAGGCGATGACTAGGCATACGTAACACATGTCCTAACCATCTCAGTCGATGTAATTTCACAGCCTCGTCGATTGATCAGTGGTCAGGTCATTTTATCCTGTAACTTTGAATACTTATCGTATCATTTCGTCAGGTGTAACATTTTATTATTGTTATTACTATTTTTTCTCCATTTATCTCATATAGTATGCCAGTGTTAACACTAATGGACAATTGTATATGACACCGAAAGATTTTGTTGTCAGATATTTACATTTATTCGATGAAGAGAATTATAATGATTCATCAGTGGCTTGTATTGCCAGTGCTGCGGATACTACGAAAGATGGGTAACTAAGGTTATTATAATAAATAATAATTTCTTTTGTTTATTTTTTTGTTTGTTTTCATTTGGTTCAATATATATTGCTATTAACTACTAACTGCTTTGATTTTAGGTTACAGGGAAATTACACAAGCTTCTGTCCATTCATCTGTAATGTAAAATAGGTAGATTAAGGCACTGTACTCGAACTCATGCAGCCGCCAGCCAGATGAGAGCTTTTGGCGAGTTGTCATCTGAAATTGGTGACAACTAGTGGTGTCCGTCAGGGAGGGATGCCCATTATCCCCATTTCTATTCAATTTCACCGTAGATGTACTGATGGAATTAATCCTAACTCACTTCGAAGACTCAGGGATGGTTTTGTTACCGTCAGGGAATAATCTTGTTGACCTAGAAAATGCAGATGATATAGTCCTCTCTCCTAGGTGAAGACGCTGACAAATTGTAGAGTCTCCTAAACACCTTGAGCTGCAATCTGCGATTCGCTCCCGCCGCCAAATTTAAGATGGTGTGGCTACAGGACTGGACTACACTGACTCCTAGCTTAGAAATAGGCAGTGAAGTGTTTGGTGGAGCGTGTTGACCACTTCACTTATTTGGGAAGTTACATCAGTCAGCGGCAACGGGTTGTTCGCTGACGAAATCTCAGAACGGATACAGATGGATAGTGTCGCATATGCCACTTTACGTCGTCTCTGGAGTAGACGTAATATCCGGCTGGCTATCGACCAAAGGGCATGTGTACTGCTCAGCAGTCCGCCCCGTCCTCTTTAATGGCTGCGAGACCTGGTCATTGAGAGTGGAAGACATGAAAAGATTAGCTGCCTTTGATCATAGGTGCCTGCGTTCTATCTCCCGTGTTAGGTAGTGGTATAATATGGTGAGCAATATTGATGTTAGGCATCGGTCGAGTACTGGGTAAGGAGAGGAAATCAATCGACGAGGCTATGAAATTACATCGACTGAAGTGGTTAGGACATGTATTACGTATGCCTAGTCATCGCCTTCCTCGACGGGCAATCTTAGCTGACAATCCACTTGTTGTAACCATTTCTACCCTTAAATTGTGTGTATTAATTTTCTTCGTTAATTATCCCCCCATCCCCGCTTGACATGTTGATACTGATTAATTATTGTTAACAAACATATCTGTGCCACTTGGCTGGTAAAATGTTGTGTATTGTATTAAAAGTGCTATAGAGAGAGATGAGGATCTAATTAAAAAGTAAATATTTCTTCGCCCAATCCTTTTGCCTTCTAATAAAGCGGGGTCAGTCCATGGTAGGCAAACGTTGAATTCTATTGTATACAAACAGTTTGAGATGCATGTGAATTTATCCAAAGTGATTAATTAAAAGACGGTTGCAGCGAAGGAAATTGTCTTTTCGACGAAGTCGTCAACTAGGCTGTATATTCGTGTATGTGGGTGAGAAAGTTGTAGAACTGTTTCCGGTCAAAGGTCAAGTTAAAAAAGTTACAGAATGTAATAAACAGGAAAATCGGATAAAAAAGCAACCCAGTAATAGAGATAGGAATTAAAAAGAATGTAAAAATAATTGAAATAAACGGGAAGGTTAGATAATAAAGGTAAAAGGATAATCATTATTGATAGGACTGACTTTTTATGATGGTCATGTTTTGGATAACGGTTGAACGTATTTCTTTTGAATGCATATCATGGGCTATTACCTTTCTTATCCAACCTTCCTGTTTATTTCTGTTATTCCCATGTTTTTAATCCCTAATTGCACCAACAGTCTAGTTTTTTTTAGTAATTATGATCCTACCGTGTCTTTTTTATCTGATCTTTCTGTTTATTAAATTTTGCAGTTTTATTAATTTGACCTTTGACCGGAAATTGTTCTGGAACTTTTACACCCACTTACTGTATATATACACGAATGTACAGCCTACTTGATGACTTCGTGGAGAAGAAAATTTTTTTCTCGGCTGCAACCGTCTTTTTTAATAATTCTTATGATGTAATGTGTGTATTCCGTGATTAATCCAAAGTGCTTCTACCACAGTGAATTAAAGTTATGTGGAATAACGGAGAAATAGTCACTAATATTGATTTTGCGACCAGAAATTAATGAATGTTTTGCAATGGATGATTATACCAGATTTCCTACGTCACTTAATAATAACTTGGGAATATGTATCACCGCGATTGTTGAAGAACTAATGCACAGTGTGAAGTAAAGTTCGTAGAATTTCGTCGTTGAATCGTGGACACAGTGCAATTGAAAATGTTCAAGATGTAAGAAAAAAAGGATACGGAGTAGACTGCGAACTTGATAGGCTAACCAAACCCTTTGAACCATCAATTGCATGATTTGATCACCCTTAAATAGTAATAAAAACAGTTTCCTTTGATACGGAGGCTGTCTTTTCAAGGGACAATCTCTCCTTACTGTGTCATATATATAGTGAAGTTTTAAGGATATCCATTAGCCAACAACATAACTAAATGGGAATATGCAATGTGTAGCCTGGCTCATCCATTAATGCACCATGTGTACAAATTTTACAGGCCTTCGAAAACAAGTGATTTCACTGGCGAACATTTATACTGGATAGATAGAAGACTGCTGAAATGACCGACAAATAGCTGGTACCTTGACGTGGTGGTCACTGGGCTTGTGTAAGAATTTTCTTGCACTATGCTGGGGGTCTGTGGGCGAAATCGTACTTCTGGACAATAGGGATGTAACAGCAATGGGGTATTTCCCTCAGATGACCAGTATGCCAGCTATGCTCTGTCTCTCCACTCTGGAGGGAGGGGGTTAGAAAAAATCAACCTCGAAAATCATACATTCCGACTTACCCTACGGTGGTCCGTAGCCGGCGGTAAGTTACTAATACGGAACCAAACTAAAAAGCCAGTTCAAACAGGCCGTGTGTGACCGGCCTCGAGCAGTTATCCTCTGGGCTTCGCGGTCAGGTACCCTAAGAAAAAGTCAACTTCCACGGTGTGGGCAGCCGGGAAGTAACAACCCCCCACACACTTCCAAAAGCACACAAAATCCTTCTGATCATCGTTCTCCTTTATCCTTGTCACCCTCATCATTGTGCTTCCCTACTACTATCAGTACTATTCTGCAGGCTAATCACTGAGGTAGTCAGCTGAAATGAAGATATTGTCTACTGTACATATGTTTTTTTTCCTTCACGTTCCCCAGTGGAAAATAGGGCTCCAAGCTAGTGGCTTGAAGTTTCTGTAGCAGTGTTTATTTTACAGGATGGGGTTGCTAGCCTCATGCCCAACCTTTCCTCTTCACCAGCATTATTTATGGCTTAGTGAGGTGAAGGAGTGCGTCGGGCGGGGATCGAACCCCGGACCATGTGCATGGTCGGCGAGCGTCCTAACCGCTATGCCACCGACGCACATATGTGCTTGCAAAATATACGTCTCTTAGATTGTTCCGTAATTCTGTTCTTAAACTACCATCTGTCACAGACTACAATAATAATAGTAATAATCAAAATATCGAAATTGAAAAACAGCCATCATTTTGCTTCTGACTTTTTAGCATAGATTCTTTTGTCATTAAGTATATTCGCTTAATTCATGAGACAAATCACACATTACTTCTCAATCTGCCCTGATTTTAAAAGTTCACTTGGCCATAAAAAAAAACACAACAACATTGCTTTCTGTTTATAAGGCTCATACGTCTACAAAATAAGCTGAAAGACAAGACAGAAACAAGGACTTTTGACCTTTTTGGTCAATTTTATATCATATCATATGCGTATTATTGAAAATGATAGTTGTGACGACTATAATCTCTCACATACATGTACTTATTGATTATTTTTGATTGATTTATTGATTGATTGTTTATTTAATCGGTCAGTCTGTCTGGTTCTTAGTAATACTATTGTCTAAGTTCTATTGATAAAATCTATAATGAAATATATATTCACCAAATTCAAGTGATTTTTCTTTCCTCTTGTGAATGATCACTAGCCTTGTTCCCCTTTGGTGGAGAAGGAATTTTTTTCGAAAAGCGCGATTGAACACGCATTTAAAGTTGTATTAATACGACAAGTTAACTGAAAACGCTGACCTTGAAAATTTCATCACTGAACACATTACCAAGAAAGTAGAAAAGGAATTCTTCTGTATCTCGGAATATGCACATTCGATCATAGGGAATAAAAAGACAGTTGCAGAGAAGATAGCTGTACATTCGTGTATTTATATCAAATGGATGGGAAAGTTTCTTAATCCCTGTCTACACTACCATATTTTCATATCCATCCACACTTCCTGTTTATTTTGTCATTTTACTATTTCTACATATATAATCCCTGATTGCATAAACAATTATTCATCACATTAGTTTTTTTTATCCAAACATCCTGTCTATTTTGTTATTTCTACATTTCTAACCCCCAATTGCACAATATGTCAATCTTCTTAGTTATTATAATGCTACTTTGTTTGAGTTTTATCCGTCCGTCCCCCTGTTTATTATGGCATTCTAATTCCTAATTGTAATTTTTTAATAATTTGACCGTTGACCGGAAATTATTCTGGAACTTTCCCACCCATTTATTATAAATAGACAAATGTACAGCCTAGTTGACGGTGAATTCGTCGAAAAGAAAATTTTCTTCGCTGCAACTGTCTTCTGTATCTGTTGTTAACAAGAACCCTCTCTGTATGTGTATATGACTACAATTCAAAGGGGGGGGGGGGATATACTAAGTGAAGCAAATAGCCAACAAGTTGAAAGGATCGATTCGGAGGAACTTTAATGCCAGTAAGCCGCAACTCACTTTGTCCAAACGTTTGGTTATGATTCTCAAACTGAAAGATCAAGTACCAAGACTAGCCAATTCCTTTACTGTATTTATCAATTCAACTGCTCCTGTGGAGCCAAAGATATTGGTCACTGCTCTAGGAACTAACATTTTCGTGTTCGGAAACTCTACACTCACCACCAGTGTGTGGTTCTGTGTTAGATCGCCTCGTCCAAACAAGACACAAAGCTAGCTGGCCACATTGATGAGTTCTTCCCTATCATTTATTGCGTATCGAATAAATTACCCCAAGGGCTTCTAGATATCGAGTACTTCAAACAGCAGAGGCCATTTCAATTCGCCTAAATCAACCAGAGCTCTATATGAAAAAGAAACAGGTCCAGTCAGTTACTATTTCTACTCTTCTTGCCTGCTGTTGAACCTCTAAATTCATAAATTCTGTATTATCACTTCTCTTCATTTATTTGATTTGTTCAGTTTGGTGTTATACTTATACATATTGTCTCTGTCTTACCGGTACTTTTAAAATCTAATTTATCGATACTACTGATTCAGTGTAATTTAAGGTAGCATGAATGTTGTTTTGCGTTGAAGTTTTTGTAGCAATTTGGTTAAGTTTTGGGGGTGGATTTGCTAGCACCACGCCCCAATCCTCCGTCTTTATCCAGGCTTGGGACCGGCTAGAAAACTAGTGACCTAGTAATCTAGGCGTTTAGAGTAAACACAGGAGTCAGACAAGGGTGCTTATTATCACCAATGATATTCCTAATTGTGGTGGACTGGATTATGCGTCAGATAGTGGGAAACGACAAGACAGCGATATCCTGGACCGACGTGAAGAACCTAGAAGACCTGGATTTCGCGCGTGGATGATTTATGTTTGATGTCACACAAAATCGAAGACTTACAAGCGAAAACCGACAAACTGGTCGAAGAAGCAGCCAGAGAAGACAGGACTCCAGGTGAACATAGACAAGACGGAGGTTATGAAAATAAACAACCAACAACAACAACAACAGCAGCAACATCCAGCGCCAATCACCATCAACAGGAGGGATTTGAAAGAGGTTACTTCATTCACTTCACTGATCTAGGGAGCATTGTCTCAACTACAGGAGGAACGGACGAGGATGTCAAATCGAGAATCGGAAAGGCGAGAAACACATTCATCAACCTGAAACCAATCTGGAAATCTTCGTCACTCAGCATCAACAACAAAATTCGGATTTTCAATACAAACGTCAAGTCAGTAAGTTCTTCTATACGGATGGATCAGAAACTTGGCGGGTCACAAAGAATATTTCCAACAGCCTGTTGCAGACCTTTATCAACAGCTGTCTTCGTTCTGTACTGAAGATCAGATGGCCGGAAAGAATCACCAACAAGAAACTATGGGAAGAAACAAAACAAGAACCAATCGCCCAACAAATATGCAGGAGAAAGTGGAGATGGATTGGACACTCGCTGAGGAGGCCGTTGGGTGACATCGCGCGTCAGGCCAACGCTCGAGTGGAACCCGAAAGGGAAGCGGCGAGTGGGACGTCGGTGCAAGGGTGACATGGAGGAGATCGTGTGAAGAGGAGTTGAAACAGTATGGAATAACATGGATGCAAGTGAAAAGTATAGCAGAAGACAGAAGCAAGTGGAGGCGTGCAGTTGAAGCCCTATGTTCCACTAGGTACCCAAGGGAACAATAATAATAAATAATAATGAAAGTTATTAATAAGAGTATTTCTTTAATTGTTACTGTCATGCAAATGTGGAATCTGATAAAGAAGATGTTATCAGAAAGAATATTCTTTTTGTTCATTCACCCGTCTTTCAAATTTCTAACAGGCATCTTCAGTGAGTGGTAAATATATATATATTCTCCTATATTCGCTTGCAAAATAATGACAAGCTAAGTGAAAGATAACAAATGACGTCATTACCTCCCGGTTATCTAAGCTACTGCTTTAGTTAATGAGACAACTTTAATGTTTACAATTCAGTCCATCAACTAATTGACAATTTATACGTTTATACACCTGATCAGCGACTATCTAACTAACTAGTCTTTAAGGTTAGACCACGGATTGATATCAGTTAGAGAAACATTGAAAACCAGCATTGGAGTACTGGACAGTTGTTCCTTCCGTCTAGTTTGAGACTCTTCAGCAATATGCACCCACCACCAGGGTTCGAAACCAGGACCTTCCGGTTACGAGGTAAGCTGGTATACCATTCAGCCACTGGGACCCGATTCAATGGCCCGTGACGCTCGCTAGTGACTGGCTAGAGGACGAAGTAAGTTGCCTGGAGTTCTAGTGAGAAGTCGTGACCACTGGGGTCCATCCAGTCGGAAATGAGGGTGGAGTTCCCGCTGATGACATTGTTTGCTCGTCGCCCTAAAATCACGAATTGGTAGAAGTTAGAATTCAAGGGCTGGCCATTGAATCAGGTCCCAGCGGCTGAATGGTATATGAGCCAGCTTGCCTTGTAACCGGAAGGTCGTGAGTTCGAAAGGTGGCGGTGGGTGTGTCTTGCCGACGAATCTCAAACTAGAATAAAACACCCGTCCAGGACTGAAGTGCTGGTTTTCACTGCTCCTCTCTCTAATGTGAAACAAATAGAATCCTTACAAACTAATTCTTTATAACTAATCTTTATCACGAAAAGTTATGAATAATCATCAAAACTACTTGGAAGAGGTAATTTTCTAAGAATTGGAAATTAATCTGATGCTCACAAAATGAATTTGTCTGAAATTCTAGTACGAAGTCGTGGCCAGTGGAATCCTCTAAGTTGGTTGTGGGAAAAAAATTACTCTCTGATGATATTTACTGTTTAATCGTGCTATATTTTTATCCTGAAATGGGCAGAAGTTAGAATTTATGTGACGGCCTTCGCCTTATAACCTGAAGGTCCTGGGTTCGAACACCAGTAGCTGAAAAGTTCTGAATTGGGACGAAACAGCTGTCCAGTACTCCTAACTGGTTTTCAATGGTTCTCCAACTTATATCAATCGGCGATCAAACTTGAATCAAAATTATATGGACACACTTTATATGTATGATAAGAGATAAGATAAGATGGGGCAATTCGAATGTGTATGGTGTATGCGATGATTGTAATATTTCTTTACTGCTAGATAAATAACTAACATGGTAAGTTGGTTTGTTCATTATGGTATATCTGAAATTTCCTACTTATCTTTTACGTGTTATGAGTCCCCCCTTCACTAAGGTGGCGGGGTCAATAAATGAGAAGTGTATAAATTCTTCTTCTGTTTTTGATTTTTGTAAATATAACTTACTGTGTATTTATTACGTAATGACGTTTTGTTTTTCTTCCTCATCTCCCCCACCCCCCTTTTAATAGACTGATTTCATTTGAAGAATTTCTTGCCTTTGAAGCACTTCTTTGCACTTGTGATTCTCTGTATACATGGGCTTTTAAATTATTCAATCGAGATGGTCACGGAAGTATATCATTCGGTAAGTAGTAGTAGAATAAAGAAATTGACGAAGAATGACCACTTTTTTTCTTGGTTTTATAGAATCCATCCTTTTGTATCCGTCTTATTGACTGGTATAGAGTATGATAGATAGTCTTAGATTGGTGGTGGTTATGCTCTGAAGGATGGGCTTTCTACTTGTCAATACTCGTCATGAAGGCGTATCTGGTTATTTCTTCACTTAGATTTGAACTGATATTACTTAAAGACTGCAATCAGAGACGTAGCTATTGAAAAATACTCAGGCTCCTGATTGAGCTTCTTTAGGACTGACTGTAAATGGATACATTGATATACTGATTGAATTCTGTCTATCATTTTATCAGTCAGTCAGTTGAGAAATCACTTCAAAGTGAACATGGTGATGTTGAGTCATGTAGCTTCGTCGTGACCGACCATATTAGAAACTTGCCTCCAAAGCCTCAGAATGGTCGGGGGTGGGTGCCTTGCGCTGCGGGTTGGCCACCCCTCCCCACACCTCTTGAAATGCTCCCATATGCCCGGGCGTCTTACATAGCCTCTCCTGAGGAAGTCCTACTCACTGCCTTCACGTGGCGGAGGTGTTTTTCACCAACGTGAGAGGGCGAAAGCGGATGCCCGGCGCTCTTCACCGGGTTGACTGTCCATTGGATGACAGTCTAGGGGAGATGGCTAAACCCTGATTCCAAACCTCCAACGACTGGCGTGTGAAGCTCACTGCAGCTCACCGGCAGACGTATGGACAAAGGGCTTGTTGGATGTCCTGGATGTCTGGCCCCATTCAAAAAGGCGTATGAACCGAACTTCGGTCACCGGCTGCCAATGGATAGTGGACTCCCTACTCCACTCCTACTGCCTTGTAGGTCACACTTGGTTGTGTAAAGGCTAGAGCTGCACTCTCAAACAAAAGGCCGAGTGGTTCTGGGGACATCACTCGTACCAAATTCCCATGAAACTTCGTAAACTCTCTTCATCAGATCGCTGCGCCTGGGTAGCGATGATTTGAGAAGTTCATGAAGCCGGCTCATCCTTCCGTAGGAGATAGCCGAAGCAAAGTAAGTAAGTAAGATTAAAAGTATAAATATAAGCAGAAAACGGATAAAGAACTTCATCAGGAAGGAAAACAGTAATGTTTAACAAGTTCAAACAGTATTCGTTAACTATCATCAGGAAGGGAAGAAAGAAGGAAATTGCAACACGACACAGATAGGCTAGGAATCCAGACAAAGGCGAAAGGCTGTCGAAGGTTGAGAAGTCAAGGTGAGCAAAGGTAAAATACAGGAAACTAAGTCTAAAAATGAAAGTAAGGTTGGAAAGAGATGTGTTACTTGAGACATCATTATTGCTTGAACGCATTGTTACGAGCGCGCGATAAGTTCCACTGATATTTTGTTGCTTTATTTCATTCATTGTGTGAGGGCTGAGATACTGCCTGGGTGCCCAGACCGAAGCAGGTGGTTTTCTTAAGGGACCACCCCCCGAGCCTTTGACTTGGAGTCTAACCCGCAAGGCAGTGGAGCAGCGTCAGGTGCTGCGTTCCCATGGTTGCCGGTGACCCATATGGGTTCGTACGCCATTTGATCCGACTGGATTCTGGAGCCCACGTACCCCATGGTTACTGCTTTTAGCCTAACCGCTATCCAAACAACCTTCCTGGCATGGTAGGACCTGCAGGGACATGAGTTCCAGCCAGTTTAGCTTGTTCGGTCACTGCGGCATTCAAGCCCGACCACCACGGCAAGGTAGCAGTTATCGGCCGGGTGGACTGACTGTAAATGGATACACTGATGTACTGACTGAATTCTGTCTATCATTCTATCAGTCAGTCAGTCAGTTGAGAAAACAATTCACAGTGAACTTGGTGATGTTGAATCATGTAGTTTCGTCGTGACCGACCATATTAGAAACTTGACTGGTAGAATTCAGTCTGTACTAAAAACTGAGGAATAGAGACACAATGCTGATTACGTCCTAGGGACTAATCAGGGTGAATTGATATCGGTTAAAGGATCATTGAACAACCAACTAGGGAGTAGTACTGGACAGCTGTTTCTTCCGTCCTAGTTTGGGACTCTTCATCAGTGCACGCCCACAAGTCAGCCCACTACGGATCAGACTCAGAATCTCCAGACTGCCAGGTCAAGCTAGTTGACTATCCAGCCAATTGGGATGAAATTCATTGACCCGTGAAATCTAACTTCCGTCAATTCGTGATATATATCACTCTATACTCAACCATTCATTATAACTGACAAGGATATCAAAGCAAGAATCGGAAAAGCAAGACAAGCTTTCACTACTCTCAAGTCTGTGCGGAGGTCAACAAAACTCAGCATCAAAAATAAGATCCGGATTTTCAGCTCTGATGTGAAGTCAGTGCTACTTACTATGCGGATCAGAGACTTGCACTGCGCGTCATAAAGACCATCTCAAACAAACTACAGACCTTCATTAATAGTTGTCTTCGCTCAATACTCAAGATTAGATGGCCAGAAAAGATCAGCAACAGTGATCTCTGGGAGCGAACCAACACAGCAGGAACCGATTGTGAAACAAATATGCAGGAAGAAATGGAGATGGATTGGCCATACTCTGAGAAAACAAGCCATCAAGTGACATCACTAGACAAGCCATTGGTCGAGTGGAACCCGAAAGGGAAGCGGCGAGTTGGTCGTCAGTGCGAGGGTGACTTGGAGGAGGTCATGTCAAGAGGAGATGAAAGCGTGTGGGCAGACTTGGAGCCAGGTGAAGACTCTAGCAGAGAACCGAACGCAATGGAGACGTGTGGCTGAAGCCCTATGTTCCTGTAGGAATTAAAGGAAACAATAATCAATAATAATAATACTCAACCATTGTATTTGATGAACGTCCACTTTACCTTGATATGGTGAACTTCACTGCCACCACTTCTCAGTATTGCTTCAGGACATCAATCCAGTAGTCAGCTACTAATGAGTTGGAGATTGATACTTTTGATTATGGGTTTTTTTGGGGCGGATTTGAATAAATTTCAATGTTGATCTCCCACCTTGAAGATCCTGTATTCTCTCTCTCTGTGGTGAGGTCATGGGTGTGCACTGATGAAGAGTCCTAAAGTGGGTCGAAATAGCTGTCCAGTATGCTCCCTGGTTTACTATGATCCCTAGCTGGTGTCGGTGAACATGCTGAAATCATACATCCATAGATGGAGGGAGGGTTTTTGTGACTTCATCAACTGACTTACCTGCTTTTTTATATGGAACATTACAATATATTTTCATGTCTTTAAATATGACGTCATTGACAACGAGTGGTGTGGAAGTATGGTCTACTGATTTAAGCATTCAACTTTGAGTCAATGATTTCTGGATTCGAATTACGGTCCACCTGCCTACCTCAGCAAGTAGAATTGTGGCTCTTTGGTTTAGTGTGTTCAGCTTCCAACCAAATGGGTCACGGGTTGAAACATCACTCCACTAACCGAGGTTTGGGCAGCTGCGGATAATAAAACTAACCGTCACATGAAAGATAGTGTGGTTCATTGCCAACTGCGCGGGATTTTTAAGTGGTTGTTGAGTGGAGTAACTATACACTATCTGAGCGACTCCGGGTAAGTATCATCAGTATTTACACAATAAGCGTGTAACCGATAATCCAGTTCCCAGGTAGCCATCAACAATGAAACCGATTAAAGAACCATTGGAAAACCACCAGGGAGTACTGGGACTCTTCATCAGTACACACCCACCAGCAGGGTTCGAACCCAGGACCTTCCGGTGGTTACACGGTTAGCTTGTAGACCATTAAGCCACTGGTACCCGATCCAATGGTCAGCCAGCGCATGAATTCCAACTTCTGCAAACTCATGATATAGCGCGACTCACACTAGCTAGTGTCATCGCTGGCGAGTATTTGTACACACACCCAACCTGCTGTACCCCACTGGTCTCGACTTCCCACTAGAACCCAGATAACTACCTACCTGAATAAGGCCAGTCACTAGTGGGCATCATATTGACATTCAAGCGTTGGTTTACAGGTCCCGCCGTGTAACTAGAAAGTCCTGGGTTCGAACCTCAGTGGGTGCGTACTGATAAAGAGTCTTAAATTAGTGGGGAACAGCTGTCCAGTACTCCCTGTTGGGTCTCCAATGGTCCTCTAACCGATGTCAACTCATAATGAAATTCTGAAACCAATCAAATCAAATCCTTACAATCCAACACTTGAATAACAATGTAACGGTTTCTACAATGTTTCGACTAGATTATTAGGCAAGTATTATATATCATTATTTAATGATGTTTGGTTTGGAGATAAAATGTTCAAGTCCTATATTGTTCTATTCTATTTTAATTTTTCTCCTTTTTTCCTTGTTTTTCTCTTTTTCTTATTGTAGAAGATTTCCAAAATACACTTAATCTGACAACAGTGAATAAAAATTTCGCCTTCAATTTCAATTGTGATTTTATCAATTTGCATTTTGCTCAAGATAGATCACGTAAAATTAACTACGATGAATTTACACAAATAATTCATGTAAAGTAAAAATTAAAATTTTCAAAATTTCAAAATGCATTTAAAACCGTTAGGATTATTATTATTTTTATTTGTTTTTGTTTGTGCTCAGTTGTGTGTCTTGTTAAGGGTAATCATATATACATGAGTACCTCGTCGGTGGTTCACCGAGAGAATTCTCGTCACCTACGAAGTACATGGTCTGGGTTCGATTTGCAGCCGACGCACTCCAATAACGTTGCACATAGGCGGCGGTAGTCAGTCCAATAAAGAAGGAAGGCTGGGTGTGTGTGTGGTTAGTATCCCCCACTCCGTAAAATGAAATAACATCACAACCACTGGAGACTTCACTTCATAACTTGCCCTCGAAGCCCTAGGTCCTACTCGGAATAAAAAACAAACAAATCGTGTATGAAGTGTTACAACTTTGTTTTCAGAATTATATTCAATAATCAATCATGTTGACAGGTTGTGCTGAGCAGTAGTCACTTTTGTTGAATATGCATACATTCTGTCATTATTATTATTTTTTCCTTCACGTTTCCTAGTGGAACATAGGGCTTCAAGCTACAGACTTGAAGCTTCTTTAGCAGTGTTTATTTTACGGGATAGGGTTGCTAGCCTCATGCCCAACCTTTCCTCTTTACCAGCATTATTTCTGGCTCAGTGAGGTAAAGGAGTGCGTCAGTGGCCTGGGATCGAACCCCGGACCATATGCATGGTCGGCGAGCGTCCTAACCGCTATGCCACCGATGCGTTCTGTCATTATTAATCTTTCTTAACATGTGTTCATAATCATTTACTTCAATTTAGATTTTCCCGTAGATTGATTGAATTAAATAGTTAACAAGACCCGTTACATAAGAGGTGGCTAGCTGTCGTGGCCCAAGTGGTCTAGTGGATAACGCTTTGACATTTGAAACTATGAGCACGGGGTTCGAGCCTCTGTGGAGAAATCATCACTCACTGTGGAATGCAAGCACATTCAGGTGACAAGTCACACGTAGGACGAAATGCACATTATCCTGGATTCCACTACTAGTTACCATCAACCAATTAACTTCAGTATACATGATCAGACATCATCGAAGCATCTGCACAAGGAGCCGACATGTCAACCTAAGACCGAGCACTTTGGTCTAATTAATCGACGGGAAAATCTAAACTGAATTTAATAATTAGTAAGACCCGTTGCACAAGAGGCGTCCCAAGTGGTCTAGCGCATAACTCTCTGGCATGTGTTCATAATCTGTTATAAAATATAAGATTTTGTTCCAATCACAATATTGTGTTGTTCACTCGACACATGAGCTACTATAGAGGAGTTTTCTTCTATTAATGTATCTATTATTATTGTTGTTTCCTTTGGTTCCGAGTGGAACATAGGGCTTCAACAGCACGTCTCCACTTTGTCTTATCCTCTGCGATCCTCTCTCGTTGGCCCTGAAATTGCCCATAATCTCTCATTTTCTCTCCATACGACCTTCTCCATGTCACCCTCCGACTAGCATCCCACTCGTCGCTTCCCATTCAAATTCCACTTGAAAGTCTGGCGTGTGATATCATTCGACTGTCTCCTCAGTGTGCTCCCAATACATCTGCATTTTCTTGTCGATATTTGTTGAGCAATAGGTTCTTCGTTTGTATTCAGTTGTGTATTTTGTTAGGGGTAATCATATACGTGTGTACGTCATCTGTGGTTCAGTGATAGGATTTCTGTCAACCGCGAAACACGTGTTCCGGGTTCGATTCCCGACCGACGCGCTCCAATGACATCGCGCATAGGCGGCAGTCAGCCGAATAAAGGAAGAAGGTTGGGCGTAGGTGTCCAGTTTCCCCTCCCCAAACACACACACTGACAAGGAACTTAACCCTAAGTTCCTATTATTTGCGGAGACGCTCCGAATCGACAATTATACTAGGTACGTTTATCGACTTTAACTCCAAAACACAAGGACTAATGAGAAATTGTATTGTTCGGCAATTAAAGTCAATATTTCGTACAAAGTCTATAAAGAAATGTTTTACAAGGAATGTACTGTACTTTTATTCGTATTCTTTCGTCTTCTTCCAACTTGTACACGATTGAATCATTCAAGCCTTCGAGTTGCCCGCCAATGGCGACCAAGGTGAATGAACCAACGTTCAATGTTCACATTCACTTACACACACACTCCACAAAATGAAACAACACCATCACTACAGAAACTGCACTTCATACCATAACCTCGAAGTCCTATGTTCTCCATTCGGAAGACAAGGGAATGAATACAATCGTGTATGAAGTGTTTTAACTGCGTATTCAATCATTTATTTGCATTCATAATTATATTCAATAATCAATCATGTTGATAGGTTGGGCTGAGTAGTAGTCACCTTTGTTGAATATGTACACATTCTGTCATTATTATTAGTCTTTCTTAACATGTGTTCACAATCGGCTCTGAAATACGAAATGTTATTCCAGTCATAATATTGTGACACATGAGCTACTATAGATGAATTTTCTTCTATTGATGTATTTATTATGATTATGGTTCCCTTGAGTTCCGAGTGGTACATAGGGCTTCAACAGCTCGTCTCCACTTTGTCTTATCCTTTGTGGTCCTCTCTAGTTGGCCCCACGATTGCCTATAATTTCTCACCTCCTCCCCGTATGATCTCCTCCATGTCACCCTCAGACACACATCCCACTCGTCTTCACGCATTCGGATTCCTCTCGAATGTCTGGTGTGCGATATCATTCGACGGTCTCCTCAGTGTGTACCCAATCCATCTGCACTTTATCCGGGATATTTGTTGAGTGATAGTTTCTTGTTTGTTCTGTTCCAAGAGTTTCTTTTTGCTGATTCTCTCTGGCCATCTGGTCTTCATTATAGAGCCATCAAAGGCAGGTGCTGATAATAGTCTGCAGTAGGCCTGTTGGAAATGCCTTTTCCTGACGCGAAGTGCAAGTTCCTGACCCACAAAGAAGAACTGATTTATCGTGTGTTTTGGAAGATTTCTATTGATATAAAAATAAGACTTTACCGCTGTGATAGAGTATAGTCGCATCACAAAACAATTTGATTTGAGAAATAGCACACAGTGATATGGTATAATTTATCGATGACATTTTGAGCACAGTTTATTGCTTTAAATCATATCAAAGCTCTACTCACATAACTTTCAAACTTAGTTTATGTAATTCTATTACTTCTTATCCTTTGATTTTATTGATCTATATCTGTAGTATCGGTATTGCATCATTCCTTTTGCATGTGTTGTGTATAGTGGATTCGATAGGCACAGATCCAGTGTTCCAATAGCTTGAATGACATATGTAGTTGATCTCATAGTCATTGTAGGACATTTTTTATAGTTTTGCATTGTCTAGTTGTGTCAGTAAGGTCCTTTAGCCTGCATAACTTGTCCCTGAGTGAGTTTGTAAGTTTAAATACTACCCTGATATCTGATTTATTAGTAGTCATACGTAGAGTTTGAGATGTCCCATCATTATGTACGGTAAAACACTGTAGATGCCTTAAATTTTTTCTTATTTATGTTATGATCAATAGTCTCACCACTATTCCCCCCCCCCTTTATTGTGAACTTTTTGGAACTGCGTTGTAGTGTATTTTATGGGATAGTTATTCAGCACCAACGCTTTTCCTATCTGTTCCACTTTGTTTCACTTCTTCTTCTGAATTTTTATACTCCTTTGTCTAAGTCGTTTAATTTTTAATTGATGGTTTATGATTGTCCTATTTTATTTTGAATGATTTTTGATTTCTGATGCAAATGAGTTAGCTAGAGAGTCAGCACACACGACATTTTGTTAACTATTCTGTTTTAATTCAATTTGTTTTTTGATTGGATCTTTTTTATTGATTTATTTCGTTTGAAGTAAGATTTCTCGACGAGAAAGCAACATCAAGTGGTATAGGATTAGATTGGAAAAGAGTTAAAGGTAGCGCAGTCAAATAGAAACTTGGCATCAATCTGTAAAGTCTTTGACGCTACATAAAATCTCAGCACGGATACAGAAGGCTCGTTTGGCATGTTCCTGTCAACTTACGTCATCTCTAGCGTAGATGTAATATTAGGCTGTCGGCCAAATGGTCTGTGTACTGCTCAGTAGTTCGCTCTTTCTTCCTCTTTGGCTGCCTGTGAGTTGGAAATCGCCATTCAAAGTGAGAGAAATGAAAAGCCTCGCTAGCTGTATTTGATCATCGGTGTCTGCATTTTATCTCGAGTGTGAAGTGGTATAATAAGGTGAGCGATATTGAGGTTAGGTTTCGGTCGAGTGCCAGGTAAGAAGGGGAAATCAATCGACGCGATTATGAAGTTACACCGATTTAGATGATTAGGACATGTGTTACGCATGACTGCCTAGCCATCGCCTTCCTCGACAACAGGCAATGTTAGCTGACATAGGATGGGTCAGGTTGGAAAAGAGCCGGCTAGTGATGGTCAAAACAAACCACGGCCTCATCAGTCAATGAAATTCACAACAGTTAGTTTAAGGCAGTCAGCCAACCACTTACGGAGGTGTAGACTTCCTGACTAATTGGGGTCCTCAGGATGGTAAGAACCAGTGAAGGTTGAAAAAAATTAGTGATATGGCTCAAAATCCTCGTTGTCAATGGCTGGCACAGATGCATTCACTCTTTGTGATCCGTCATATCCAATAAAACTATGTTGTTCTTCGATATTACTATTCCTTTTGCTTCACATTTATGTTTATCTGTTTACTCTCTCTTCTGTTGCTTTTTGTGCTACATGGAGGGGACTGTGGCAACTCCAACTAACGCACATCTGTGCAAAGTTCTCTGTTGAAACCAGTCAGTCAGTCAAAGTCCTTTGACTGTTAGTTTGAGCAAGTCACGTAGGTAAGTAGGCGTAAACTACTTGGTTTGGGTCCTTGGTATACTAAAATCCAATAGCTTGAAATTGTTGGTCCAGATATGACTCAAGAATGCATTCACTCTTTGTAATCTTCTTCCAGTTCCATTAAGTCCTCATATTTTTGTTTTTCTTTTCATGTTACGATATTCTTTCTTTGTTTTTCCTGTACATTTCTACTCATTATAATTCTCTTTAGTATCTTTCTTTTCTCTGCCTTTATGGGCTGCATGAATTGTGGCAACTTGAATTACTGCACTTCTGTACATTAGCAGTTTTACGTTGAAACTCAATCAGTCAGATTTGTTGGTTGAAAATGTGACTCTGCTACCCTCCTTCCGAGCTGTTTTGTTTGTTTGTTTGAAGTTTGTACTCTCTTCGAGACACGTTTTTGTTGTTGTGTGTGTGTGTGTGTGTCAAATGTCTGTATTGTGCTTTTCTTGTCTACTGTTTGCATCTTCTCACTCTCTATTTTTCTTTAATGTTGTTTCTTATGAACTGTTTTACACTAGTGGTTTTTTTTCTACTAGTTTTTTGATTAGAAAACATGTTTTTATCTAGGGCTCATGTTGTTAATCTACGCTCCTATAGAGGTAGGTGTAAGGTTAGTGAGTAGTGATCAAAACATCTTCTGGATTAAGTTGTTGTTTCATGTTCTCCTATGCCTCATCATTTTTAAACTACCATCAACCGATTTGAAGTCAATTAGTGAAAGATGGCTAGCAGTGGAATCCACCAGTCCTATTTCGGACTCTTCAACTGGATGCACCTACCTTCATTCCCCAGTGAATGAATGGTGGTGTTCGCACCGAGGCTCAAACCTAGTGCCGATTTATTTGCATTTTACAGTGTAGTATAGACAAACTGAAGACACAAATTTACAATCAACCCAGATAACTAGAGAAAAAAGAAAAAATGAGCATAAACACACTCAATGAAAGGTTAAGAAAAAAGGGACACACAAAAGCATAAAAAGTTATAAGAAAGTTCATCCATAGTAGTTCATGTGTCAGCTGAAGAACACAATATTGTGACTAGAATAATATTTTTCTTCAAATTTCAGAACCAATTATGAACACATGTTAAGAAAGACTAATAATAATCACAGAATGTATACATATTCATATGAAAAAGAGAAGTTCAGCGAAGAGACTCTTTTCGATGGAGAATTCATTCACATAGCTGTACAATCGCATTTATATACAATTATTTTTGTGCATATGTATGTACATGAGGTTCGTCAAGTTTAGATAATTAATTAGGTAATAGAAGAAGAATCAAAATACCCACTACAGTCCCACAGGAGGTCAATCGCGAGCCCGAATAGCGCTCAGTGGTGACGGCTCTCTCTGACTGCAGGCAGCACTGGGTGACGCGGGTTCGAATCTCAGAAGGGATATGAGTTCCTTCAAGGTTGCAGATATGCCCTACTGCCGACTGGTGAGTGCCAACTAGCACGAAACCTAGGTCCGAGCGGCGCTTCCTGCCGACTGCCTTCAACTATCTAATATCATCAAAGAATGATCTAATATAGAAACAAGGTTAATTAGATAGCAACTAAAGTAAGACTTAGTATACATATTCAACAAAGGTGACTACTACTCACCTCAACCTGTTAACATGATTGATTATTGAATGTAATTATGAATACAAACAAATGATTGAATACGCAGTTAGAACACTACATACACGGCTTGTATTCATTCCCTTGTCTTCTGAGTGCGATGTCATTGGAGTGCGTCGGTCGGGAATCGAACCCGGAACACGTGCTTCGTGGTCGATAGAAATTCTATCACTGAACCAGAGA
Source organism: Trichobilharzia szidati (assembly GCA_944472155.2). NCBI lineage: Eukaryota > Metazoa > Platyhelminthes > Trematoda > Strigeidida > Schistosomatidae > Trichobilharzia > Trichobilharzia szidati. Next base: position 43,175,890 of record OX235274.1, read on the forward strand.
CGACGTACACATGTATATGATTACCCCTAAAAAAACACAACTGAACACAAACAAGAACACAAACGAAGAACCTATTGCTCAACAAATATCGACAAGAAAATGCAGATGTAATGGGAACACACTGAGGAGACAGTCGATTGACATCGCACACCAGACTTTCAAGTGGAATCCGAATGGGAAGCGACGAGTGGGACGTTGGTTGGAGGGTGACATGGAGGAGGTTGTATGGGGAGGAGATGAGAGACTATGGGCGATTTCAAGGCCAACTAGAGAGGACCGCAGAGGATAAGACAAAGTGGAGACGTGCTGTTGAAGCCCTATGTTCCACCAGGAACCAAAGGGAACAATAATGATAGATACATTAATAGAAGAAAATTCCTCTATAGTAGCTCATGTGTCAGGTGAACAACACAATATTGTGACTGGAACAACACTTTGTATTCAATGGCCGATTATGAACACATGGCAGAGAGTTATGCACTAGACCACTTGGGATACCTCTTGTGCAATGGGTCTTACTAATTATTAAATTCAATTTAGATTTTTTCCGTCGATTAATTAGACCGAAGTGCTCGGTCTCAGGTTGACGATGTCTGATCATGTAACTTGAAGTCAATTGGTGGATGGCGACTACCAGTGGAATCCAGGATGTGCATTTCGTCCTACGTGGGATTTGTAACCTGGATGTGCTTGCATTCCACAGTGAGTGATGATATCCCCCACAGAGGATCGATCCCAGTGCTCATAGTTTCAAATGCTGAAGCGTTATCCACTAGACAACTTGGGCCACGGCAGCTAGCCACCTCTTTTATGCAACGGGTCTTATTAATTATTTAATTCAATCAATCTACGGGAGAATCTAAATCGAAGTAAATGATTATGAACACATGTTAAGAAAGACTAATGATAATGACAGAATGTATGCATATTCAACAAACGTGATAACTACTCAGCACAACTGTCAACATGAGTGACTATTGAATACAATTCTGAATACAAAGTTGTAACACTTCATACACAGTTTGTTTTTGTTTTCATTCCGAGTAGGACATAGGACTTCGAGGTTAAGCTGTGCAGTGAAGTCTCAATAGTAGTAGTGGTTGTTTCATTTTACGGACTGGGGGATGCTAGTCACACATGCCCAGCCTTCCTTCCTTATTAGGCTGACTGCGGCCTGTCTAAGTGTGAGGTTATTGGAGTGCGTCGGCTGGAAATCGAATCCGGACCGTGTGTTTCGTGGTTGACGAGAATTTTACCACATATATAGGTATAGACGCGTTAACAAAAACATTTCCAACAAAAGGCATGATGACGGGGAATAAATTTCCTCTCGAAATATTTTTTTTCCTTCATGTTTCCCAGTGGAACTTAAGGTTTCAAGCTTATGGCTTGAAGTTTCTTTTTACAGGATGGGGTTACTAGCCTCATGCCCAACCTTTCCTCTTCATCAGAATTATTTCTGGCTTAGAGAGGTAAAGGAGTGCGTCGGCCGGGAATCGAACCCCGGACCATGTGCATGGTAGGCAAGCGTCCTAACCGCTATGCCACCGACGCACTCTCGAAATATTACTACAATCAAAAACAGAACAACATATCATTGGGTGTAAACAACCATTAAAAATATAATTATAATAAATCTTCAAGAGTTGGTTTGTAAGGATTAGATTTGTTTTTACGAGTTTGACCATGGATTGATGTCGGTTAGAGAACCATTGGAAACCAACATTGGAGTACTGGACAGCTGTTTCATCCGCCTAGTTTGGGAATCATCCGCAGTACACACCGACTGGGGTTCGAACCCAAAGATCTATCGGTTACAAGGCAAGCTCGTATACTATTCAGACATTGGGAATTAATTCAATAATGGCCAGCCCATGAATTCTAACTTCTACGAATTCGTGATTTAGCGCTACCAACAACCAATATCATCGGTGAGAAATCCATCCTCGCACTTGACTGGTTGGACATCACTGGTCCCGACTTCTCACTAGAACTTCAGGAAACTCCGTCCTATAGCACGTCACTAGCGAGCATCAGATTAATTTTCAAGAGTTGATTTGTAAGGATTAGATTTGTTTTTTACCAGAATTCATGAGCTGTTGAATTAATTCTCAATGACTGAGTAGTAAACGAGCTTGACTTGTAACCGATAGATCTTTGGGTTCGAACCCCAGTCGGTGTGTACTGCGGATGATTCCCAAACTAGGCGGATGAAACAGCTGTCCAGTACTCCAATGTTGGTTTCCAATGGTTCTCTAACTGATATCAATCCGTGGTCAAACTCGTAAAAACAAATCTAATCCTTACAAACCAACTATAGAAAATATTATATCAATAATCTTAATGGCTATTACACAAGAATATGATCTATGTATACGGGTAAGGCGTGATCAATTCTGAAGTCATTTTATCGGATATCATGTATTGTCAGGAAGTTCCAGTGTCGGTAAAATTTATTTAGATAAAGTCTCACAGTATTATACAGTAATATTTATTGATGACGAAGTCCCAAGCATAATTCATTGCCACTTATAATCAATCATATCAAGGCACTCACACAACTCTCCAACTTCGTTTGTATAATTCCATTATTTTTCATCGCTTGACTTGATTGTTAGTAGTAGTAGTATTTTCCTTATTTCCGGTGTGAGTGATGAGTCATTCCTGTTGCATGTAGACTTGATGAACCAGGACTCAGTAATCAACCTCTCTCAACCTACTATATTTTTTTTTATTCCTTCACGTTCCCAGTGGAACATAGGGCTTCAAGCTAGAGGCTTGAAGTTTCTGTAGCAGTTTATTTTTACAGGATGAGGATGCTAGCCTCATGCCTAACCTTCCCTCTTTGCCAGTTCTATTACGGTCATAGCAAAGTAAAGGAGTGCGTCGGCCGGGGATCGAACCTGGACCACATGTTCATGGTCGGCGAGCGTCCTAACCGCTATGCCACCGACGCACAACCTACCATATTACTCCTTAGAATTTTAACCCTCTCCCACCCTATTGTGTGGTTGTATGTTAGTGTATGCAGTGCAATTGCTGAGCTTTTTTTCTAAATTACTTATCTTCGTGGGGTCAATCATTCTAACCTTAGCTAAATTCTTATGTTCCGACAATCTGACTACTCCCGACCTACTAGTTTGACCTGTGTAGTTGGCTTAACTCACAGTCATTGGAAGGTATTTTGTAAATTATATATTATTTTGTCTAACCGGGTCCACCGACTGGGTCCTTTAACCTACAGATCTTGTCCTACCTGAGTGACTTTGTAGGTTTGAATGCCACCCTAATTCCTACTTTATTAAGAATCCTACGTAGGGTCTCAGGTGCCCCCTCCATAGAGGGTAAAACTGTAGATGCCTTATATTCTTTCTTATTTAGAATGATTGACCCCACAAAGATAAGTAATTTAGAAAAAAAGCTCAGCAATTGCACTGCATGCATTAATACACAACCACACAATAGTATGGTGGTAGAGGGTTAAAATTCTAAAAAGTAATCTAGGTAGGTTGAGAGAGAGAGAGGCAGATTACTGAATCTCTGTTCATAGAATCTACACTCCACACATGCAACAGGAATGACTGATCATTAATACCAGAGGTTTAGCAAATACTACTACTACTACTCATTAAATCAAGAGCTGAGAAGTAGTGGTGTGGTGAGAGCTGGCTGCTAGCCAAAGTTGGTAGACAGTAATTGACGTCAATGTTTATGTCCCCAATATTGGTGGTGAGAAAATGGGAACAAAGGCTTTGCGTAGGCGGATACAGTTAGCATATGGATGATCTGACACAGCCACAAAGAGATACAAGGTTAACTTTCTGTGAGAAACAACCAATGAAAAGACTGTATTTTCTAGTAACAATAATCTATAATAATGTACATGAAAATCTATAAATATGTGTTGATTTTCTTCAATAAACGATCTGTCGCCTGGCCCTTGTCTTCTGTTGGTACAGTGGAATTATATAAACGAAGTTAGAGAGTTCCGTGAGTACCTTGGTATGATTATAAACAGTAATAAATTGTGCTCGAAATGTGGTCATCAGTAGTAAATATTACTGTATAATACTGTAAGACTTTATCAAAATAAATTTTAACCACAATAGAATTATACTCTACCACAATGTTCAAGTTCTATTCTTATATCAACTGTCAGGAAGTGTCTTATTTCATAAAAGTTTGGTCCGAGATTTTTTGTTATATCTTTTTTTAAAATTACTTTTTGTCGCCTCCAGATTTTCTAAATTTCCTGTTAATCTGTTAATTTACCATCAGGAATCAACCTCACTATCCACAAAATTGTGAGAGAAAGACATATCTATCAATAGATCGCATGCATTTCACCCTGTACACCCCATTGTGTGTAAATTTCAGTGTGTAGTAAAAGCTTGCTCACCAATTGTATATCTTTTTTATATCGCCTTGTTGGTGGTGTCTTTTCTCTTTGTTGTTTCTTTTAGTCCTGATTATTTCTATTACTGTTATATCCCCTTAGGTTTTGAGTATATAACAATCTGACTTCAGCAGTACATCTTTGCATTTTCCTTTGTTCAATGCAGTCATTTTCAGCTGGCTCCTCATGATTACCTATAAACCTTCACTTCCTCATCACACAATCTCCTCTGTGTGTGTGTGTCATTCTTGGACATACACCCAACTCATCGTTCCCCGGGCTGATTCCATTCGATGGCCTGCTTTGTGCATGACATACATGACTCAACTGCCTCCTCAGCGTGTGTCCAGTTCCCTTCCACTCCTTTTTTTGCATATTTATTGAATACCTGCTTGTCAGGGTTCCTTCTCTCTACTATTTAGTTTTTAGTTGTATTGTGTTAGTGAATTCCCCCTCCTCTCCCCTTGTAATACCTATTTCGGTTGTTTTGTGAGCATTGGTGAGGAGGAGGATAGTTGTGCGTACAAGTAAGAATTCTATGTGTTCATATGGTTACAGGATTTCAACATGAGCTGACATCAATTAGAGAACCATTGGAAAACCTCGGAGTACTGGACAGCTGTTTCGTCCTAGTTTGAGACTATTCATCAGTACGCACCCACCCGGGCTCGAACCCAGGACGTATAATGAACCAATCAAATCCCTACAAACCAATACTTGAAGAACATAATTTTATTGTTCAGGAAACAAAAATGTAATAAGAAGATGGGGCAGTAACTCATCGAAGAAGACATTGCGAAATGGTCGCGCTATGTCGTGAATTGGCAGAAGTTAGAATTCAAGGACTATTGGATCGGGTCCCAGTGGCTTAATTGTCTACAAACTAGCTCGCCTTGTAACCCTTCTTTACTTCGGCTATCTCCTACGGGAGGATGAGCCGGCTTCATGAACATCTCGAATCATCGCTGCTCAGGCGCGGCGATCTGATGCAAGGTTTTGCGACAGGGTTATCCAATTCTTGTTCCACAGAAGGAGTCCGTAGACGGTTTGTAGCCCCAGGCACTCCATATCAGCCTTGACTGTACCAAGCCATGTTTTCAGCTGTCCACCCGTGCGACATCGCCAAGATGGTAATGACGAGGGATTTAGAACTGATTTGACCAGATCGTCATCTGGTCGGCGCAGAACATGGCCAAACCACCGAAGGCAACGTTGTAAGAGAGTTCATGAAGTTTCATGGGAATTTGGTACGAGTGATGTCCCCAGAATCGCTCGGCCTTTTGTTTGAGAGTGCAGCTCTAGCCTTTACACAACCAAGTGTGACCTACAAGGCAGTAGGAGTGGAGTAGGGAGTCCACTATCCATTGGCAGCCGGTGACCGAAGTTCGGTTCATACGCCTTTTTGAGTGAGGCCAGACATCCAGGAAATCCAACAAGCCCTTTGTCCATACGTCTGCCGGTGAGCTCCAGTGAGCTTCATACGTCAGTCTTTGGAGGTTTGGAATCAGGGTTTAGCCATCTCCCCTAGACTGTCATCCAATGGACAGTCAACCCGGTGAATAGCGCCGGGCATCCGCTTTCGCCCTCTCACTTTGGTGAAAAACACCTCCGCCACGTGAAGGCAGTGAGTAGGACTTCCTCAGGAGAGGCTATGTAAGACGCCTGGTCATATGGGAGCATTTCAAGAGGTGTGAGGAGGGGTGGCCAACCCGCAGCGCAAGGCACTCACCCCCGACCATCCTGAGGCTTTGGAGGCCTTGTAACCAGAAGGTCCTGTGTTCGAATCCTGTCACTGGGTACGTACTAGTGAAGAGTCCCAAAGCAGAACGAATCAGCTATGCAGTACTCCCAGGTTTTCCAGTAGTTCTCTAAATGATGCCAGCTCATAATGAAATCCTCCATGCACTTAAACAAAATCCTTACAAAACCAATACTTGAAAATAATAATTTTCTCCATATTTTTCTTCTTTTTCTTTACTCTTTTCATCTTCATTTCATTATATTGTTGTTGTAGGATTTCAATGATGAACATGCAATACAAGCATTTCAACAATTAGATGAAGACAAGACAGGAACAATTACAGTGAATCAATTTGTAGATGTTATAATACAATTAAAAAGTCATTTATTAACTGATTTTATTAAAGAAAATCTACTCACAGTAAGTTGAGTTACATTTGTGTTGAAAAAAACAACCCTTTTTACTCTTGTTTGAACTTTTTATCCCATTCATAGTTAAGTTTTGAGTGGATATTCAAATTATTGCTTATATATCATTAAATATTTATTTATTAGTTGACTGACTGACTGACTGATTTCAACGTAGAACTGTCCACAGTTGTGTAGCACTTCGAGTTGCCACACTCCCTCCGTGTAGCCTACAAAGCAAGAGAAGAGAGTAAAGAGATATAATAAACAGAAATATGGAGGGGGTGAAAAATAGTAATATGGAAGAACAATAGAATTTGATTGGATATAACGAATCACAAGGAGTGAATGCATCTGCGCTGTCATCAACAACGAGGGTTTTGAACCATATTACCAACTGTCTCCAGCCTTCATTAGTTTTTACCATCCCGACGGTCCCAAACAGTCAGAGAGTCTACACCTCCCTATGTAGTGGATTTCATTGACTGATGAGATCATGTTTTCGTTTGACCGCCACTAGCTCTCTTCAAACCTCACTGACTCCGTATCAGCTAACATTGCCTGTTGTCGAAGAAGGCGGTGGCTAGGGACGCATGCGTTTATACTTAGAAGGAATATGAGCTTGTCGCAAAATTGCTTTGCAGCCTAATGAACAGTGTCTTCTAAAGATGTTTGGCCCATCATTGGGTTAAACACTAGACTTTCGGTCAGTTTCATCCCAGGTTCAAATCCCATTTGACTTACTTCAAGATAAACAACTTGCTATCATCATCAGCTCTCATATTTTAAATGTGGTTCACAGTCTGGTGCTACATAAAAAATCCGTTCCGCGTAGCTATTTATTAATATATGTGTAAAACTGGGGTACTGTACTTGTGATAGTATGTAGTTCCATATTAATTTGTTTATTAGATATATCATACAATGAAACAGTATTATTATTTACTGGATGACAAAGTTTTCAACACAACTTGGTATTCACAATCACACCATCAGTTATAACTACACAACTTCAAAATTGTCAGCAGTAAGTACTTCCATCCAAAGTAGGAACCTCGGAAAGCTTACGTAGAATTCTTAACAATGCAGGGATAAAAGTGGCTGGCATTCAAACCCCCCACAAACTCATTTAGAAGCAAACCTTGTCGGTTAAAGGATCCTGTACAGCCCATCAAATGAAACAAATTAGTTTATCTAATACCCTGTCTGTAATGGTTTTCAGGTCAAATACATAGATCAGTAAAGTAGAACGGAGTCCGTCAGACTAACAGTGCAGAAAAACAACACAAAATCTAAAATAATTGACCCAAATAAGACAATAAATCTGGAGAATAGTTCGGTTACAATACTCCATACAATTGCGTTCTGGTTGATAAAGAGTTCAAAATGAAGACAACAAATAAAGTATCATTATATTCCAATAATTTACACACAATGATAAGTTTTGTTATTGGTAATATTTCGAGCAAAATTACTGCCCGTGTTCACACCACTGTTGGAATTGTTTTGTTCACACATTTTTACTCATATATATAGTTTATTGAGTGCTTTTTAGTTTCCACTGATTCTTCAACTCGCGTTGATCCTTCATCTGACGTAGCATTAACCCTTTTCTTTTTTGAAGTCTCCTGTATGATGAATCGTCCATGGTGTAGGCAGTCGGGAAGTAACAATCACCAACACACACTTGCAAAAGTACACGAAGCCCTCATGATCATCATTCCCCTTTATCCACGTCACCTTCAACATCTTGTTTTCCTGCTACTATCAATGCTATTCTGCAGCCTGGTTGGTCATCTGCCTTTCATTTTGCGATCATAAATAGCAACTAGAGCCAGAAAAAAATACTCTCTATAGTCTCTTAAAGCCACGCCATCAACTTCATACTGCAACATTTAACATTAGGACACTGCTAAATTAGACAACAGGCATCTTGAGTCATGGATGTATTTTGTGTTTTGGAGACACGCATACAAGACGCGAGTGTAGTTACTCACTTAAACTCACTCGGTCAACAAAGTGAACCTGCAAAATTCACCTAACAAGTGTCAGGAGATTCCTCAGCCAGTGAATCAGTCAATGAAATCCACAACAGTTAGTTCTAGCCAGCCATGTAGGAAGATGTAGACTCCCTGACTGGTTGGGGTCCTCAGGTTGGTAAGAACCAATGACGACTGGAGACAATCGGTGATATGGCTCAAAATCCTAGTTCTCAATGACTGCGCAGATGCATCCACTCCTTGTGACTTATACTATCCAATAAAACTCTGTTGTTCTTCCTTATTACTACACCTTTTGCCTCATATTTATGTTTATTGTCTCTCTTTTGTTGATGAATCTCCGTGTTACTGTCTTCTCTTGCTGTGTGTGCTACGTTGAGGGAGTGTGGCAACTCTAAGTGCTGCACTTCTATGGAAAGTTCTCTGTTGAAACCATTCAGTCAGTCAGTCAGTCAGTATTATAGAAAATCTCTTCAATACATGAATAAAAATCTAATAAACTAGATAAGAAACACTCAGTGATTATGAAGAGTGAATTCTGTCACAGTCTGGTTGATTATAAAATTGAAACAATCAACGACTATGAAAATAAACACAATAGTCTGATTGTTTTATGCACACTTGTGTTCATATGGCATTCATAAATTTTCTTTTCAACGTCTTTTCTCTACCATCAATCAAGCCATTTGAATGAATGTGCTTGTTTTCTCTTTTTGTGTGACCTTTTGTCTGTTCTTTTGCATAGAATAGCCTTCATTGAAATGTCTGTTAAGTGGTGTGTATGTGAGTCATAAAACAGCTAGAAGACATTAAACGTTTGTGTTCGTAAAAAATTATATTTGTAAAATCTCAGCGATATTGAAATAAGTAATTCCAACGTTTCGTTCGGCTACACTTTTGTTTGTCACTCATGATTTGAAATCTATTTAAAAAAAATTGAACATTAGTAAATTATAAAGCGAACTAACTGTTAGTTTGCAGGAGTGCTTGGTTCATCATAATTCCAAGTTTGTTCGCGAGAGAGAGAGAAAGAAAAACACTTGAACACCACTGGGGACACCAGACAACTGTTTCGTTCTAGTGTGGGGCCCTTCAGCAGAAAGCGCACCCATGACTTTCAGGTTATGAGGTGCGGAGTCTGTCGATGATTCACACATTCATTGGGATGGAATCCAATCGCACTGCTCTCATGAATTCATATTTTTGCTAATTTTGAGATATGTGTTTCTCAAGTTGATCACGGACTGATATCAGTTAGAGAAACATTGAAAACCAGCATGGGAGTACTGGACAGCTGCTGTTTCATCCTAGTTTGGGAATCATCGGCAGTACGCACCCACTGGGATTCGAACCCAGGACCTTCCGGTTACGAGGCAAGCTAGCTCATATACCATTCAGCCACTGGGACCCGATTCAATGGCTCATGAATTCTAACTTCTACCAATTCGTGATTTTAGCGCGACCCCAACTATTGTCGTTGGTGGAAATCCATCCACACGTGACTTCTAATTGGACCTCACTGGTCACGACTTCTCACTAGAACTGCAGGAAGCTCCAACCTGTAGCAAGTCACTAGCGAGCATCAGTTTTACGAGTTGATCACGGACTGATATCAGTTAGAGAAACATTGAAAACCAGGGGTGCTCGCTAGTGACTTGCTACAGGTTGGAGCTTCCTGCAGTTCTAGTGAGAAGTCGTGACCAGTGAGGTCCAATTAGAAGTCACGTGTGGATGGATTTCCACCAACGACAATAGTTGGGGTCGCGCTAAAATCACGAATTGGTAGAAGTTAGAATTCATGAGCCATTGAATCGGGTCCCAGTGGCTGAATGGTATATGAGCTAGCTTGCCTTGTAACCGGAAGGTCCTGGGTTCGAATCCCAGTGGGTGCGTACTGCCGATGATTCCCAAACTAGGATGAAACAGCAGCTGTCCAGTACTCCCATGCTGGTTTTCAATGTTTCTCTAACTGATATCAGTCCGTGATCAACTCGTAAAACATAAGTAATCCTTACAAACCAAACTATATAAAATATGTGTTTCTATAAAATGAAGTCATTTCCAGGTAGCGGTCTGCTTGAATCACTGGATTACCGGAGTTGTTTTCCAACAAAATAATTAATTTCATCTGGATTTATCATTGTTTTAATCGTTCAGTTTTTATCAAATGACCTTTACACGAACTTGCGCGCTGATTTTAACTGGCTTCTAAATAAACGCTGTGAAATTCTTCAACGAAATGATGAAGATATACTTCAGACTGTTACTTTACATGCAAATCCTGTATGAAGAAAAAAAGTATTGTGGAACTGAATACTCTGAAAATGTTTTTACTATAAATTTTCATACTGTCTGAAATGAAGCTTTATTATTATTATTATTACTATTATTATTATTATTAAATTTATGATAGAACTTGGAATACAACATAATGAGTGGATATGTGATTATTAGTCGTAGAAAAAGGTCATTTTCAATAATTACTTTGTAGGGATTCTATCTGTTTTAGATTAGATAGTGTGGAAAATTCCCATATTATGAGTTAAAAGTCAATCTGAACGAAGAATATTCTTTTCAATAATTTCTCCTATTCAGGTCCTTACAATTATAAAATATAATATTTGTTGTCGTCACAATAAAGACCAGTTATGCGGCGGATACCTTTTTAACGTAGAATAACAGATTAGCGGTTATGGGGTGTCAAATATTATCTCTTTTCTCAATATATGCCTCCACCTGTTTCATTTCACATATTCGTTATTTCATTATAAACCTCTCATTGCAGTCTTACTATCTCCTGTTTAACACAGACCTCTTTGTACTAGCCACTCACCTGACACCTTTTATAACCTTGAAATAACTTGTCAATTTTCCTACCCCATACTCTACAAATCCATTATGATTAATCACCACCATTGTCTCCCGTTTTACAATATTTTGTAATCGATTTCAGTCTAGCACGTTTGTCACACAAATACGACTATTTATTTTGACACACCATGACTGCTAATCTGTTATTCTACGTTAAAAATGTATCCGCCGCATAACTGGCCATTATTGTAACGACAACAAATATTGTGTTTTAGATTAGTCCATGGATTGATATCTGATGCTGGCTGCAGGACGAAGTTACTTGCCTGAAGTTCTAGTGAGAAGTCATGATCACTGGGATTCATCTAATCGGGATTGAGGATGGAGTTCCCACCGATGACGTTGGTTGGTGCTAGTCGCGCTAAAATCACGAATTGGTAGGAGTTAGAATTCATGGGCTGGCAGCCATTGAATCGGGTCCCAGTGGTTGAATGGTATACAAAAGCTTGCCTTGTAACTGAAAGGTCGTGGGTTCGAAACGTGGCGGTGGGTGCGTACTGATGATGAGTCCCAAACTAGGCGGCAGAAACGGCTGTCCAGAACTCCATTCCTGGCTTTAATGGTTCTCTAATCTGAACCAAAAAGGTCATTATCAATCAAACAAAACGGTCACGAATGAATAAAACTCAATTTTATGGCATGCATCATTTTAATTTAACGCTCATTGGTTATGCTTGACTGGATTCTTTCCGAATTCACAATTTGTAATCTACACACTACGATGGGTGAAATTTCCACTACAGTTTCCTTTGATGGAAACCAAATTATTCAGATCACCACAACATGTGATCTACATGGTTTCATAAATGGTGGTAATCAAGAAAGCGAGCATATTTGCATAAAATTATGTACTACTAATTGATTGATATCACTAGTTGAATACTACTCACATCGAACAGTAGTGCTTGCTAGCTGGATCAAAGTTTATCTAAACACTGAACGGTCGTTTGGTTTATTTTGGGGTTGGCTGATCTTATCCGTGGTGTATACCCGGTTCGAATCAAGTCGGAGAGCCAAAATCGGGTGTGGTTTGAAGGGATTCGGTTCTCTGACCTCAGTCGAACCGGGTACACACGGCTGATGAGCTCGGCCAATCCTAAACGGTCGTTCGGTGTTTAGATCACTTCGATCTGGCTAGGTAGCAAGCAACACTGGTTGATGATATGACTGGTGTATACAGCTACTACTCATTTCAACCAATGAGTAGTATTAAATGGTTTTATGAATTCACTTCACTATAAAATATATTTTTTTCCTTCACGTTCCCCAGTGGAACATAGGGCCTCAAGCTAGTGGCTGGAAGTTTCTGTAGCAGTGTTTCTTTTACAGGATGGGGTTGCTAGCCTCATGCCCAACCTTTCCTCTTTAGCAGCATTATTTCTGGCTTAGCGAGGTAAAGGAGTGCGTCGGCTGGGGATCGAACCCCGGACCATGTGCATGATCGGCGAGCGTCCTAACCGCTGTGCCACCGACGCACTAAACAGGATGTCGCTACCGCACTAACCCAGGTTCGTATCCTGGCATATAGAATATGCAAGTTCTAAATTCAATTTGTAAGATGGTTTAAATAGGCATTATTCTAAAGAATATCAAAGGTGTGTCCATATCAAACGTCAACTCGTTATGAGGTTTATGTGAAATACAATTTTTAAAAAATCGTAATAATTATAACTCGTAATAATTTGTATAAAGGTTGAACAAGTTTTTAACTGAATAATTCTACAAAAGTTGAGCCTCAAATGAAAAGAAGACATGTATAAACACCTTTAATTGTAGGAATTTGTAGATCTCTAAAATGGTATGAATATTTTATTAAAGGATTTTTCAAGTGATGAAATTAAGTGTCGTTAAAATCATCACTTGACTGTTCTGTTATCGAATTGAGAAAAAAGTACTTTCAAACTTTGTATTTTCACATGATCATCGTAACTAGTGTGTACCTACCAAATACAATCGTCGTTACTATTATTCTTCTTCTTTTGGGTTCCAAGTGGAGCATAGGACTACAACACCTCATCTGCATTTTGGCCTGTTCTCTTCAACTGACCCGACGATTACTCAAAGTCTCTCATCTCCTCGGACGGTCTACTCCATGTCACTCTGGCATGATTGTTTTGTTCTTATTTTTTTTACGGGGAGGAAGGTTGCTAGTCCTAAGTTCAACCCTCCTTCAAAGTTAACCGGTTTTACTATCGGCTAAGCAAGGATTAGCTGTTCGTTTGTAAAAAATTATATTTGTAAAATCTCAGCGAAGCTGAAATGAGTAATTTCAACGTTTCGTTCGGCAATCTGGTCCGAACTTCTTCAGGGAAATTAATCGAAATTAACATAACAGAGGTTTATATATAAAAGGAACATCCCTTGTTTTTGAAAATTTGTCCAATCATGAGTCATTCAGCAAGTATAATAAACAAAATTTTATGGGCTATGATCAAAATTTCACCTTAGACATACAAATATTGGTCTAGCTTTGTTAAACACTTTAAACAGAGTGTGTATGTGTGTGTGGGTAAACAGTTTTAAAACATTTCTTAACGTCTCCATAAAAAGATATAGACAGTCGGGAACTTTGATCAGGCATTATTAATTAGTGATATATATCCATTTTTTATTTATTAATAAGAATTTCCTATGCATCAGCTAACATCACGCATTCATCTCTGTTCAAACTGTTAGTATCTAGAATTTTATGACCAGACGTATTTTCAAAATTATGGTGTTTAGGTATTAGAAGTTAGTTGAAGCACCCTGTCGAACTTATTGCTGTCTTCTTCCTGAACTTAGAATTACTCATTTCAATCTCGCTGAGATTTTACAAATATAATTTTTTTACAAATGTCTACTTCTCATTCGGCACCCAAATATTTTAGAACTATTCAGTCAAATCTTGACGACAATTCATTTGGATTAGCTGTTCGTCTGTCAGGAATAGAACCCCTGATCACCTGGATGTTTCTGGTGAACATTCTGCCATTGAACTACCACTGCGTCAGCTTGTCAAACTAAACTATGGGGTTTCTTTTTAAAAAAAAAATTTCATTACCAGTTTGATTTTGTTAAATCTGAAAGTATATTGCATAACATTGTTTTACGCTTCTTGTTCTTATTTCTGCCTCTTAGGTAGCTTTACACGGGGAAACAGATGGACGAATTACGTTTGCCTATTATATGGCTTTTATCACATTGTTATCGAATATGGAATTGGTTAAAAAAGTGTATTTAAGTCGAACACATGGAAATGCTAAAACAGAATTAACAAAAGGTTTGTCCTATATGTGAAAGTTGTTATTTCTCTTATCGTTTCTTTTCTCAACTCGGGTGTTATGCAGATTCTAAAAAGTACGGCTACAATTATAGTAGTGTTGAATTAAATAAGGTGCAACTTAAAGTACTTTCCCTTAGCCTTCGATTTTGTGATAGACCGAAACGAGTTAATCACTTAGATACTGATATTGAATTTGAAAACCTATTTAGTCAAACAAGGGATCTAGCTCCATCATCCACCTTCGAACTAGAACGCTTCAAATCCAGTCTAGTGGATTGTTGTTATCAGTACAAAAACCTCAAATGTGACAGTAAAAGTTTCTTGACAAAGGAGCACAGAGAAAAACTAAGAAGACTGATAAATGATGGGAGACTGATAATCACAAAGCCGGATAAAGCGTCAGGAGTAGTTCTTCTTGATAGAAGTGACTATATTAAAAAGATGAAGGATATATTGAAGGACACACAGAAGTTTCAAAAACTTGAGGAGAAGAAAGATTTCAATAACAAAGTGGAGAATGAATTAACCAGATGTTTGAAGAAACTAAGGGAGGAGCAGATAATTTCTGAAAGTTTATATGAAGAAATCAGACCAACGGGTACGTATACGCCAGGATTGTATGGCCTACCTAAAGTGCATAAACCAGGGGTACCGTTAAGACCAATACTTGATATGCGAAATTCGCCCTACCATGCTCTAGCTAGATGGTTAGTAAATATTCTCAAATCATCGCATGAGAAGATAGTGAAATATAGCGTCAGAGATGTATTCGAATTCGTAGACAAAATAAAAGATATTAATATCAAGGACAAAACCATGATATCTCTGGGCATAACATCGTTATTCACAAATGTACCTCTAATAGAAACAGTTAATTACATATGTGAACAAGTGGACAAGCAGTCGATAAACATTGGAATCCATATTGAAATTCTAAAAGAAGTGATATTAAGATATACCATGAATGTAAACTTCAAATTTGACGGCACGCTTTACAGGTAAGTGGATGGGGTGGCGATTGGCCCCCCATTGGGTCCCATTCTGGCTGATTTCTTTCTAAGTGAGCTAGAAAATGGACCTCTGAACAACCTTATCAGTAAACTCTCATTTTATTGCCGATATATGGATGATACCTTTATTCTTTGTGATAATGGTTTTGATAGGAGTACAATAATTACTGAATTCAATGAAGTACATTCGGCTATGAAATTCACATGCGAAAAGGAATCCCAAGACAGAATTGCCTTCCTGGATGTGCTACTTACAAGAAAACCAGATGGCAGCATAAAAAGAAATTTGCATAGAAAATGCACTTGGACAGGACAATAAACACATTTTCACAGCTTCGTTCCTATCAATTACAAAAGGAATCTAGTGAAGACCCTCAGCCACAGAGTTAGAGCTATATGCTCTGAAGAAGTAATTAAAGATGAATTAAGCATGCTATATGATACTTTGATCGAAAATGGTTATCCTGACAAATTTATCAAGAAACACGTGACAAAGAAAGCGGAAGAGGACTACTCACTATCTGTAAACAAGAAGCCTCTTTATATACGACCGCAATTCATGGGCGATATACCAAGTGAGATAATTACGAGGAAATTAAGAAAATCAGTTCAAAGAACTTTTAATGCTGGCGAACTACACGTATTATTCTATACACGACCGATGGTGCTACCTCGACTGAAAGATTAAGTACCTAGACTAGCCACTTCAAATTGTATCTAACAATTCAACTGCGCTTATGGAGCGAGTTATATTGGCCGTTGCTCTAGGAACTTGACTTTTCGTGCTGGCTCGAGAACATCTCCCAGTATGGCTAAGTAAAGGTGTAGTGAAAACCATTAACATTTCGATATTAGACCATCTGGTGCAAGCCGGTCACAAAGCCAGCGTAGAAGAATCCTTCTCTATAATATACAGGGTGCCTAACGAACTACCAAAATCATCGAAGCACCGCATGCTCCAAACAGCAGAGGCTATTGCAATTCGCCCCAAACAACCAGTGCTCTGTGTTCAAAAGAAACAAGTCCAGCCTCTACTACTGCCTTGGCCGGCCTTCAGTATAGACTATAAATTCATACATTTGCATTATTATCTTCCCTAATTTTTCTGATATTCAACGTGTATTTTTATGTTGATGCTATTCAGCCGTAATCTATCAATATTATTGATTCGATTTTATTTAAATAACATTAATGTCGTTCATAAGACTAATTCATTCATTCACTGTAATGTGTATATATAACTGTAGAACCTGATGATGAATTTATCGAAAAGAGTACTCTTTGTTCCGTGTCCATTCTTTTAAATTTGAAAACCATAATTTACAGTGTTAGAGGAAGTGAAATTTGGATCACACACACACACACACACACAACTTGCTATCCGCTTGATCCCATAAATGGGGTAATCAAGAAATTCAGCAAATATGCACAAAACTATATACTACTGATTAATCAAGACGAGTAGTTGTATACTACTACTACTGAAATTAATCAGTAGTGCTTGCTAGCCAGGTCGAAGTGTGATCTATCTTGGCACTAGAGGCACAGTGACATTTCACTTTGAACTATGCAAATTGCAGATCGCGAGCTTGATTCGCGAATGATTCGAACCGATTCAGCACTCTGAGCTGTCAAGTCAAACGAAGTACACAGCTGGTGAGCTCGGCCTCAGACAATCGAAACACAGTTGTTTGGCATTTAGATCATTTCAGTCTAGCTACTGATTAATGTCAATTTTTTTTAAAAAGACTAAGCGTGTGAGAGGTTAACACGTCGTTGCGGTATTTCACGGTTACCTAAAACTCAGCTGTGATGGCGTCGATTACATGCAAACCCTTACGATATTAGATGTTTGGAGGCAATCGGCAGGAAGCCTTGGCTAAACCTAGGTCTCGTGCTAGTTGGCACTCACTAGTCAGTAGGGTGTATTTTCAACCTTGAAGGGACTCATGTCCCTTCTGAGATACGAACCGGCTCAGTGGTAACGTCTCTGACTGCAGCACTACGTGAAGTGGGTTCGTATCTCACTAGTCCACTAGCTTGAAACCTTGGTTCAAGGCTTCCTGTCGATTGCCCTTATTCATTTAATACTAACAATTCACAGTGCAGCTTGATAGCGAGGCACCGTTTAGCATGGTGGCCACATTGTACACCTGGCGGCTGGAATTCACTGTGCACTAAAGAAAGGACTAGACACATTACACGAGTCACTAACTAGTGTCAAGTGAAAATACCCTTATGATTCTAATGGAAATAAGAATAGAACTTGAGCATTGTGGTAGAGTATAATTCCATCATTTGATGTAACTAACACAGTGATGCAGTGTTGTTTGTTTACCGACTGCGTTTCGAGCATAATTTATTGCTCATAAGCTCATGAAGGCATTCACATGACATCTAAACTTCATTTATACAAATTTTTTATACTTTGATTTTATTGGCGTCACTATTTTCAATATCTGTGGTATCGGGTATTGCGTCATTCTTATTGTGAACATGTTAGATGTAAGCTCGATAGACAAAGATTCAGTGAGATCAAAATCTCCCTTAATTTGCATATTATATCAATTTTTAAAACTGTAGCTCTATCCGTCCTTACTGTGTGTGTGTTAGTGTTTGTCTTGTGATTGCTGAGTTGTTCCCTAAGTTATTGATCTTTTTTTAAATTTATTATTTATTTTATTTCATGACGTTCCCAGTGGAACATAGGGTGGCTTCAAGCTAGAAGCTCTGAAGTTTCGGTAGCAGTGGTATTTATTTTTACGGGTTGCTAGTCTCATGCCCAACTTTCCCTTTTCACCAGTCTTATTACTAACTGGCTTAGAGAGGTAAAGAAGTACGTTGGTGGCCTGGGATCGAATCCCGAACCACCTGAGGCGTGGTTGGCAAGCATTCTACAGCTACGCCACCGATGCTAAGTTATCGATTATCCTGGGGTCAATAATTCTGCACTTAGCTTAATTTCTATGCTCTGTTAACCTCAATGACCCCGATCTACTAGTCTGATCTGTTTGCTTGACCTAACCAGGTTGAATATCTAAACTGTTGTACCAGTAGTTTATTTGTTTTCAAACATAACGTATTGGAAAAACTCCGATATCCTACTTTATTCTATACTGTCCCCTTTTTATTTTATGATATAGAGGAAATGCTGAATGAAGCTCAACATTTCTCACAAATTACGCCTATGGAGTTAAGCATTTTATTTCAATTGTCATCCCTTCTTCGACAAGATGGGTAAGTTATAAGTAAATTCAAATAGTTGCCTGTGTAAGACTGCTATTGACATTTCAGTTTTATCGACCACACACAGCTTCCGGAAGTGATCATTCCCTCTTTCTCTCTCTCTCTCTCTCTATATATATATATATATATATGATGACATGAAAATCCACATTTTAACAAATATATATATGCACAAGTATTCTTTAAAAGTACCACTAGGAAGTTTTTCATCACCATATCATTATGGTATATGACAATGCCTGCCACGTGTCAGGTGATCCACAATGGAAAACTCAGCAAGGCGTTCGAAGTGAATACAGGAGTTATACAAGACTGACTGCCTGCCTGCTTGCCTATTATCATCCACGATGATATTCATAATTGTGATGGACTGGATTATGTGCCAGATTGTGCGTTGGGATTGATAAGACAGGAATTCGTTGGACCACTGATAAGAAGACTCTAGAAGGATTGGATTTCGTGGATAACATATGTCTAATGTCCCACAAACTCGACGACTTGCAAGTGAAAAGCAACAAACTGGCAGAAGGGGCAGTCAGCGAAGACAGGGTTCCAGGTGAACACAGAGAAGATGGAGGTGATGAGGATAACTAACCGACAGCGATGACAAACAGCACTAGTCATTATCAGCGGAAGAGATTTGACAGAGGTTATTTCCTCCACTTATCTATGGAGCCAGCATCGTTTCAACCGCAGGCAGTCGGATAGCACAGATGAAGATGTCAAAGTCAGCCAGCCAGCCAGAATCGAAAAGGCTAAATGCGCCTTCATCAGCCTGATACCAGTTTGGAAATCTTCTGCATTCAGCCGACTAGCATAAAGAACAAGATTCGGATTTTCAAAACAAATGTGAAGTCAGTCAGTCAGTTATTCTATACGGGTGAGAAACTTGCGCTTCGTGTCAGTCACGAAAAGGATTTCCGACAAGTTACAGTCTTTTGTCAACAGTTGACTTCGCTAGCTTGATACTGAGGGATCAAATGGTCAGCCGACCAGAAACAGTTAGCAACAAGAAACGCTGGCTGGAAACGAACTAACGAAGAGCCGATTGCTCAACAAATATGTAGGAGAAAATGGAGATGGATCGGGCATACGTTTAGGAGGAGGCCGTCGAATGACATCGCGCTCAATGCAGACCAGCGATGAGGATGATATGGTGATGACAGATTATGAGCAATCGTGGACCCAGCTGAAGAGGATAGCAGAAAATAGAACAAAGTGGAGATGTATTGTTGAAGTCCTGTGTTCCACTCAGAACCCAAGGGAACAATGAGAGAATGATATCATTTTGGTTGTGAAGCGGACCATCGGATGACACTGCACGTCGAAGCCTTGAATTGAACCCATGTGGGAAATGACGATATGAGCGTGTATCTGGGGGTGATATGGAGGAGATCGTGTAAGGAGGAGTTGAAAGCTTATGGGCAATTGCGGGGCTAGGTGAAGAAGGCTTCAGAGAACAAGCTGAAATGAAGATGCTCTGTTGAAGCCCCGTGATCTACTTTGAATCCAAGGGAATAATAATAATGTCATTATTGGTCATTATAAACTTCCATTACCGTAGGCATCTGGAAAATGCGTTACGCATACTTACTCAGTGAGGACATCATTTCCTTCAAGGTCACCTCGTTGATGACTGTAAGTAAGCAAAAAACCTAGATTAAAGGCTTCCTACTGACTGCCCCTAACTAGTTTAACCCTTATTTAAAAAAATACTCCATGGCCCCTAGATTAGTGGCCATATCGCAACACTCAGGACTAGACACGTGACAATGATTAGCCATCAGTATTCAACCAATATATAATCATTACACTCCTACAATAGGTTAATGGCGGATCCGAATAGCTCAATGGAAACGCCTCTGACTGCAGAACTGGGCGAAGTGGGATCTAGTCTCAAAGGGGGGTATGAGTTCCTCGTAGGTCGCAGATATGCCTTTGCTGATGAGTGATCAGCAAACAACATGTCCAGGTTCAGGAATTCTGATTGATTGTCTTCAACCATCTGCTGGTTATTATCATCTTCTGATTTGTGTGGATGTGCATAGTTCGTTAGCATAGACCAACGCTTATTGCCTTTAATCTGAACTGTCAGTGAAATCTATCATGTTAGATGCAAGCAGGAGTTCATTGGCAGTAAGCCATTTCTTCATTCAAACTCCTTGCTCTTTGTGTTACTCATCAACAAGGTATATCTGCCACACTGGTAAAAGTCAAGTTTTCCACGGTTTCCTAATATGCATTACCCACAGTTGAAGTTAAAGACTTTACTAATCAGCTACTGGGACTTCAGTCCACCACTTTTTTGACTGAGTTATGTATTTTGGAACATATGACTTCAGCAGCAGCTTTCAGTTCCTCATCACATAATCTCCTTCATGTCAGTCTCGGACGCCCCCAAACTCATCGCTTCCCATTTACGTTCCACTCGAGTGTCTGGTGTGTGTCATGTCACTCAATGGCTTCCTCGGTGTATGTCCGATCCACTTCTTTCATTTCCTTCCGCATATTTGTTGCTCAATAGATTCTTTGTCGATTCATTGCCTTGCAGAGTTCTACTCGATGCTTACTGACTGGTGCTAATGTGTGTGTTGGTTGAAATCTATCGATTGTTTACATATCATTAAATAGCCAACAAAATGGCTCTGAAAAATGCACTACTGATCAGAATCTTTTAACATGTGACGTGGTTATCAGCTCTATCTTTAGGCTTTGTGTTTCGCATATGCCAGTTTACGCCGTCTCTCGAGTAGATGTGATATCCGACTATCGACTGAAGGGCGTGTGTACTGCTAATCAGTCCGCTCCGTCCTCCTTTATGGCTGAGACTTGGCCATTGAAAGTGGAAGACATGAAAAGATTAGCTGTCTTTGACCATAGGTGCCTGCGCTCTATCTCCCGTGTGAAGTTGTACAATAAGGTGAGCAATATTGAGGTTAGGCGTCGAGTGCTAGGTAAAGAGGGGAAATCAATCGACGAGGACATCGACTGAGATTGTTAGGACATGTGTTACGTATGCCTAGTCATCGCCTTCCTCGACGGGCAATGTTAGCTGATATAGGGTCAGGCTGGAAAAGAGCTGGCGGCGGTCAAACGAAAACATGGCACCAGTCAATGAAATCTACAACAGTTAGTCTAAGCCACGTAGGAAGGTGTAGACTTCCTGGTTGGGGTCCTCGGGACGGTAAAAACCAATGGTTGGAAACAATTGGTGATATGGCTCAAAATCGTTTTCAATGGCTGGCGCAAATGTATCCACTCGTTGTGACTTATAATATTCAATGAAACTATATTATTCTTCGTTATTACTATTCCTTTTGACTCTTATCCCTGTCTACTGTCTCTATTATGCATTTCTTCTACTTTCTTTCTTCCTTTGTGTGCTACATGGAGTGTGGCGACTTGAACTGCCGCACAAATGTGCAAAGTTCTATGTCGAAAACAGACAGACAGACTTTGTGTAATCGCCTACTGAGTAGAGTACTTACAACCATTTATTTTAAAGTTTGAGTTTTATTTACTACTCGTCCCCTTGGGCTGCAACTGCAGTGTAGGATTTCAACAGCACATCGCTATTTTGTCCTATTTTCTGCGGCCCACTACAGCTGACCCCACGATTGCCCATAATTTCTCATTTCCTTTTTACACGGTCTCCTCTGTGTCACTCTCGGATATCCCACTCGTCGTTTCCCATTCGGGTCTCATTTGAGCGCTAGCCTGGTGCGCGACGTCATTCGACGGTCTCCTCACTGTGTGCCCAATCCATCTCCATTTTCTCCTACACATTTGTTGAGTAATCGGTTCTTGGTTGGTTCGTTGCCAGAGTTTATAGTTGCTAATTCTTTCTGGCTGACCGGCCATTTGATCTTCAGTATGGAGCCAGCCAGCGAAGGTGGCAGCTTTCGATAAAAGTCTTCAAGGTGTGAAAAGTTCGAGTACATTCCACCAATTAGGTTAAAGTACAAAGTGAAACTTTTATAGTGTTCATCTCAATAAATGTTATTCCATTTCTTTCTTTCTTTTATTTTTTTTGTTTGTTTATTTTTAGACGCATTAATTATCATGATTTATGTACTCTAACGCCTATCGAGGATAATTCCACTCTACATTATATGAAGTCAAGACTTCAGGTGTGTTTGCTTGACAGTTATATATATATGTTGTCATATCCGTAAATTTTTTTATGTTTAATGTTTCAGTTATTGTCTATAGTTTAACATCCTTGGGGATTCTCCTCAATCCTTTTTTCTGCCAAATTAAAGTGTCACGATCCAGTTAGTGCAAATGCACCAGAGATCTTGAGCTCATACTAGTCGTCGTCGTTGGATGACGAATGGGATCTGCCATTATTATAGTGTCAATATAAGCACTATTTACAAATTAACGTGCAAATTTCACTCCGCTGTCACGTTTTTAAGTAGTGTTCAGACAATGGGTTTATAGTACGGGAGCCATCTATGTACTTGTGGTGCTTTTATTTACATCCAATGGCGTTCAGAAGCAGGTGATGGACATGTATTTTAAGTAGTACACAGTGTAGGAAAAAAGAATGAGTGTTCGTAATGGCAGGTTACACAGTTAGTTTATTGTCTTCTACAAACTTTCTTCTCTTAGTCGAAATTACCGCTAATCAATATACTTCCTATACATTAGATGGTTGGAGGCAATAGGCAATCAAAAGTATCTAATATGGTCCTACAGGAGGTCAATCGCGAACCGGAATAGCTCAGTGGTAACGCCTCTGACTGCAGTACTCACTGGGTGACGCGGGTTTGAATCTCAGAAGGGACATGAGTTCCTTGAAGATTGCAGATACGCCTTGCTGACTGGGGAGTGCCAACAAGCACAAAACCTAGGTCTGACGTAGCTTCCTGTCGATTGCCTCCAACCATATAATAACAACAATCCTGAGTGTACTATGACGGCTAGCCACCTAGTAGTGGCATGCTGGCCACATTGCAAACCTGACTGATAAAATTATCGAGTGTAATCGCCAGACATTTAATTGACACAGGACACACAGTAGAAATTAGCCAAGCCTTCAAAATAATCAATACACAAAGAAACCCACGGCTACTTCGCTTCGCAGAAGCCATTGCTATCAAGAGATTTCGACCAGACCTCTGTATACAGAAAGATAGTGTGATTAATCTCTCACTACCTTGGTAACCCTAACTCTATTTTATTTTATTTTTGTTTTGCCTTTCTGTCAGTATGCCTGTGTGTTTGTCTTGTTACGTAACATTCTATTCAATTTTGACCTTCAAGTTTCTAAATCTACTTAATTATTTGTCTGTTTAAGTTAAAAATGTTACTTCACAATTCACCCTCTTAAACTCTCCACCACAAGATGTGTAAATTTACTCTGTTCTCTGATCCTGACCCTGTAATATGCGTCTAACCAATGTGTTGTTTTCCAATAGAAATCTGAACTCTTACCCCTCTTATCTAATTCCACTATATATAATTAGTTGTTTTTGACACCGAATAATCTGTCTACCTACATCAAATTCTGGAATTATGTTCTTTATGCCTTCTATCTATAACTCAAAGTAATTATGAAAAAGTATGTTCCACAACTTTCTTGAAACCTATAATTTGATTTTGTTTAGGATGTATGCAGTTGATGAGAATCCACGAAATAAAACGAGCTCGTATTATCCTGCAAACATGTTCGTTCTTTCTCTCTTCAAACTAATAAAGGGAACCGGTTGCATGGAAATGATAGAATTCAGTCTGCAGTAAACAAAAGACTAGACACATGATACTAGTTACTAGTGTCCAATCAGAAGTACACTTCTTATCTGCCAGTAATGGATATTAAGGACTGGCGTATGAGATCAGCGGCTGCAGAGACGGCAAATTCTTTAATGTCTGCTGTGCAATGGTTGGAACCTTGCAGAGATATAGCAGCATTCGGGAAGATGAATACTGTCACGCAGCTGTTAGGGGTTTGTGTTATTCTTCACATAGATGAAACAGTTCTCAGTGTTCGCCCTAGGACAAATAACGTTTGGGTATTTGATATTTACGACACTAAACTGCAGAAGTGAAATGTGGAGGTAATTCGAAGTCGTAGTGCAGACATTCTTCTACCAGTTATACAGAGGCTAGTCATTCCTGGCGAATGGGTGGATGCAATGGCCTATCAGATTTAGGATTTATCCATTATCGCGTGGAGCATTCTGACGATCTCTTTGACTCCCTTACTGGGACGCATACCAATTCAATCGAGGGTTTCTGGAATAGATTTTGAAAAATCGAATAAGAGCAATCAACGGGTCACAAAAAGAACTCATTTTCGGTCATCTTGATGAATGTATGTATAGGAACCGCTTCAACTTAAAAGTTGAGACTCCTCGCTATAATTGGGAGATGTTTTCAAGTAATGTCAGGGGAAAATATCCTGTTTAATGTGTTTTCATGTATTTATTTTGTAAATCGACATAATTTTTCAAATGTAAAAACCACTGGTTTCTCTGATTGGTTGACTCAAGGTCACCCGTGTGTTCGCATTTCATGGATCGTGATTGTTTAACTTTTTTTTCTATATTCAGTATGATGGATTAGTTTTCGTTAAACGCACCTTCGATATGGTATCATTCTTAGTAAATTACCAAAAAGATAAAATTCGTTTATGTTTATTATCTGTTTGTTTTATTTAAAGGATAACTCTTCTAGTTGAAAACTCCACATCATGAAGTAATTCTTTCTGAAGCAATTGCATAACTTGGGCGTTTGTTCCGTCTTGTATTCATGTTAATACTAAACTATGGATATAAATATCACTATGGTTGTGTTTAGTATTACCGATGATATTCCTGATTGTGGTAGACTGAATCATGCAACACAGATAGTGAAGAGCGTGAAGACAAGCATCACATTAGACCAACAAGAGGGCTCTAGAAGATCTATCCGACGGTGGTTCAGCGGTGGAACGCTCGCCAGCTACACCCCCACGTGGTCTGGGGTTCGATCCCCAGCCACCGACGTAATTCTAAACCTCGCTAAGCCAATAGTAAGGCCGGTAAAGAGGGAAGATTGGGCATGAGGCTAGCAACCCTGTCCCGAAACTTCAAAACTCTAGCTTGAAGTCCCATGTTCCACTCGGAACTCACAGGAATAAATAAAAAAGAAGATTTGGACTTTGCAGATAATCTATGTCTAGTGTCGCATAAATTCGAAGGTCCACAAGTGAAGTCCAACTACTTTGCAGAAGAAGAAGCAACGGCAAAGACCAGACTTCAGGGGATCATACAGAAGACAGAGGTGATGGAAGTAACTAGCCATCAACAACAGCAACAAGTACCAGTCTCCATCAACAGGAGACATTTAAAGGAAGACACCTGTGTTTCACTTCTTAGCTGGAATGTACAGCATGGTCCCCAACTACAGGTGGCACGAATAAGGATATGAAAGCCAGCCAAGTTCGGGAAAGCAAGATTAACTTTCATTACTCTGAAATCATTGTGGAAATCTACTGCAGTCAGTAATAAGGAATAACATCCTAATTTCCAACAGTCTTGTCTTTGCCCAATACTAAAGCGATAAGATGACCGGCCAGAGTGGATAGACAAGAAGGAACTTTGACTGGTAACAATCCAACTAAGAAACTATATCAATTAACAAATATGCAGAATGAGATGGAAATGGATTGGATGGATATACGTCGAGGAGAGCCTTTTGAGTAACAACATCACGCTTTAGGTCCTCCAATGGAAACCGATATAAGAAGCGACAAGTTGGATATGAATCTTATTGCATCAACCAACGCCAACGGGTTGATCGCTGACGAAATCTTTGCACGGATACAAAAGGCTAGTTTCGCATATGCCAGTTTACACCGTCTCCGGCGTAGACGTAATATCCGGGTATCGACCAAAGGAAGTGTGTACTGCTCAGCAGTCCGCTTCATCCTCCTTTATGGCTATGAGACCTGGCCATTGAGAGTGGAAGACATGAAAAGCCTCGCTAGTCATCTGTCTTTGATCCTAGGTGTCTGCGTTCTATCTCTCGTGCTAAGTGGTATAATAAGGTGAGAAATATTGAGGTTAGGCTTTGGTCGAGTGCTAGATAAGGAGGGGAAATCAATCGACGAGGTTGTGAATTTACACCGATTGAGATGGTTAAGACATGTCTAGCCATCGATCGCTTTCCACGATGGGCAATGTTAGTTGACATAGGGTCAGGCTGGAAAAGAGCCGGCTAGTGGTGGTCAAACCGAGACATGACTTCATCAGTCAATAAAATCCACAACAGTTAGTTTAAGCCAGCCACATTGGGAGGTGTAGACTTCCTCACTCACTGGATGGGGTCCTAGGGATGGTAAACACCAATGGCTGGAGATAATTGGTGATATGGCTCACAATCGTTCTCAGTGTTGGCGCAAAAGCATACACTCCTTGTGACTTTTAATACCCAATAAAACTATATTGTTCTTCGAAATTACTATTCTTTTAGCCTCATATCTCTGTTCACTGTCTCTATTATGTGTTTCTTCTACTTTCTTCTCTTCCTTTGTGTGTTAAGTGAAGTGTGGCGAAGTGTGCTGCACATCGTTGCAAAGTTCTATGTTGAAACCAGCCAGGCAGCATGAATCTGAGAGTGATATGCTAGAGATCTTTTGAGGAGAAAATGAAAGTTTATGTGCAATCACTGAGTCAGGTTAAGAAGAATAAGACTTAGCTGCTGAAGTCTTAGAACCCAAGGAAATAAAAATAACAATTCTGTCTTTAATCCACAGATATAAATCACACTCTTCTCACTAAACTTTAAGCAGAAATATATAACTACTAGAAATAATACATAAATGGAATCTTGTCTCGCCGAGTGCGGACTGAAACATCTCTGGTTATCATATCCAGAAGTGAATAAAGTTGATACTAGCTGTACAAAAATCCCTTGTGTTTATCCAATTATTATTTTTTCTTTTTTCTCCCTAATGTACTTTCTTAGATTTAGCTCTCTTTCATCATTTTTCTAAAGCCCTACACCTTTCGTACATGATGAAACAACCATCTGAATAACCTCATGCAAAGAATCTGAATCTGTACGTTAAAGTTAATTTCCCTTCCAACTAAATCTTTAAACGCACATATTCATGTTTAATTCAATTTGATTGATTGGACCAAAGTGCTCGGCCTCTGCTGATATGTTGGCTCCTTGTGTGCCGACGATGTCTGAAAACTTAACCTAAAGTCATTTGGTGGGTGTTGACCAGCAATGGAATCCACCAGGATGGACATTTTGTCCTATTTGGGACTCGTCATCCGGATGCACCATCCGCCAAATGACTTCAGGTTAAATCCCCCCAGACATCGTGGAGGCATCTGCACACAAGTAGCTGACATGTTAACAATCAATCAACGGGGAAGTTCAAATTGAATGATATCTGATGCCCGTTACACAAGAGGTGGCTGTCGTGGCCCAAGTGGTCTAGTGAATAACGCTTTGGGTATTCGAAATTATAGATACTGGGTTCGAGCCTCAGTGAGGGCACCTTCACTTACTCACTGGGGAAATCAGGCGTGGTCAGATGATGAGTTCCAAGTAGGACGAAATGCATGTTATCTTGGATTCCACTACTAGTCACCATCCACCAAACCACACTTTCATATTCTTTGATATGAAAATAGAATTTAGTCATTGTGGTAAACTGTATTTCTTTAAAAGAACACTTTCATTCGTCAAAGCACACAGAGATACAGTATTGTTTATTTACTGAATTTCCTTACAATACTTTTGTCGTACAATATATACTTGGGTTAAGTTTAATGGAAATTTAGTAATTACAGGGGGAAACGCATATCTCTTGACTTAAATGCCATCTTATCTTATGTTCATTTCAGCCAACAGTCCGCTCCGTCCTCCTTTATGGCTGTGAGACCTGGCCATTGAGAGCAGAAGACATGAAAAGATTAGCTGTCTTCGATCATAGGTGCCTGCGTCCTATCTCCCGCGTGAAGTGGTATAATAAGGTGAGCAATATTGAGGTTAGGCGTCGAGTGCTAGGTAAGGCGGGGAAATCAATCGACGAGACTGTGAAATTACTTCGACTGAGATGGTTAGGACATGTGCTACGTATGCCTAGTCATCGCCTTCCTCGACAATGGGCAATGTTAGCTGATATAGGGTCAGGCTGGAAAAGAGCTAGCGGCGGTCAAACCAAAACATGGCACCAATCAATGAAATCTACAACAGTTAATCTAAGCCACGTAGGAAGATGTAGACTTCCTGGTTGGGGCCCTCGTGATGGTAAAAACCAATGGTTGGAAACAATTGGTGACATGGCTCAAAATCGTTCTCAATGACTGGCGCAGATGCATCCACTCCTTGTGACTTATGATTTCCAAATAAACTGTTTTGTTCTCCGTTATTACTATTCCTTTGTCTCACCTCTGTTTACTGTCTATATTATGCATTTCTTCTACTTCCTTCTCTTGCTTTGCGTGCTACATAGATTGTGGCGACTTGAACTGCCGCACATATGTGCAAAGTTCTATGTCGAAAACCGACCGACCGACCGACCGTTCATTTCAGCAAATTAAAGTTTATCATACTGTCTCAGTCTCCCCCTCTAATTCAGTACGTAGATGTGATATATCAACGTCCTGGGTTTGAATTTCCGGATACCTACTTCAGTTTGGGTAGTTGTTGAATAGTGCTAAAATATTGCCAACGATAATAATTATTGATGGGTAGACTAATTTCAGTTATAATAGTAAAAAGAAAGAGTACAATTCAATAACTTCGTGAAAATTTCCTCATAAAATTGTGAGTCATACTCATTGTTGCTGAGATTGAGTCAGGTTAAGTGGAGTTTTTAATTAAGACCGATTTTCTGTCACTGAACTACACACCCGTTTTCTTTCTTTTTTTACTAGCCAGGCTGAATAGTGTTCCTGAGCGCGTTTTTCAAGTTGGCGCATGATGAGGCCGATGTACTCAGCTTCGCAGGAACAAGTAAACTGGTAGATGTACGTTGAAGTGGTCCAATGCGACAGCTTGTCTTTCGCGTTCTGGCTGAACATACTTCGCCGCAAGCCTATGACTAACGTTTTCCTGCAAGAAACTGTTCAGCCAGAACGCGAAAGACAAGCTGTCGCATTGGACCACTTCAATTTGCATATATCACTTTACTTGCTCCTGTGGAGCTGAGTACATCAGCCGTACCATATGTCAACTTGAAAATCGCACTCGTAAGACCGATTTGTTGAAAACCAGGTTTTTACTCTGATGGAATGAGATTCGCTGTGTTTCTAATGTAGATCCTTGTACAAAAGTACAGCAAGTGAGTCGGCACATTTCATAGAACATGCAAAGGTAGGGAAAAAATTCAAATGAATCCTATCAAATGGAAATACCCCGGAGAAAGAATAATTACATGAAGATTGAATAGATCTGAGTGGTTACAAAAAGTTGGATGCATCTTCGCCACTGAGAAAGATTTTAAGCTATATCACCAACACTCTCAATCCCTTAGTTCTTAGAGTCTGGCGGAGCCCAACCAGGTAGTCTACAAGTGTGTCCCTACGTGGCTCAATTCAGCAATTTCATAAACTAACGCTTAGACCGCCTTTAATTCTATATATAAGTTAACATTGTTCGACAAGGAAGGAGTTTGCATAGCATGCATAACACGTGTCCTCGCCATCTCAGTTGATGCCGCTTCACAACCTCTTCGATTGAACTTTCCTCATAATCTCTTACACCTAACCTCAATAATCACCTACCATATTATACCACTCAACACGGGAGAAAGAACGCAAACATCTATGGTTAAAAACAGCCAGTCTCTTTAAGTCTTCCGTTGTCAATACCTACGTCTCATAGCTGTAAAAGACGACAGGATGTAGTGATGTTGCTCAGTGAACACATCCTTTACCCGATAGCCGGATATCACATCTACGTCGGGGGTGACGTAATTTAGCGAATGTCACATTAGCCCTTAATGTCTGTGCTGAGATTACGTCAACAATCAGTCCATCAGAACTGATGTAACTCTGATGAACTACTTCACCTCCAGTCGAGAACAGAGAACGATAATACATAGATAATGAAATGCACTCACTTTCTAGTTGACATGTTACTAATTCTTCATTTCAAATGATATCCAATTAGGGTCAAAAATTGCTTTCAAGTAATTTTCAATTATTGGTTGGTAGGGATTTTGTTTAATTGGTTGGAGGATTTCATTATAAGCTGACTTCGGTTAGGGAACCTTTGGAAAACCATCTGGGAGTACTGGACAGCTGTTTCGTCCGCCTAGTTTGGGACACTTCACAGTATGCAGAAGTTAGAATTCATGAGCCACTGGATCAAGTCCCAGTGGCTTAATGGTCCACGAGCTCGCTATCCTTGTAACCAGAAGGTCCTGGGTTCAAACCCTATCGATGGGCGCACACTGATGAAGAGTCCCAAACTGGGACGAAACAACTGGATAGTACTCTCTAGTTGCTTTTCCAATGGTTCTCTCAGCTCATCATGAAATCCTCCAACTAATTTTCTAATTCTCACCTGATCATATTTCTTCAATAAATGTTGTTGTTTTAAAAATCAACAACTTTTCGTTTTGTTTCTTTCTATTTTATATAATTTAGGATGTACATGTAAGTAAAACAGATACTGTGCATGAAAGGAGTGCATTACTGTCTGTCCTTGAGCAATGCTATCGGTTTACTCTAGGATCTATTGCTGGAGCATTTGGAGCTACTGCTGTTTATCCTATTGATTTAGTGAAAACAAGAATGCAAAATCAACGTACTGCATCAACAATTGGTGAACTTATGTATAAAAATAGTTGGGATTGTTTTCGAAAAGTTATACGGTATGCATTTATTATATCCATATAGCCTTTATTATTATTATTGTTCATTTTGTTTCCTAGAGGAACACAGGGCTTCAGCGGCACATCTCCATTTTGTCCTGTTCCCTGAAGCCCTCTTTAGATGGCTTTGTCATTGCCTTGTCACATGATCTTCTCTGTCACTGTCTCACCCACACGGAACTCGTCGTTTCTCATTCAGGTTCAACTTGACGACCTGAGGCGTGTTGGTACTCGATGGCCTTCTCAGAATATATTCGATCCACCTCCATTTTATATTCGACATAACGGTTGAAAAATAGGTTTTCGATTGGTTGGTTCCTAGAGTTTCTTGCTACTGATTCCTGATGGCTGGTCTTTTGATAACAGTCTGCAGTGGCCTGTTGGAAATGCTTTTCGTGACACGCAGTGCAAGTTTCTGACCCATATAGAAGAACTAACTAACTTAACATTGGTGTTGAAAATCTGAATCTTGTACTTTATGCTGGCTAGCTGAGTGTAGAAGATTTCTAAATTAGTTTCAGGCTGATGAAGGCGTATATTGCCTGTCTTTTCTATTCTGGCTGGCTGGCTGGCTCTGATATCTTCATCCGTGCTGTCCGCTGGCCTGTGGTTGAAAGTGTGCTTCCTAGCCGAATAAGTGAAGGAAGTAACCGATGTTAAATCTCTCCCGTTGATGGTGATTGGTAGTGTTTGTTGTTGCTGTTGGTTGTGGTTGGTTATCTTTATCACCTCTGTCTTCTCTATGTCCAACTGGAGTTCTGTCTTCGCTGCCTGTATCGCCTCTTCAGCCATTTTGTTGGTTTAAGCCTGTAAGTCATCGAGTTTGTATGATCTTAGACGTGAATCATCTGCGAAATCGAGATCTTCTAGAGTCTTCTTATCGGTGCTCCAACGTATTCCTGTCTTATTACTCCCTGTGCACAATCTGATGCATAATCCAGTTCACCACAATCGGGAATATCATCGGTGATAGTAGGCAGGCAGCCCTGTGTTATTTCTGTATTCACTTCGAACGCCTCACTGAGTTTTCCGTTGTGGATCACCTGACACGTGACATTGTCATATAGCCAGCTGCACGCCGTAGTGCTGAA
The DNA here is from genome assembly GCA_944472155.2 of Trichobilharzia szidati. NCBI lineage: Eukaryota > Metazoa > Platyhelminthes > Trematoda > Strigeidida > Schistosomatidae > Trichobilharzia > Trichobilharzia szidati. Next base: position 43,208,743 of record OX235274.1, read on the forward strand.
GCAGTTTCCAAATTACTTCTCAGTCAACACTGCCAAAAGTCTTTACGAAGTCGATGAAGGTAGAGAGAGTTTTGATTGCCATTCTATGCTTTGTTCAATGATGGTGCGTAGAATTCTGCCCTCATTAGTATTACAGTATTTCGTGTTTTTTTTCTCTGAATAGGAGTAAGGTATTTTGACATCGCTTACTCGTAGAGTTTTATGGTGATCGTGGAATTTTTGAATGCTCAAGAGCTGTAGGTGCAGAGATTGCTATTTAGATTTTGAAACAAAGCACCAAATGAGTGTGGAGGGAATATTAGTGGATTGGGATCGTGGAAAGAACGTGTTTATCGAGCAGAAGTTCTCTCTGTCTTTCTTTATACCTGTGACAGAACGTGATCATTGAAAGTGGTAAATGTGAAGAGATTAGTTGTCTTTGACAATAGATGTTCGCATTCTATCTCCCGAATTAAATGGTTTAATATGGTGAGAAATATTGAGGTTAGTTATGAGTGGGGGGTGGAGACAAGTCAATCGATGAGGTTGTGAAACCGCATCTGTCACCCATGCGAAGCCATGACTTTTCTTGTAGAGCAGTTGTGATCTAATATTGAATTTGTTTGGAAAAGAGTTAGTAGTAGCAGAGGTCAGGACAAAACATGGAGCCTATATCTGAAGTCTTCGACTATCTGTTTATGGGTCAACTAGGGAGGTGTTGACTGCCTAGCTGTGGAGTCCTGGACACACTAAGATCGTGTGACTGTAGACTGTTGATGTCACAAAACAAAATCGTTCCCAATGGTGCATATGCATTCTACTCTTTATAATCTCGCAGACTCACTAAATCCTCATGTTTTTTTTCGTGTAATTATTCCTTTTCATGTACATTCCTGCTCCTTATAGCTTCTTTGAATTTCTTTATATTTTTTCCTTATTGTGTTTATTATATGGAAGTATGGCAACTCGAACTGCTATGCTTTTGCTCAAAGTTCCATATTGACACTTAGTCAATCAGTATAATGAGAAAAAATTGTTGTTGGTTGACTACTTACTGAGGTCAACAGCCAACTAAAGGGGATAAAAATTGTATAAAAGCTTATAAATGCAAAAATTCTATTTGATAATGACACTGCTCAACCGTCTAGACTGAGTGTTATTCACTATGCAGCATGAAAATTGTGTATTTCACAAATATGTAATTTAAAGTCAATGGGTGGAGGATGGTGACTAACAGTGAAATCCAGGATTACACACATTTCGTCGTGTTTGGGACTACTCGTCCACTGGGTGTACCTGTATCCCCCAATGGGTGATGGTGTTCTCACTGAGGCTCGAACCGCAGTGCCCATATTTTCAAACACCAAAGCGTTATCCACCAGGCCACGAGAGCCACCTCTTGTGCAACGGGTCTTATTAATTATTTAATTCAATTTTAGATTTTATCCCCGATTGATTGAACCGAAGTACTCGGTCTAAATTGAATTAAATGATTCATAAAACCCGTTGCACAATAGGTGGCTATCGTGGCCCAAGTGGTCTACTGGATAGCACTTTGGCGTTTGAAACTTTGGGCACTGGGTTCGAGCCTCGTTCGGAACACCACCATTTACTGCAGAATGCAGGTACATCCTGATGACGAGTCCCAAGTAGGACGAAATACGTGTTATCGCGGATTTCACTGCTAGTCACCATCCACCAAATGACTTCAGGTTAAGTTCTTGGACATTGTCGAATCATCCGGACTAGGAACCGACATATCAACAGAGGCCAAGCACTTCGATCCAACCAATCGATCGATGGAAGAATGTGAATTGAATTAAATAATGCGTAATTTACTTTACTCTAAGTACAGAAAATCTTCGCCTCAGTTACTTGAATTGTACTAAAGCCTACTTAGGTGATCACTTCCATGCTATAGGCACACAGCGAATACGTATTCGTATTACTCATCATCGTAACTCTAAGGCCATGGGTTCGAACTCTAGGGGGTGCGCTCTGCCAAAGAGTCTCATACTATAGCAATACAGTTATCCAGTACTCCCTCACTTCCCAATGTTTCTTCTCTCTCTGACTGACGTCAGCTCGTGATCAACCTTGAAACAAATCATCAAATCCCTAAAAGCTAACTGGCTGGATTCAACATAGAACTTGGCACCGAAGTGCAGCAGTTCGAGTTGCCACGTTCCAAAGAGCACACAAAGGTAGACAAGAAAATGAGTGAAGAGAATCAATAGAGTTTTGACAAGTATAAGAGTGAAACAGAATGAGTAATGATAAAAAGAAATAAGAAAGATTACAGAGACTGAATACATCTGCGTAAGCCATTGACAACGATTTTGAGCCATGTCACCTATTGTCTCCAGCCATTGATTCTTAGAGTCCCGCGGTGGCGTGGCTTTAGGAGACTATCGGTGGTGGTTTTTTGGCTTCCATCGTTTTCAGTGCACACAGAGTGAAGAGGAAGTGAAGAGCCATCAAGTAGAGGAGTTGCATTAGTAGAAGGAAGGCAAGATAATAGAGATGAAGATGAAGACAAAGATGAGTGAGGATTAGAGAGGTTTCGCGTGCATTTCGGATTGTGAGGGCGATTGTTACTTCCCGGCTGCCCACACCGTGGAAGTTGGTTGCGTGACCGCAGAGCCCAGGGGACAACTGCTTGAGGCCGGTCACACACGGCCTGTTTTTGTTTGTTGTTTTTCATTTGGTGTGTCTCAGTAGCATATTTATCACTTCTGCCCTGTGACACGGCAGCAGGAAGCGTGGTCGTTGTTAATCCGGGCCCCGACCAATCCGGCATGATATTTTGTGATTTTGTTTGAGTCATAGCATTGGGTTGGGTAACTGCTTTTTGTCTAACCGCTATCCAAACAACCTTTCTGGCATGGTAGGACCTCAAGTGACATAAGTCTCAGCCAGTATAGCTTGTTGGGTCATTGTGGTGTTCAAGCCCGACCACCACGTCAAGGTAGCAGCTTTCGGTCGGTCCTAAAAGCTAACTCTTGACAATGTGTACACGTCAACCGTGGTGAGATATCTATGTAACCATGACATCAGTAAAGTGAAATAATCTACAAATTCCCTCCCCAAAATTGTATACAGAAATAGCAGTGTCTTTTATCAGGAACATCATATAACTGATATTACTAGCCAACCCAAAACATGCTTATATATTATGATATCAAGATTTCCCGGACTGAACTGATTGGTTCAAAATGGAGGCACCTCTTACACCCTTGAACCATGGCGCTTTTTTTACTCCAGTTGCTTTTATCTTATATTTATATTTCTAGATACGAAGGTTTCATTGGTCTGTATCGAGGTCTAGGACCACAACTACTAGGTGTTGCTCCTGAAAAAGCCATCAAACTAACTGTCAACGATATAGTTCGTGATCAATTCACTAAACCGAATGGTGATATTTCAATATATGCAGAAATTCTGGCTGGAGGTTGTGCTGGTGGCAGTCAAGTGATATTTACCAACCCGTTGGAAATTGTTAAGATAAGACTTCAAGTTGCTGGAGAAATTGCCAGTACAAAGCGTATATCAGCTTTTTCAGTAAGATTGTTATTATTATTTTGTGTTTTTAAGGAAAGAACTTTTTTTTATTTTGCGATAACTTCTTCTTGTTCATCAGGTTCTACAGCTGCATGTTCATAATAATTAAAGAATTATTGTTATTAACAACATTGAATAATAACAAACATTGATTCCATTACGAGCTCGCCTTGTAATCAGAACGTCCTGGATTTGAACTCTGGCGGTGGATGCGTACTGATGAAGAGTCCCAAACTAAGACGAAACGGTCGGGTAGCACTCCCAGGTTTTTCAGTGGTTCTCTAACTGATATCGGCTCACGATGAAATCCTCCAACGAATCCATTACAGTTCAAAAGTGTCTACGAGTGATAATATACATCAGTATATAACACTAGAGCAAATATCAAATAGATTACGAAGAAAAATAATACCAAATTTATTGATTTGTAGATTCTACAGAAGGTCGTGGTAGCAATAATGGTTCACCCCTGTATCTTTTGCGTTGCCTACAGACCTCCAGTTGATTTAAACGAATGGCAATGTTCTGTGCCTTTTGGAGTTATTTCGTACCTAGAGGACTGGGTTCGATTCCCGCTTAGTAGCCAGCAGTAAGCTCGGAGAAAAAACGGCAAGTTGGGTGTGTGAGGCTAGCAACACTACCCCGAAATGTAACATTGTAGGAAACCAATTAGTTAGGCTGCCTAAAAGACTTCGAGTTCTGTTCCAGTTGGTTTTGACTAGAAATAACGCTCATAATTGGTGTATGGCCAACTATCGCACTAGACCTGAACTATAGCTACACTATCTGCTGACTCTTTGGCCTGGTTCACCTAACCTGGTGTCCAAGCTGTTCTTAACACTTATGGCTGTCCAAGGATGACTATGTGACGATGATTTAAAGCGAATTTAGAGCTGCCTAGCCACCCGATGTTTCGCTCTGCACATATATAAACAAACTAATCGTTGAAGGTTCGATTGATTCAACGAACTTCTTTGAAGATCGCCTACAACAGCTCCACCCCCCCTCTCCACTGAAACTTTAAAGCTTGAGACTCCATGTGTCTACTCGAATGAAAAAAGGTAGTAGGGGGGATATACATAGTTAATAATTTTTCGATATTCATAAATATTTTATTCATCATACTGTTCTGTTAATCTCTCTTATTGTGATACATAATATATGTGAATATTAAATTTTAATTCGTTAGAGTATAAATTTTTTCAAAAGAATGGATACTGAACAAAGAGTACTCTTTTCGAGAACTTCATCATCAGGCTCTACAGTTATATATACATTATAGTGAATGAATGAATTAGTGTTATGAACTACAACATTAATGTTGCTGTTTAAATAACATCGAATCAATAATATTAATAGACTACAGCTCAATAGCATCAACATAAAATAAGCTGAATGTCAGAAAGGCAAATTGGGAAAGATAATATTACAAATTCATGAATTTACAGTCTCTACTGAAGGCCAGCCAGGGCGTAGTAGGGGCTGTCTGGACTTGTTTCTTTTGAACACAGAGCACTGGTTGTTTCGTGCGACTTGCGATAGCCTCTGCTGTTTGGAGAATGCGGTGCTTCGACGATTTTGGTAGTCTGTTAAGCACCCGGTATATCATAGAGAAGGACTCTTCCACGCTGGCTGGCTTTGTGGCCGGTTTGCACCAGATGGTCCAATATCGAACTGTTAATGGTTTTAACTACACCTTTACTTGACCATATTGTGAGATGTTCTAGAGCGATCACGAAAAATCAAGTTCCTAGAGCAAGGGCCAATATAACTCGCTCCCCAAGCAGCGCAGTTGAATTGGTAGATACAATCTGAAGTGGCCAGTCTGGGTACTTCATCTTTCAGTTGAGGTAGCATCATCGGTCGTGTAGAGAATAATACGTGTAGTTCGCCAGCATTAAAAGTTCTATGAACTGATTTTCTTAATTTCCTCGTATTTATCTCACTTGGTATATCGTTCTTGAGTTGTAGTCGTAGAGACTATAAATTCATGAATTTGTAATATTTGTAATATTATCTTTCCTAATTCTTCTGACATTCAGCTAATTTTATGCTGATGTTATTCAGCTGTAATCTATCAATATTATTGATTCGATGTTATTTAAACAACATTAATGTTCTTCATAACACTAATTCATTCATTCATTCACTATAATGTGTGTATATAACTGTAGAGCCTGATGGTGAAGTTATCGAAAAGAGTATTCTTTGTTCAGTATCCATTCTTTTGAAAAAAATTTTAATGGGCATTTATAATCAGTATAAATCTCTATTTTAATTCTTCTTCATAGTAAATTTTGCTTGTATGTGTATGTTAAATTGACCTCTCGAAAATCTCAACTCCTTAAAATCAGTTTTACTCACATTATTCCAAAAAAGTCACATGTATCTACTATACAAATGATGTATTGTCATAGAGAATAAACTAAAGTCAGTTTATTTTGTAAAAATTTTAATAAGAATATTAAGGCCTTTAAAACTCTTAGACCTTTAAGCCACTGGGACCCGCCAATCCCAATGGCCAGCCCATGAATTCTATCAATTCGTGATTTTAGCGCTACTGGCACCAACCAATGTCATCGGCAAGCATTTGTCCTCACTCTCAACAGGATGCACCCCACTGGTCACCACTTCTCACTAGAAATTCAGGCAACTCTTTCATGTAGCCAGTAACTAGGGAGCATCTGATTGATTTTTTTCAAATTTGACCACAGACTGATACCAGTTAGAGAACCATTGAAAACCAGCATTGGAGTACTGGACAGCTGTTTCATCCCAGTTTGGGACTCATCGGCAGTACACACCCTTGTAACCGGAAGGTCCTAGGTTCGAAACCTGTGGGAGGGTGCGTATCGCCTATGAGCCCCAAACTAGGATAAAACAGCTATCCAGTACTCCAATACTGGTTTTCAATGGTTCTCTAACTGATATTGTGGTGAGAGATAGTTGCTAGCCAAATTGGTTGACAGTAATTGAGGTCAGTGTTAGTCATGTGAAAACAAGGTCAAGATGGACAGGCGGATACAGTTAACATATAGATGAACTGACACAGCCACAAGAGATGCAGGGTTAACTTTCTGTGAGAAACAACCAATCAACAGACTGTATTTTCTACTAACATTAACCTACAATAATGTACATCAAAATCTATAAATATATATGTTGATTTTCCGTAATAAACGTTCTGTTGCCTGGCCCTTGTCTTCTGTTGTTACAATATCACTCCGTAGTCAAACTTGAAAAACAGATCCAACCCTCTACAAATCAATTCTTGGAGAATAAGAAAACTCTACTTATAGAGTAAAAATAAGTTGTGATCATCGATCGCAGTCGTATATCAAGTAGTAGTGGATCACAGATTTTACTTAGACTAGTGTAACTAATTAGTATGTAACGGAAAAAGACAAGAGGACTTGGTAACGGAATGTTTATGTGCGATTCGATTGATAAACACATATGGGGAAATTACATATACCTTGTGCTGAAATCGTCATTTGCACAGATCTTTCATGTTTTGCTAATTCTGCCCTTCGTATTGTGTTTCTTTGTCTTCTTTTCGTGTCTGCCATGCTTCGCCCCAGTACTGGTTCACTTTCTCTCCTTAACGTCAAATCTATCTCTCCGCTATTTGATATTTTTTGTGTACCGATTATCATCTGTTTATATACTACTGATAAATCTTGTCAGTAGCACACGTCACAAGTATATATCTTAGTTACATAGAATTCAGCTATTCAGAAAAGATTTCTTGTCCTCCAGGCTATGACTGAAACTTATTATTTTGTGAGGTTTACTGACGTTACTCGCTTGTTGACCACACTGAAGCAGATGGTGTGGGATTCGGAACCAGGAACGATTATCTGAAAGTTGAATAGTGTTAAAGTCATCTACTATGTCATTAGCGCCATGTATTTATGCTTGGTTTCTCGATTATCATCTATGATATTCAGTAATTTCGGTCTCCAAAGGGAACTGGGGTAACATTTCATCTTCTAGAACCATGCAAATTGCTAATATGCGAATATGACTCAACGCATCACCAGTTCACCTAAGTAAGTTGATCAAAATTCGCATGATTTCCACTGATTCGGTTTTCTGAACTGATTCACACCGAGTGCACCCGTGATGAGCTCGACCCCAAAATGAGCAAAATAGTCGTCTGATGTTTAGATCACTTCTATCTGCTTGGTTGGCAAGCACTACTGTTTGATTTGAGTGGTATCCAACTTCCCATATCAATCGATCGATCAGTCAATCGGGTCCCAGTGGCTGAATGGCATACGAGCTTGCCTTGTAACCGAAAGGTTCTGGGTTCGAATCCCAGTGGGTGCGTACTGCCGATGATTCCCAAAACTAGGATGAAACAGCAGCTGTCCAGTACTCCCAAACTGGTCTTCAATGGTTCTCTAACTGATATCAATCCGTGATCAACTCGTAAAAACAATCAGTGGTATTTAGACCCGTATGAGATTACTGAAAGAATTCACAAATTTTTGATCTTATGATAGGTCAGTCTCTGTTAATTTTTCCTCTATCAAACAAGAACTGTCTATTAATTCATGTTTACAAATACAACCACAAAACTGTGTTGGCTGTACTTGTGATGAGATGAGAGCTTGTCTCATTATAGACTAGTCATGAAGTAAAAAAAAGTTTACAGTCTATAATTACGACTAGGAATTAGGGTGGCATTCAAGCCTACAAGTTCTGTAGACTAAAAGGACCCGGTGGACCCAATTAAATAAAATATTATAATTTACAAAATACCTTGCAATGATTGTAAGTTAAGCCGACTACATAAGTCAAACTAGTAGATCAGGAGTAGTCAGATTGCCTGTCAGAACATAAGAATTTAGCTAAGTGCGGAATGATTGACCTCGTGAAGATAAGTAATTTAGAGAAAACTTCAGCTATAGCACTGCATGCATCAACACACAATCACACAATAGGGTAGGAGAGGATTAAAATCCTAAAACGTAATATCGGTAGGTGGGGAGCGAGAGAGATTGATGAAACAATGGTTAGATTTGATATAACTAGTCTTTATACTAACATACCAATCAATAGGGCCTTAGAAGCAGTTAAAAAAGAACTAACTGCATATCCTGAACGTAGCCATACGACGAAGATGCCCATTGAAGAAATTATTTTAAGAATTCAGTTATGCCTCACATCTACTATCTTTAAATTCCAAGGCAAAACATATAGACAAACTGAAGGTGTAGTAATGGGATCACCAATATCCCCTATTGTAGCAGATATATTTATGGATAGCTGGGAAAATATTGCTCTAAATACATTTAATCCTACTCCAAAAATATGGCGGATATATGCGGATGACACTTCCACAGTGTTAAAAACAAAACATATCTCTCTCTAGCTACTTGACGCATATAAACTCACTAGTAGAGGGAATAAAATTCACATTTGAATCAGAAAATAAACAAGAAGGATTAGCTATGTTAAATTGTAAAATAAAACGAATAGAAGCAGGTAAACTGAACACTAGTGTTTATAAAAAGCCAACGAATTCTAATAGATATTTAGATTTCAATTCTTCTCATCCTTTAACTGTTAAGGCAGGCTTAGTTAAGCGTCTAATAAAGCAGGCAATAGCACTATGTAGCACAAGAAAAGACCTAAGCAATTAAAGGAAACAGATAGGAGAAGCGTTGGTATCAAATAACTATCCTATAAAATTCATTAGGTATATCAAAACAGGTTAAATACAAAACAAAAGTAATAGTGAAACTGATAATGATAACATAAATAAGAGAGAATATAAGGCATCTACAGTTTTGCCATATAAGGAGCGTACATCTGATACCCTATGTAGGATTCTCAATATAGCAGGAATAAGAGTGGCGTTCAAACCTACACTCACACAGGTAGGACAAGCTGTGTAGGCTTAAGGACCCGTTGAATCCAATTAAACAAAATAATGTAATTTGCAAATTACTTTGCAATGAATGTGAGTTAGGTCAATTACATAGGTCAAACTATTAGATCAGATGTAGTCAGATTATCAGAATACAAGAATTTAGCTGAGGTTAGAATGATTGACCTCACCCGCGTAGATAAATAATTTCGAAAAAATACTCAGCAATTGCATTAACACACAACTACACAATAGTGTGGGTGGGACAGAGTCGAAATTCTAAAAAGTAATTTAGGTAGATGGAAAGTGAGAGAGGTTGATTATTGAATCCTGCCTGGTTCATCGAGTCTACACCCATCACATGCAATAGAAGTGACTCAATGAAAACTCCAGAGATATGGAAGATATTGTTACCAGTCAAATCGGAGAATAATAAATAGTGTTAAAATGTATTTAATTGAAATTATAACATTCTAGCAAGTTACTTATTTTCACTGTGAAAAACATCTTATTTCCCATCTGATTGTATTTGATTGATAACACTAATATTATTATTTCCGAATGTACTTCATCTTATTTTGACTTTATTTGAATGTCTAGTCAATTTTTACTTAAGTATATAAATGAAGCAAAAAGTTATGTGAGTGACTTGATATGATTATGGGTGGCAATAATTTGTCCTCGAGACGTGGTCATCAGTAAATATTACTGTGCAACACTGTATGCGACTTTATGAAAATAAAATCTTATCCATAATGGAGTTATACTCTACCAGCACAGTGCCCAAGTTTTATACTTATATAATTACGACTACTGTTAATATTAATTAATCTCAAGTAATTATAAAATGTGCTGGTAGTTGAATGGTTAATGCGCGCTTGCATCCTACTCTGAAGGTCCTGTGCTCGATCTCTAGTAGGGTCATGATTACGTACTGATGAGGAGTCTCGAACTAATGCGAAACAAATATCAGTGGATCATTGGTAGAGCACGCACTAGACACACACAGGAAGGAGTTTGATTTCAGGTTAACGAACTCCTAAACCTCTCCTAGTTTCCCTTATTGAACAGTTGAGCTATATAATTTATGAATTTAGGGTATCACGTATAAGATCAGGATTTTACCTATGGGTAAAATACGATCGCCAGGTGTTTAATTACTGCTAGATTCTAGGACAAAAACGACATCTATCAGTCAAGCCCTTATGGGTTTTCTACTGACACAATATACAAGATGAAATTACCCCAAGTTTCTCTTAATGAGGTAGTGGTGAGAGCTGTCTGCAAGTCTAAATTACAGACAGCAATTTACGTCAGTGTTTACGTCCTGAATCGGAGTAATAAGGAAAAACAATAACAAGTCTTGACCTTGAGGAACTTACCAACCAATCACAGCAGACTTAACGTGTGCAAATACGATTCGCCGATATATGGCTTAACTTTCTAAGAAACTGTTACAAGCAGCACAGAATAACCTTCAACAAGAAAACAACCAATCAGAAGAGGTTGCCTCTCCGCCAATAATAATGCACAAAAATCTATAAATACCCCTTAAATTTCTCAATAAACGGTCTGTTGCCTGGCCCTTGTCCTTCTGTCGTTACAAGATTAACTAGTACTCAGCTTAATTTCATATACTAGAGTTTCATCATTATTAATATTATTGTTTTTATTTCTCTATTTTATATTATATATAGGTTATTAAAGAATTAGGCTTTTTTGGACTTTACAAGGGATCACGTGCCTGTTTTCTTCGTGATATTCCATTTTCAGGCATCTATTTCACTGCGTATAATAATTTAAAAAAGTATTTTTCTGATGAAGATGGGTGTAATTCACCAGCTAGCCTATTGTTAGCTGCAACTATGTCTGGTGCACCAGCTGCATTTTTCACGACTCCAGCGGATGTCATAAAAACAAGATTACAGGTATGTGTATAAATCATAAGCACATGCCTTTGCGTGTGTCCCCGTGTCCTAGTCATTTTTTTCTATTCCTTTACGTTTCCAGTGGTGCATAGGTCTTCAACCTAGAGGCTTGAAGTTCCGGTAGCAGTGGTGTTTATTATTTTTACGGGGTGGGGTTGCTAGCCTCATGCGCAACCTTCCCTATTTACCAGTCTTATTACTGGCTTATCGAGGTAAAAGAGAGCATCGATGGCTGGGGATCGAACGCCGAACCACGTTAGGCGTGGTTAGCAAGCATTCTACTGCTATGCCACCGAATCACGTCCTACTCATTAGAGAATGGGTAATGTGTTTATAACCAGTTCAGTATATTTTTTGATTTCTATAATGTTAAAAAGACGGATGCAGCAAAGAAAATTTTCTTTTCGACGAAGTCATCGTCAACTAGGCTGTACATTCGTCTATTTATAATAAATGGGTGGGAAAGTTCCAGAATAATTTCCGGTCAACGGTCAAATTAGTAAAATTACAATTAGGAATTAAAATGCCATAATAAACAGGGGTGGGGTAGGATAAAACTCAAACAAAGTAGTACCATAATCACTGAGAAGATTGACATATTGTGCAATTGGGGGTTAGAAATGTAGAAATAACAAAAATAGACAGGATGTTTGGATAAAGAAACTAATGTGATGAATAATTGTGTATGCAGTTAGGGATTAAATATGTAGAAATAATAAGATGACAAAATAGACAGGAAGTTTGGATATGAGAATATGGTAGTGTAAATAGGGATTAAGAAAGGCAATGGGATAGTCACTTTTAAAAGAATTACCTATTTATGACGGCCATGGCAAGGACAAGGGTTGGACGTATTTCTTTTGGATATATAACGTGGGTTTGGGCTTTTGGATAGCTAGTGCCTCGGCTATGCCCAGATGTCTTAATTTCGCTCCCTTTGATAGGTTTGATCGAATCTTGTATATTATTTTGAAGGATTTTTCGAATGGCGCTGAATTTCCTGAATTGACGAGATGTTCTGTCACTGAAATATATACCCGTTTTCGTTCTCCTTTCACAAGCCAGGCTGGATAGTGTTCACGAGGGCGTTTTTCAAGTTGGCGCATGATATGGCTGATGTACTCAGCTCCTCACGAGCAAGTAAACTGGTAGATGTACGTTGAAGTGGCTCAATGTGACAGCTTGTCTTTCGCGTTCTGGCTGATCAGTTTCTTGCAGGAAAACGTTAGTCGTAAGCTAGCGGCGAATTATGTTTTCCTCAGAGATTTGCAGAGGCGTTTACGAAGGATTTCTGCTTCGATTTCATCTTTGAATTCTATTCTGTGGTTCTATAATGTTGTAGAGAGGCTCGTCAGTCTCGCGGAATGTCCAGATTCAACTCCTACTCGATGCACTCGTAAGTCCTGCCTAATTTACTAACCGGTAGGTAGTAAGCTAGGTTAGGAGGGAAAGGTGAGCGTGAGGCTAGCGTCCTCACCCCACCCCTCCTCCATGGAAAAACAACACGACCGCTACTGAAACTTCAACATCTGAAGTCTCTTATGTTCTACTTGGAACGCAAGGAATGATGAAAACGAGTTACACTGTTTAAACACTTGACTTCAAGCAAGTTTTTTTAGTCCTTCTACATATCTCATCATTCGATAATATTATGTGCTCAAAGTTAGTATAAGCGTAGAGTATACTCACTTCAATAGGTTCTTAAAATTACAAAACACAATAAGTTGCCAGTATCTTTTGAAACAAAAGATTATCCAGTACATCGACGAGCAACAAAAAAAGGAGATGAATGCAAGTTACAATAAACTGAACGAAAGAGTAAAGAAGAGTGCCAGGGAAAACAAAAGAAAATATTATGAAGCTATAGCAAGTGAAGCAGAACAAACAAACTGCAGTGCAAAAAAAAGGAAACCTCGCAACACTCTTACCAGACAACTAGGGAAGAGATCAACACAAATTAAACCAGGTAAGGATGACAATGGAAAGTCAATCACCAAAGAGGAGGTGGAGCGGAGGAAACACTGAGCTGAATACTTCAAAAGACTACTAAGTCGACCACCAGCTACAACGTGCCCAATAATAGCAACAGCATAAGCAGAACTACCAGTGGACATCAACCCTCCGACGAGAAGGGATATCATGAAGGCAATAAAGATGCTTAAAACTGGAAAAGCATCAGGACCAGACGGAAACCCAGCAGAGGAATTGAAAATAAACCCAGAGACATCAGAGAACCTGGTGACACCACTACTGGAGAAGGTGTGAAAAGAGGGCAAGGTACTTGCGGATTGGAAGAAAGACTACTTATTCAAACTGCCAAAGAAAAAGGTCTTAGGTCAATGCAAGAACTGGCGCGGAATTATGCCCCTGTCCATCCCAAGCAAAATACTAAGCCGCATCATCCTGGAGAGAAGTAAACACGCCCTGGATGAAAACCTTCGACCGGAACAGGCTGGATTCAGGAGGAGAAAGTCATGCATCGATCAAATCTCAACACTACGTATCATCATTGAACAAAGCTTGGAATGGCAATCAGCTCTCTATCTCAACTTCATTGACTTTGAAAAGGCCTTCGATAGCGCAGCGTCGATCGTGGGGTAATTTGGCAACTACTTCGCTAGTACGGGGTGCAGCCAGAAATTATACACCTCATCCAACAGTTGTACGACAATGCTGCATGCCAATTAATTGATAACGGGAAACTCACGGAATCCTTCAAAGAGAAAACGGGAGTAAGCCAAGCTGGCTGCCTACCATCTCCAATAATTCTCCTGACTGGACAATGCGACAGACAGCGGGCAACAAGGAAACAGGCATAAAATGGACCCACACAAAACACTTGGGGGATCTGGATTTCGCCGATGGTATACGTCTGATTTCCTACAAATAGGGAGATATGCAATTGAAAAGCGACAAGTTGGCAGAAGAAGCATCAAAAGAAGACAGGACTTCAGGTGACCATAGAGAAGACAGAGGTGATGAATATTCTTGGCCAACAGCAATAGCAATAACGACAATCAACATAAACGGGAGAAATCTGAAAGAAGAAACCTCCTTTACCTATCCACTAGGGAAGCATCGTCTTGACTACAGACGGGCGGAACTGACGAGGATATCGAAGTGGGGATCTGGAAAGCAAGGCGAACTTTCATTACCCTCAAGTCGGTGTGGAAGTCAACAGCACTCAGCGTGAAAAATAAAATCCGGATTTTTCACTCCAATGTCAAATCAGTGCCACTTCCTATACGTATCAGAGACTTGTCGCGCCACGAAGGGCACTTCGAACAAACTACACACCTTCATCAACAACTGTCTTCGCTCAATACTACTCAAGATCAGATGGCCAGAAAAGATCAGCAATAGAGATCTCTGGGAGCGAACCAACCAGTTGCGCAACAGATAAGCAGGAAGAAATGGAGGTGGACAGACTATACTCTGAGAAAACCATCAAGTGATATCATGAGACAGGCCCCCGAGTGGGACCCGAATGGGAAACGGCGAGTTGGTCTTCAGAGCGAGGGTGACATGGAGTGGAGGAGGTCATGAGAAGAAGAGATGAAACCATGTGGGCAGACGTGGAGCAAGGTGAAAACGTTGGTGGAGAAGCGAACGCAATGGAGAAGTGCGACTGAAGCCCTATGTTCTTCTAGGAACTAAAGAAGACAATAATAATAATCATCATAATAGTAGCAAAGTGTATACATTTTCCTATTTCGAAAACAGTCAGACAGTTAATCAGCGTACATTTTTCTACGCGGAATTTAATTGAGCATCTAAAATTAGATCAGTTTCAATTAATGAAGTAGTGAGATGATGCGTACTCATATCCCAAATATGTTGAGTTGAATAGAATTCTTAAAAATACTATCGAACGAAAGATGATTGCTTGTTGCATAAATCGTTACAGTATGAAAAAGGAAATTCAATCAGAGAAAGAAAGAAAGAACAAATTTTTTGCAGGTTAATACTGACTGCATTTTTCTTTTCGTATTTTCTCTTCAACTGTGTACATCCTAAACAAATTCAAATTATAAGTTATTAAATGAGATGACTAATGTCTCACTACCCTGGGTAACTATAATGTTTTATGCTTGTTTGCTTTCATGTTTTGTATAAAACACAGAATAATTGAGCAAAGAATATCCTTTTCGATAAATTCCTCTTCTGGGTCTACAATTATATGCATACATGTTTATATACATAGAATATTCTAGATTAGTAGTCAATGACAGTACTGGTGTTTTTTGAAATAATATCGATTTGTAAAGTAAGATCAATGGAATTACTACAGTTCATTAAAGATGCTTAAATTACAATAATAATAAAGATATGGTAGCAAATAGAATATCAGCTCAAATTAGGAAAATTCCACAAAATTCAGGATCATTCGAACCTAGATGGCCAAGGTAAGGATAATGTTCGAACTACTTTTGGAAGCACAAATTAGGCTTGTTAATATGGATCCCAACAGCCAGCCTCAGCAATATTTAGTAGTCGAACTCTTAAAGCGAAATTGAGATTCGTAGGTATGCGGTAAATGACCCTGAAAGCATGGTTAACGTCAATCAGTCTTGTGTTCTGTATCCACAAGATGAATCGGAATAGTGCTGCGAATAGATTTTGTCTGTCCTTTGCTTAACCAGGTAGGGTGATGTTCGGAAATTCGACAAGAAACACGCCTGATTGTATGGCCTATGTAACTAGCTCACTCCACAGGAGCAGTTAAATCGTTGTTCTGTTGTGTAAGACTCCACTTAATTTTGATTTTGATTTACTCAATTGAACTCACTGTTAAGTTTCCATATCTATTTAATTATTTTGTCTATGTCATAATCTTACCTGACTGTTGACTCACACCGTCTTTAACTCTCCATCATAATATGTGTAAATTCAGACTGTTGTTTGATCTTGTAGTTTGTCTCTAGTCTATCCTTGTTGCTTCCAAACGAAATCTGAACTCTACGCCCCTCCCCCCCCCCCCGCATTCTCCCTTGTCTAATTATATTATAAACTTTGTCTGCTTACATCATTTTTTTTAAAGAATTATATTGCTTATACTTTCTATCTATAACTCGACATTACTGTGACAAAAGTATGTTATGTTCAGAAAACCATGTCAAGGAACTTAATCCTAAGTAAGATCCTATTATTTCCGAAGACGCTCCGAATTCGGCAACCACTAAGCACAGATATCGACTTTAATTCCAAAACACAATGAATGGACAACAAGAAATTGTTTTCCTTCGATTGTTAAAATCAATATTCTGTACTAAGTCTTTTTAAGTAATGTTGTATTGTATTTTTATTCGTATTCTTTCGCCTTCTTCTTCCAACTTGTACATGATCGAATCATTCGCGCCTTCATGTTGCCCGCCAATAGCGACCAAGGTCAATGAACAAACGTTCAATGTTCATAATTAATCACTGACACACACACACACCATTTTGTAACTTACAATTTGATTTTTATTTAGAATGTGTACACAGTTGAAGGAGAATCCATAAAATAAAAGGAGCTCGTATTATATTATCCTGCCTGCCTGCCTGCAAATATATTCATTCTTTGTTTATTCAAGCTACTAAAGAGATAGCGGGTTTTAATTAATTTGACCAGTTATTTCAAGAAGTGAAAGTTTCATCAATATTATCATTATTATTTCCTTTAATTCCTAGAGGAACATAGGGCTTCAGCCGCGCGTCTCGATTACTTTTGGTTCTCTGCTACAGTTTTCACCTGGCTCCAAGTCTGCCCACATCATTTTATCTCCTCTTCACATGACCTCCTCCAAGTCACCCTTGCACTGACGACCAACTCGTCGCTTCCCTTTCGGGTTCCACTCGAGCAATGGCTTGTCTAGTGATGTCACTTGATGGTTTCCTCAGAGTATGACCAGCGAATCCATCTCCATTTCTTCCTGCCGATTTGTTTCACAATCGGTTCCTGGTTGGTTGGTTCGCTCACACAGGTCCCTATTGCTGATCTTTTCTGGCCATCTGATCTTGAGTAGTGTTGAGCGAAGACAGCTGTTAATGAAGGTCTGTAGTTTGTTCGAAGTGCCCTTCGTGATGCGCCAAGTCTCTGATCCGTATAGTAAGTAGCACTGACTTCACATTGGAGTTGAAAATCTGGATCTTATTTTTGATGCTGAGTGCTGTTGACCTCCACACAGACTTGAGAGTAATGAAAGCTCGCCTTGCTTTCCCGATCCTCGCTTTGATATCCTCGTCAGTTTCGTCCGCCTGTAGTTGAAACGATGCTTCCCAGGTAGGTAAAGGAGGTTGGGCTGTACAATTATATGTATGTTTATATACATATAATATTCTAGAATAGTTGGCATTAACAATATCGGTGTTTTTCATTACCATCGATTTGTTAAGTAAGACCAATGGAATTGCAGTTCACTAAAGATGCATAAATTATAATACGCATAAGAATATAGTAGCGAATAGAATATCAAGTAAAATTAAGGAGATTTCCACAACAAATTGAGGATCACTAAAACCTTGATGGTCGGGGGGATAAGGACAGTGTCTGAACCAACCAACTTCTTGTTTTGGCTACATAAGTTAAGTTTCTTAATGTGGATTCCAAGAGCCGGTCTTAGAAATATACAGTAAATGAACTCTTAAGGTAAAGTTAAGATTAGTTGGTATGCGGTAGGTGACTTTGAAAGCCGCCTCATTAACATCAATCTTGTGTTCTGTATCCACAAGATGAGATAGAATAGCTCTATGAAAGGATATTTTTGTCTTTTACTTAACCACACAGGATGATGTTTGGAAATCCGACGAGAAACATGCCTAATTGTATGGCCTCTGCAACTGAGTAGCTCCACAGGAGGTGTCATATTGGTAGATACACATAGAAGAGACGAAGTTAAACAGCAGTTCATCTCTTACTTCCGAACGCAAAACAGCTTTTCACGAAGTTGTAATGAGTGTGCATTTTTAAAATTCTTTACACAGGACATCGTCATTAAAACTTTGTGAATAAACTGCAACAAATGTTGTGTATTTTTTTAAAAGAGTATATGTCTTATTAGACGGAGAAGTGACTCGATTTCCATTTCTATTCTCGCTTCTTATCGAATCTCTGTTGAGATATACTAAACCGCTTTTTTTTGTTGTTGTAAAAATCAGGTTGTTGCACGTACAGGACAAACAACTTACACCGGGGTGATTGATGCAGCTCGTAAAATTTGGCGTGAAGAAGGCGGTCGTGCATTCTGGAAAGGATCACTAGCTCGCGTCTTTCGATCTAGCCCACAATTCGGTGTTACACTTTTATCCTATGAAATGTTACAACGATATCTTTCGATGGATTTTGGTGGAAGGTAAGTTTTTTTCATTTACTTTTTTCTCACACATCATTTTTTTGTTGACCGAACCCGTTTGAATTAAGCGATGAACATTTTTATTGATTATCAGTTTAGGACATTGATATCATATGTCAAACAGTGAAAAGTGGGTCTTCAACCGTTTTTCTTTACTCAATAACTTGACTGGATCATCAAGACACCACACCTGCCGCTTAGGTTTTAAGGAAGACGTTTTTGAATTCATTGCTAACGTAGATGATATCAATGTAAATGGGAAGCGAATACTATCCTCCTTAGATGTCGCATCACTGTTCACCAGTGTATCACTTATGGAGACTGTGGAATTCATATGCCAACAGATACAAGAAAAGCAGTTCGACATAGGGATTCCAATTATTAGTCTGAAAGAGCTGCTTTTAAAATGTACTATGAATGTACACTTCACATTCAACAACCTTTATTACAGACAAATTGACGGTATTGCCATGGGTTCTCCATGGAGTCCAATCTCAGCAGATTTCTTTCTTGCTAAGCTTGAAAATGGTCCATCGAAACAAGTAATAGATAAAACTGATTGTTATTTTTTGTTTATGTTGATGATGCGTTTGTTATTCTTGATCTGCAAGCTGACAAGAATTAAATGTTGATAAAATTTAACTACGCACATCCATCGCTCATCTTCACTTGTGAAGAAGAACATGATCGTAGACTACACTTCCTTGATGTCCAATTGAGTAGAAGAGAGGATGGTTCACTCACTCAAGAGGGATGTCTATAGAAAACCTACATCTGTAGGACAATCAACATATTTCTTCAGTTTTGTACCAATCCGATACAAAGTCAATTGGGTTAGATGCCTCACGAATAGAGCAAGACGTATCTGTACAGATGACTCCCCAGAAAATGAGCTAGGATACATTCAAAATACGCTGGTCCAAATGGGTTATCTTAGTAGATTTGTAAGGAAACACATGAACACCAAGTACAATAAAGAGAAACTGATAACAGTTGAAAAGAAACAACTGTTCATGAAATTTCAATTTAATGGGGACGTGGCTAGCGAAGTCTTACATCTGAGATTATCGATAGCAATAAAACGGACTTATACTGCCGCCACCCTTTGTTTGTCATTTTCCAGTCGAACAATTTTGATTGCTCAAGTGAAAGACAAGCCACCTAGCTGTGCCACTTCTATGTGTATCTATAAATTGAGTTGCTCCTGGGGAGAGAGCTATATAGGGCGAACAACTAGACAGCTTAACAAACGCATCATCACTGAGCATCTTCCTTCATGGTTCGGAAAAGGTCAAATAAAATGTATAAGAAGTTCTATTTTGGCTCATTTGATTGATAGCGGTCACCAAGTGGACAAAAATAGTGCCTTCAAAGTTATCTATCGCATTCCACCGAGCATTTCGAACGGAATTCGAATCCGTCTTTTACATATAGCCGAAGCTATGGGAATTAATTCGAGAGAACAATCCTAGTCTTTGCATACAACAAAAGAAGTTTATATATAAATCTATGTAAATTAGAGTAAAGCCTGACGAAGATCTAATTGAAAACAACAATACTGTCCGCCTATTATATGTCTTGTTCTAATATATTAAAAATGGGCATATTTAAAGATTTTAAGGAAGAATCAAATGACAATACTCTGTCAAACTCTGCTTATATAGTGACAGTCTTACCTTCCAAGTATTATCCTTGAAAATCAACCTTGAATAGGTCTTCATTACGCCGATAGCACGTATCAAAAATGACATTC
This sequence comes from Trichobilharzia szidati, assembly GCA_944472155.2. Lineage (NCBI taxonomy): Eukaryota > Metazoa > Platyhelminthes > Trematoda > Strigeidida > Schistosomatidae > Trichobilharzia > Trichobilharzia szidati. Next base: position 43,229,176 of record OX235274.1, read on the forward strand.
ACGTCTGGATCATAAATTTTCCATGGCAATGGTATGAACAGGTTGGCGCAGTGATAAAGCTGAACCAAATTCTTTTGCTCTCTGTTATTAAATTCAACTTTTGTAGGATCTATAGTTTTCCTCATCTCTCCAAATTATTATAATCACTGAATCTCCATATGAATAAGGTTAACCTCTGACAATTTCCTAATATATTTTCCCTGACGTAAAGCCGTAATTACCAAGAATTCACGTACATTAATATTGGGATGTGCGTGTTCCAAACGTGAGAGTAAAGAAATAATAGTAATAATACAGAAAAAGATATCACACGAAAACTAGTTATACCTCAGCATCGACCGAGTAGTGGGTGTCTATCAACATACTGAAATCTGATTGGTTGTTTATCTGACTAACACACACTGTATAGCTAATCAATATTTGTACGGTTTAAATTCTGACTTGATAGACCATCGTGCTAGTCTGTGTGTGGGTTATATATATCAAGTTCAAAATGGTACATACATCCCCTTACTCTGCTTCCATGTGACCTTGACCTTTCAATAAAACAAACAAAAATTGTAAAAAAAAAGAAGCAGCATTTAATGATTTCACAAATTTTGATGGGATTCATCAGCTGTATACTCTGAAAATATGATTATATATATATATATATATATATATATATATATATATATATTAGTTTATATGGTTAGCATATGCATATAATCATAGACATGGTGACAGCAAGTAACTTTCAAGTTCAACAAGTATCAGGGATAATTTGTTTACATAATTAAGTAGTAGTGATCTTTATCTTGGCATGTTTAATAAAGATTAGTATAAAAGTACACACGCAGACACATACTGTCCACAATATACAACAATACAAAAGACAGTAATAATAATAATACTTTTCAGACAAAGCAATAAGAAGAAGTAATTTGTCTGAATCGTGTAATGTATTTGTGCAACAGATTTCTAACAATCTAATCACACACGGGCTTGTCATAGGAGTATATATGAAATTACTGCAGAGTTAAGAGGTGAGAAAATAAATTTAGTTCATGGTGAGAACAGGAGCTCCTCTATTGCGTAACATATTATAAAGACAGGACATAAAATTGATGTTTACACGTCTTTTTTAAAAACATGTTTGGGGCGTGATATCATAGCGCTACACTCAACCAATGTGCCTCTCTGATAAACATCCACTGCACCTTGACAAGATCGACCCTTCTTCGAGGTCACTACTCCTTGGTATAGTTTCAAGGATATCCTCTATCCACTAGCCATAAATGAATTAGAGATTGATATTTATATTTTAGGGATTTTTTGTGAGAATTTAGATAAATTTCAATGTAGATTTTGTTAGTGGACGACCTCGTTGCCTAGTTGATGAGTGCACAGCTTTCAAGTTTCAGTGAGAACAATATTCATCCCTAGGGATAACGTATACATCCAACTCATGAGTCACAAATAAGAAGGAAATTCACATCTTGGATGGGGGGTGGGGGTGGTCATCATCAAAAAAATACATTGTCGAAGTATCCTTTGTTCTTGAATCAGAAATTGGCAATGAACACCTTTAATATTCTTTTTTGCATTTTAAATGGGCTTTTCCTAAAAATTTTATAAATTAACTAATAAGTATGAATATATATTTTTTCTTCGTTTAATAGACAACTTTCTGGTAAACCATTGGATCGTCCTGTACAACCGGTATCAACTAATCCAGATCATATTGGTGGTTATCGATTTGCAACAACCACATTCTGTGGTATTGAATCACGATTAGGCTTATCATTTCCAAAGTATAAATTAAATTGAGTAACACTCATTATATTACAGTCTTTTGTTACTATTACTATTATTATTATTATTACTATTATTTTGATAACCTTCTTATGCAGCGGCGCCTCCCCCTCCCTCTACCGTCGTCGTCTCGTCGCCTACCTCCTTTTAACTTGAACAGTCTAATTTGATTTGAGTGTGTACGGATTTCGACTGCTCCCCTTGACTTTTCGCTGTTGACAATATTCTGTAGTTTTCTGTTTTCTTTTTCGCTGTAAAACCTTTTTTTTCTGTTCTCACTAGAAATAAAACCTTCAGGTGTTGCTTCAGGGTAGGGGATTGGGTAGGACAATAAATATACAACAAACAAAATAGGTAGGCATTTTTATAGGTCTTATTACGTAAACTTATTATTATTACTATTATTATTATACGACATAGCGTGACGCTGTACTTTTTGTTCATCTTGCTTATCGTCCGCTGCTCCTCCTTCCCGCCAGCTCTCTTTCCTCCCTCCCCCCGATTTGCTTACTGACGGCTTACTGTCGAATTTTCGTTTATCATGCAGCCATGGACAAGAATTTGAGACATGCGATCGATCTATCGATCGATTGATTTTCCTCAGCTTCCCTTTAATTTTTCCAAGTTTCCATTAAAATATTTTGTTGTCATATTTTATTTTGACTTTTTTTTATTGACTTGTCTGTGTTTCTGCTATCTCTGACAGTTCTCAGTTGTCTTTAGAACCGCTGGGAGGTCTGGTCTGTATGGCACCACTTATTGTGTTGTGAGAGCTGGTGTGTGCGTTTGTGTTACTCTCCTCTACTCAATTGACTCCCCCCGCATTCCTACCCTGAGGGGCAGACTGCCTGTCTGTCTGGCTGTCTGACAACACAATCATAATAATATTATGTTTACAGTACTCGAATGAGTTGTGCTTTATTTCTATGATGTAATGCGGTTATTATTACTATTATTATTATTACTATTCCCTTTTTTTATCGACGAGAGTATTTTTACAGCCAGTTCCACACCGTCATCATCACCGTCATTCCTTTCGGCTTTGTTCTTTTGACTTTTCTTAGCGTTTCCTTTTCTTGTCTGTGTCTATTTGTGTGTGGAGGGTGTGCGCCCGCCCGCGAGCGAGCTCGTCAGTGTTTCGTTTACTTTCCGAGATTGTTCATTTCCTTTGAGAGTAGAAAGAGCGACAGGCACACAGAATTCCAGTTAGCGATATACACCGAAGAGTAAAATAGAGAAGGATTAACCAAAACAAAAGACAAATGGGTGTGATGTATATTTTAATATATTATGAATTATTATTATTTTTCAATTACTCTTTTTTTCTCTCTTTTCGCTTTTCTTTTATTTTACTGCTTGCTTCTTGTACTTCTTTTTGAATCTCATTTCCACCATTTTATTTTTGCTATGTCTAATTTGTTTGATCAAAAAAATCAACTTATTAAAAAAAGAAGAAGAAGAACATTTCTTCAAATAATGTGCCAATTTTGTTTTTTTTATTTTTCTTTGTCGCTTACTCTCGATTTCGGAGTCGCTTTAGGTTGCATATATGCGTAGTCTATGGGGGGTTTAGTGACAAGTTATGTTTCTTTTTTATTGGTTGGAGGATTTCATCATGAGATGACATCAGTTAGAGAACCCCATTGGTAAACCAGGAAAGAGCACGTGACGGCTGTTTCGTCCTAGCTTGGGACTCTTCAGTAGTACGCACGCACCGGGATTCGAACCCACGACCTTCTGGTTACAAGGCGAGCTTGCCTTGATGAAAGGATCGTTGCGTAAAATTATGCAACAGACGGAACGTTGAGTAGAACACGAAAGGGAAAATGACGAGTTAGGTATGGATTCTAGGGTAACGTGAGGGAGAGAGGATTATGAGAGGAGGGAATGAAACTTTAAAGGTAATCGTAGAATCAGCAGCTAAAAACAAGACTAAAGAGAATCTAGTGAAATGGCAATGTTCAACTGGAGGTATATACTCTACCCAGATTCCAAGGGACGAGTAATAATCACTGTAACAGAAGTATGTCAAACACTTCAAGGCGAATGGCAGTGAATGACTGTGAGCCTGGATTTCTTGTTTACTGTTAGTGTTTGCGACTAGAATGTATTGCCTATGCGATATACGAAAATTCGACTATTTTGTGAAGATTTCTAATACACCAAACACCGCCTTCTAACATTATACAGCAGTGTTAAAACAAAAGGCATAAACTAAGACTTAGCATAATGTGCTAGCAGAAGGCGTTCAAAATAATCAACAGACAAAAGAAATCTAGCCTGCCTCGTTTTGTTCAGGTAATCACCATCAAACGGCTAAAACCAAAGCTATGCAAGCATAAAGAGACAGTGGTGAATTTTGTACTGCCTTGGTGATAACAATGCATATGTCAAGGAACTTAGCCCTAAGTTCCTATTGTAACGTAGGCGATTTGAACCGATAATGACTAAGTATTTCGTTTCAACTTTAAATCCAAAACACCAGTATTCCTTGAACGAATTTGTATTGTTTGGCAATTAAAGCGAGACAAAATACAGAGTCTACAAACAAATGTTTAGTACAAATGAAGTTATAAAGTACTTTTATTCGTATTCTTTTCCGCCTTCATCCAACTTGCAAGCGATCGAACCATTCGAGCTGCCCACCAATGGCTACCAGTTCCAACAAACAAACGTTCAATGTTCACGTCCATTGACAGCATACAAATTTCACTACGCAATCTTCTGTCCTGTTTAGAAACCTTGGCTTTTTTGTTCAAACAAGACTCATCCTACCCCTCGCTCTTTGTTTCGTCTATTTTATAAAAACGTGTTTTTCTGTGGTTAATTAACCTATTACTTTTTATACTCTTTCTAGTTAAACTTTGTTTCTACCCACAAAACATCTGTTGAACTCTGTCTGTCCTTTTGTTTCTAAGCTTAGTAATGCGATTCTTCTATAAATAGGTTGGAGGATTTCATCATGAGCTGACATCAGTTAGAGAACCATTTGAAAAACCAGCTAGGGAGTACTGGACAACTGTTTCGTCAGCCTCGATTGGGACTCTTCATCAGTACGCACCCACTCACCGACAGGGTTCGAACCCAGGACCTTCCGGTGTGTACAAGGCGAACTAGCTAGTAGACCATTAAGCCACTGGGTTCCGCCAATCCAATGTCCAGCAGATGAATTCTAACTTCTGCCAATTCATGAAATAGCGTGATCACTTCACAATGTCTTCTTTGATGAGTTACTGCCTCACCTTCTCTAACTGATATCAGCTCATGATGAAATCCTCCAACCAATCAATCAAACAAAATCCCTACAAAACCAATACTTGAAAATTATACTTCTTTTCATGCGTTTTAAATGAGATTTTGGGTGAAGTTAAAGTATAGAGTCCCAGGGTGGCGAACGCTCCAATGACCTTGAACGCATGTTAGTCGTTGGCTAATGACATCTATTATTACTATTATAGCGCAAATATGAATGCTATTCATCAACTAAAGAGCAAATCTCACCCAGATCACGTTTTTTAGTACTATTTGGACAGTGTGTTAGTATTAGAACAAGACATATAGGCGAACAATATTGTTTTCAATTAAATCTTCAGGCTTTACTCCAATTTACGTAGATTTATACATAAGCATTTTAACCAATGATGGTGGATTTGTAGACTAAATTGGAATAATAATAATAACTGTTAAATGTGTGGAACGTCAGTGGTAACGGTGATTATAATGATAACAAAATAATGGTGATAATAAGGTTTATGCGGGTGGCGATAAGAATAACAAAGGTAGTAATATGTGGACAGATAATCAGAGTTTAAATAAATATCATTAAAACACGGAGGAAATGGAAAATAAGAAAGGGTGGGAGGTTTTTTAATTAGAATTTACCTAGGCCAAGGGAGACACGGTCTGTCGGTCGGTCGGTTTTCGACATAGAACTTTGCACATATGTGCGGCAGTTCAAGTCGCCACACCCACTCCATGTAGCACACAAAGCAAGAGAAGAAAGTAGGAGAAATACATATTAGAGACAGTAAACAGAGGTGTGAGACAAAGGAACAGTAATAACGAAGAACGAACAGTTTCATCGGAAATCATGAGTCACAAGGAGTGGATGCATCTGCGTCAGCTATTGAGAACGATTTTGAGCCATGTCACCAATTATCTCCAGCGGTCATTGGTTTTTACCGTCCCGAGGACCCCAACCAGGAAGTCTACACCTCCCTACGTGGCTTAAACTAATTGTTGTAGATTTCATTGACTGGTGCCATGTTTTCGTTTGACCGCCGCTAGCTCTTTTCCAACCTGATCCATCCTATATCAGCTAACATTGCCCATCGAGTAAGGCGATGACTAGGCATGCGTAATGCATGTCCTAACCATTTCAGTCGATGTAATTTCACCGTTTCGTCGATTGATTTCCCCGCCTTACCTAGCACTCGACCGATGCCTAACCTCAATATTGCTCACCTTATTATACCACTTCACTTGGGAGATAGAATGCAGACACCTATGATCAAAGACAGCTAATCTTTTCATGTCTTCCGCTCTCAATGGCCAGGTCTCACAGCCATAAAGGAGGACGGAGCGGACTGTTGAGCAGTACACACGCCCTTTGGTCGATAGTCGGAAATCGCGTATACGCCAGAGACGGCGTAAACTGGCATATGCGAAACTAGCTCTCTGTATTCGTGCTGAGATTTCGTCGGAGATCAACCCGTTGGGACTGATGCAACTTCCCAAGTAAGTGAAGCGGTCAACGTGTTCTACCACTTCACTTCCTATTTCTAATCTATGGGTCGGTGAAGTCCAATCCTGCAGCATCACCTTACATTTTGCGAGAGCGAATCGCATGCCAAACTTACGAAGATTGTTGCTCAAGGTGTTCAGTAAACTCCGCATTTTGTCAGAGTCCTCGCCCAGAAGGACTATATCGTCCGCATATTCTAAGTCGACGAGATTATTCCCTGGTAGCAAGTGGATCCCTGAGTCGCTGAAGTGTGTTAGGTTTAAGTCCATTAGTACGTCTATGATGAAGTTGAATAGAAATGGGGAGACACAAAGGTGGAACAAACTTCTTTTGTTGTATGCATAGTCTAGGATTGTTCTCTCGAATTAATTTCCATAGCTTCGGCTAAGTGTAGAAGGACACTCCAACCGTTACCTAAGAATGCGGTAAATCCATACTGTTAGAGACGTCGTTGAATTCATTTCTAATTTACATGATATCAATGTAAATGGGAAGCAAATACTATCCTCCTTAGATGTCCCATCACTTATGGAGACTGTGGAATTCATATGCCAACAGATACCAGAAAAGCAGTTCGACATAGGGATTCCAATTATTAGTCTGAAAGAGCTGCTTTTAAGATGCACTATAAATGTCCATTTCACATTCCACAACCTTTATAACAGACAAACCGACGGTATAGCCATGGGTTCTCCATGGAGTCCAGTCTCGGCAGATTTCTTTCTTGCAAGTGTTGAAAATGGTCCATTGAAACAAGTAATAGATAAAACTGATTTTTATTTTCGCTATGTTGATGATACGTTTATTATTCTTGATGTGAAAGCTGAAAAGAATGAAATGTTAATACAATTTAATGATGCACATCCATAGCTCATCTTCACTTATGAAGAAGAACATGAGGGTAGACTACATTTCCTTGATGTCCAATTGAGTAGAAGAAAGGATGGTTCACTCGCTCAAGAGAGATGTCTATAGAAAGCTTACATCTGTAGGACAATCAACATATTTCTTCAGTTTTGTACCAATCCGATACAAAGTCAATTTGGTTAGATGCCTCACAAACAGAGCAAGACGTATTTGTAAAGTTGACTCCCTAGAAAATGAGCTAGGATATATCCAAAATACCCTAGTCCAAATGGGTTATCCTAGTAGATTTGTAAGGAGACACATAAACACCGAGTATACTAAGGAGAAACTGACAACAGTTGAAAAGAAACAACTGTTCCTGAAACTGCAATTCAATGGGGATGTGGCTAGCGAATTCCTACATTTGAGATTATCTAGAGCAATAAAATGGATATATTGTTGCCACAATCTCGCCTAGTTAACTGGCAATGAAGTTGAGGTACATGTTTGACTGCCATTATATGCCTTGTTCTGTGATGACAATGCGTAGAGTTGCAATTTGATCAGCACATGATTTGCCTTTCTTGAATCCAGCTTGTTCTGTGGTGTGGAGTTCTCTGTCCATTGCATCCTTTACTCTCTCTCTCTCTCTAGGATGATGCGACTTATTATTTTACTTGACGTGGATTAGAGTACGACGATTCGACACCAGTTCTTGCACAGGCCTAGGTCGCCCTTTTTTTGCCTGCTTGACAAGGTAGCCTTTCTTCCAACCGGTAAGTACCTTTCCTTCCTTCCAAACCTTTTGCATTAGTGGCGTGAGCACATCTCCTTTAGTCTCTGAATCATTTTTCAGTGCTTGGGTGGGGGGGGGCAATTCCATCTGTTCCTGCTGCCTTCCAAGCCTTCAGTAGCTTGATCACATTTAGTATTTCAGCTTTCGTTGGAGGATTGGTGTCCACTGGCAGGCAGATCTGTGCATGCTGCTGGTGTTCGTGGTATTTCTGGACGAGTTGCAGGTGATGGTCGATTCAAGAGTCCTTTAAAGTGGTCAGCCCATTGCTTTCTTTCTCTCTCCTCCTCCTCCTTGGTAATAGGGTTGCCATGAATATCTTTTATTGGTTTCATCATCTGGGTTGATCTCTTCCCTTGACAGAGACCTGGTTATTTGATATAATGTCCTGAGATTTCTTTTGCCTGTGGCTTTTTCTGTTTCAGTTTCCAATGTGTTGTAGAAGTGTCTTTTGTTGTTCCTAGCACTCTTCTTCACTTTTTTCTTTATTCAGTGCAACGTACATTGAGCACAACTCCTCCTTCTGTTGTCCATCTTTGCATTGGGTCATCTTTATCTTCTCTTCCACCATCCTCCTCTCCTCTTTTCTATTAGCTTCCACGTATCCATTAAGAACCATTCTTTGTCTTGTCTCTTTTTTCTTCCTAGAACAGTTGTACACGTTTATTTATAGCATAAGTAAGAGGAAATATAAGGCATCTACAATTCTGCCACATAAGTGAAGGACATCTGAGATCCTAGTTGGGATTCTTAACAAAGTAGGAATTAGCGTGGCATTCAAACCGACAAAATCACTCAGAGACAAGCTCTGTATGTTAAAGGACCCTGTGGGTTGACCCAATTAAACAAAATAATATGATTTACAAAATACCTTGCAATGACTGTGAGTTAGGTCAACTACATAGGTCAGTCAAACTAGTGGATCAGGAGTAGTGAGATTATCAGAACATAAGAATTTAGCTAAGGTTACAATGATTGATCCCACGAAGATAATTAATTTAGAAAAGAGCTCAGCAATTGCACTTCATGCATTAACACACAATAGGGTGGGAGAGGGCTAAATTCTAAGAAGTAATATAGGTAGATGGAGAGAGAGGTTGATTACTGAATCCTTGTTCATCGAGTCTACACCCAGCACGTGCAATAGGAATGACTCATCGCTCACACCGGAAATATGGAAAATACTACTGCCGATCAAGTCAAGCGATGAAAAATAATGATGGAATTATATAAACGAAATTAGAAATTTGTGTGAGTAGGACCTTGATATGATTACGAGTGGCATTAAATTATGCTCGAAACGTGGTCATCAGTAAATATTACTGTATAACACTGTGAGACTCTATCAAAATAAATCTTATCCATAATGGAATTATACTCTACCACAGTGCACAAGTTCTATTCTTATATCAATAATGTATATTGATTAGTCATTTACTCACACTTATTATGTCATGCCAACTTCTGACTCCTTTTTCTAACTTCCAATTAGTCATTCACACGTATCGTTTTGCATGATTAATTCAATGTAGTTTATTTGTTCTTATCAATCTCATATGTCCCAATGTATTTCCAATAGTATATAAATCCCTGTATGTAGAGTAGCATTCAGCTGATGAAGAGTTCTACCTAAATTTCATGAATCCGTTAAATCTTGCCTTATTAACCCCTGTGTTGCTTCTTATAAATTCGTATCGAGAAATAAATGTTTCCTTCAAGACTACACCTTACATTATGCAATACGTTGTCAAGGACAAATTTTTCCAGTATCTGATCGGTCGTCTTATGAATTCTTTATTAAATATAACATTTACGATTGTACAGCAGCTTATGAAAATGAATCGTCGAAAAGGGATAATTTTCTTCGCTGTTTACGTCATTTTCTTATGAAAATCAAAACAAGTGGTGATTCAGCGAAGAGACTCTTTTCAACAAATTTATCATCAAGCTGTACAATCATATATATATGGTTTTTAAGAAATTATATCCGGTGAGGGAACTGAATCAAAGGTGTGAATGCATAAAATAGTAATATATTATTATTGTTCCCTTGGGTTCCTAGTGGAACATAGGGCTTCAACTGCACGTCTCCACTTGCTTCTGTCTTCTGCTGTACTTTTCACTTGCATCCATGTTAATCCATATTGTTTCAGTTCCTCATCACATGATCTCCTCCATGTCATCCTTGGACAACACACTCGCCGATTCCCTTTCGGGTTCCACTCGAGCATTGGCCTGACGCGCGATGTCACCCAACGGCCTCCTCAGTGAGTGTCCAATCCATCTCCACTTTCTCCTGCATATTTGTTGAGTGATTGGTTCTTGTTTTGTTTCTTCCCATAGTTTCTTGTTGGTGATTCTTTCCGGCCATCTGATCTTCAGTATAGAGCGAAGACAGTAGTTGATAAAGGTCTGAAACCTGTTGGAAATATTCTTTGTGACCCTCCAAGTTTCTGATCCGTATAGAAGAACTTGTAAATCCGAATCACTTTGTTGTTGATGCAGGCTGAGTGACGAAGATTTCCAGATTGGTTTCAGGTTGATGAATGTGTTTCTCGCCTTCCCGATTCTCGATTTGACATCGTCGTCCGTTCCTCCTGTAGTTGAGACAATGCTCCCTAGATAAGTGAATGAAGTAACCTCTTTCAAATCCTTCCCGTTGATGGTGATTGGCGCTGGATGTTGCTGTTGTTGTTGTTGGTTAGTTATTTTCATAACCTCCGTCTTGTCTATAAAATAGTAATAATGGTATGAAATGTAATTAAAAATAAATGTTTGTGACTATAATCATAGGTAAATGTCAAGTGGCAAAATAATTAATGTCATATATACAATAATTCATAGGATGGATAAAACTTGGAAAGCGTGTGTAATTATAGGATTAGTAGACAAATCGAACAAAATAAAAACGTTACGTAATATTGTGTGAAATTTGATAGCATGGAATTTAACGTTGTAAAAAAGAATTGATTTAGAACGACTGATATACCTAGCTTCGCACGATCAGGTGAATTGATAAACACACATAGAGTTGGTCAACAGCGGGATCTTGTCCTTCAGGTTGCTGAACAGTAATGGTTGACTAGTAAAGTCTATTCTCAGAGATGCAACAGGGAATGTTCTTTTCTAAAGGGACTGTGATATTCTTCTTTTCATTATATCGGAAGCTAAGTCCCCCTTGAATTCCAAGCTCATGTAAAGTGTCTTCTTGGGTACGGATGATAAGTCACGTTTTATCGGATTTATCAGGGCTACTGTGCAGGATGAGTTAATGTCGACCATTACTGTTCAGTAACCTGAAGGACACGATTCCACTGTTGACCAACTATATGTGTGTTTATGAATTCACCTGCTCGTGTGGAGCTAGGTATACCGGTCGTTCGACTTGAGTTTTGTCCAAGAGGGTGCAAGAACACTATCCTGCATGGTTACGAAGAGGTGGAAGTGGAGCAATAAGAAGCGCAATCATTGAACATATGGTCGATAATGATCACCCTATCTCTATAGCCTCCGCCTTTAAAGTCATCTACAAGGAAAAAAGTAGTTTACCCAAATCACTACATGCCCGACTCATCTGTACTGCTGAAGCTTTGGCTATCGAAACAGAAAAGCCAGAGCTCTGTGTACAGAAAAAGTTCGTTCAACCCCTCTAACTTTCATGGTCTCTTCGCTGAATCACTTGTTTTGATTTTCTATGTATTACAATGGGAATTTTCCATGAGTATTAATTTCGACAGATAACTAACTCTATGATAATCTACTAAACAAAGTCACTCTCTCTCTCAATTGACGATAACTAACATTTGAGTAAACGCATAATTTACAGATTAAGTTCACAACTTATGAACTAAACAGTTCTAGATGAAGTTTCGCCACAGTTTCCTATGCAAACCTGAATTATTTAGATTACAATCTGTCATCTATTTGATACTATGAAATGACAATCATGAAAGCAAATAAAAATGTATTATGTTATTTACTACTGATTGATTGATATTAGTAGTTGGATACAAGTCATATTAATCAGGGCAAAGTTAAATTTTAAACATCACTAACTACCAACCAGCAAATGACCTCGAACGCAACAGTCACGTGAAGGAGGCATTTTTGTGTATGGAATACATATATTTATGAAAAAATTGAGTAAAAACTATATAAAAGTGTTACAGAGGATACCTTCCTCTCACATGTGATAAAGATAGCTCTCAATTTTTGGCTGCAGTATCAACAGAGTATAAAATCCATTTTATTTTATTATTTATTGTTTCCTTGGGTTCCTAGTGGAACATAGGGCTTCAACTGCACGTCTCCACTTGCTTCTGTCTTCTGCTGTACTTTTCACCTGCATCCATGTTATTCCATACTGTTTCAACTCCCCTACACACGATCTCCTCGATGTCACCCTTGGACGTCCCACTCGCCGCTTCCCTTTCGGGTTCCACACGAGCGTTGGCCTGACGCGCGATGTCACCCAGCGGCCACCTCAGCGAGTGTCCAACCCATCTCCACTTTCTCCTGCATATTTGTTGGGCGATTGGTTATTGTTTTATTTGTTCCGATAGTTTCTTTTTGGTGATTCTTTCCGGCCATCTGATCTTCAGTATAGAGCGAAGACAGCTGTTGATAAAGGTCTGCAACAGGCTGTTGGAAATATTCTTTATGACCCGCCGCCAAGTTTCTGATCCGTATAGAAGAACTGACTGACTTGACGTTTGTATTGAAAATCCGAATTTCGTTGTTGATGCAGGCTGAGTGACGAAGATTTCCAGATTGGTTTCAGGTTGATGAATGTGTTTCTCGCCTTCTCGATTCTCGATTTGACATCCTCGCCTAGATTACTAGCTCACTAGTTCTCTAGCCGGTCCCAAGCCCGGATAAAGAGAGAGGGTTGGGGCGTGGTGCTAGCAACTCCACCCCCAAAACTTAACCAAATTGCTACAGAAACGCATAAATATATTAGAAATAAATTCCATTATGGGTAAAATTCATTTTGATAAGGTCTCATAGTGTAATACAGAAATATTTCCTGGGCAATAAATTGTGCTTGAAACGTTGTCATCAGTAAATATTACTGTATAAGCCACTGAGACTTTATCAAAATAAATTTTAATCACAATGGAATTAAACTCTACCACAGTACACAAGTTCTATTCTTATATCAACAGGGTAATTTAACCATATTCTATGCATGTAATTATTTAGGTCTTCTAACGCTAACCTTTCCGGAACCTAACCCTAACGTGAAAATATTCCTAAACTAACTGTAATCTAACTCGAACCAACTCTAATGTCGCCTTTATTAAGTTAACCTAACCCTAACTTGTCCTTGGCTTAAACCGTAACTTAATCTTTCCCAAAACGCAATCTGAAACTTGCCAGGTATCCCATTTAAAAGCGTATCACTTCGATGAGCATATTTTATTGATGATGACAACGTTATTTGCTGGATTCCACTAACTTACTCAGTGGGTGTTTCAAGGTGATTGGTGCGGTCGCACTCCATTGGTAGTTTTAGTGGTGCTTAAAGTTTAATTTGGCTTTAATCAGTAATGTTGACCTAAACATTGGATAGGGGTTTAGCTTGTTTAGGACGGCATATACAGTATGATTCAGGTCAGAGAGATAAGGTTGTTCAGAGGTCCATTTTCTAGCTCATCATCAGTAAGCTCTCATTTTATTGCCCATATATGGATGATACCTTCATTCTTTGTGATAATGGTTCTGATAGGAGTACAATAATCACTGAATTCATTGAAGTAAATTTGTCTATGAAATTCACATGTGAAGAGGAATTTAAAGACAGAATTGCCTTCCCGGATGTTCTACTTACAAGAAAACCAGATAGTAGCATAAAAAGAAATTTGCATAGAAAAAGTACTTGGACAGGACAATATACACATTTTCACAGCTTCGTTCCTTTCAAGTACAAAAGAAATTTAGTGAAGACCCTCAGCCACAGGGTTACAGCTATGTGCTCAGAAGAAGTAATTGAAGATGAATTAAGCATTGTATATGATACTTTGATTGAAAATGGCTATCCCGACAAATATACCAAGAAACACATGAGAAAGAAAGCGAAAAAGGACTACTCACTGTCTGTAAACAAGAAGCTTTTATATATACGACTACAATTCAAGGGAGATATACCAAGTGAGATAATTACGAGGAAATTAAGAAAATCAGTTCAAAGAACTTTTAATGCTGGTGAACTACATGTATTATTCTCTACACAACCGATGGTGCTACCTCGACTGAAAGATGAAGTACCTAGACTAGCTAGCCACTTCAAATTGTATCTACCAATTCAACTGCGCTTGTGCTGGAGCGAGTTATATTGGCCGTTGCTCTACGAACTTGATTTTTCGTGCTCGAGAACATATCCCACTATGGCTAAGTAAAGGTGTAGTTAAAACTATTAACAGCTCGATATTGAACCATCTGGTGCAAACCGGTCACAAAGCCAGCGTGGAAGAATCCTTCTCTATAATATACCGGGTACCTAATAAATTTTTATTTATTTTTATTTTATTTTATTATAGCTTGATTCCACACCGTATTTTTGGTACAAGTATGAAAGTTTCAGCATGCGATATCGGTAGCCCAAATTTAGTAGGCCGACCATTGATATCAGGTGTGCGTCGACGGGGGATCGAACCTCGGACCATGTGCATGGTCGGCGAGAGTCCTAACCGCTGTGCCACCAAAATCATCGAAGCACTGCATACTCCAAACAGCAGAGTCTATTGCAATTCGCCTCAAACAACCAGTGCTCTGTGTTCAAGAGAAGGAAGTCCAGCCCCTTCTACTGCCCTGGCCTTCAGTAGAGACTATAAATTCATGAATTTGTAATATTATCTTTCCCAATTTGCCTTTCTGACATTCAGCTTATTTTATTTTATGTTGATGCTTTTGAGCTGTAATCTATCAATATTATTGATTCGATGTTATTTAAACAGCATTAATGTTGTTCATAACACTAATTCATTCATTCATTCATTCACTATAATGTATATATAACTGTAGAGCCTGATGATGAATTTATCGAAAAGAGTGTTCTTTGTTCAGTATCCATTCTTTTGAAAAAAATTCTTAATGGGCATTTTTAATGAGTTAATCGTGTTTGTTTGTGTATTTATTTTATTATCCTTGTATATATGTAAATATGCCATAGATTAAACATTGTGTTTTTTGCATGTTTATACCTGTTCAGTATGTTTCTGTTTTTGTTTCAACGATAAGTAATTGTATCTATTGTCGATACACTAGTGAAATATTCTTTTACTATGAAAAACAATAATGATTTAAGACAAGATATGTGTACTTTGATTGGACATGAGATACCAACTACTGTCATACGTCTAGTCTTTTGTTTTGGTGCAGACTGAATTCTATCAGAACAAAAATAGGTGGAGAGGACAATTGTTGAAATGATTGCTGGATGGTGACTATCAACGGAATCTAGGATCACATGCATTTCGTCCTGTTTGGGACTACTCGTCCACTGGGTGTACTTGTATCCTCCAATGGGTGATGGTGTTCTCACTAGGGCTCGAGCCCACTAGTCATACTTTCAAACGCCAGAGGGTTATCCACTAGACCACTTGGGCCACAACAGCCACCTCTTGTGCAACGGTTCGTTTTAATTATTTAATTCAATTTTAGATCTTCGCGTCGATTGATTGGACCGAAGTGCTCGGTCTCAGGTTGACATATCTGTCGGATTCTTGTGCCGATCCACTGCTGGTCACTGCCCACTAATTAACTTATAATTACATGCCCAGACATCGTCGAAGCATCTATACTATGAGGTGACATGTCAACCTGAGACGGAACACTTTGGTTCAATCAATCGATGGGAAAATCTAAAATTGAATTAAACTGTTGAATTAGTTGTGTTCTCTGAGCTGGCTGGTTTAATTGGGAAGCTCTAATCGTCCTTTTAGACAACATCCCCCTTCAGTACAGGCTTCAGTATAAAATGAAGTCATTTAAATCCACCGTGAATGATGATATAATTGTATCTCCTGGCAGACAATCTTTGTTGCGATTGGTTGTTAACTGCCGTCTCTATTGATTATTTTTATTGATTTGGAATTTGAACTTTCTTGTCAAGTGATTTATACTTTATTAGCTGGTAAATTTGGTCTATAATAATTTGTCTGTTGATTGCTAATTCACTTGAGTAGGGGCTCGTAGGAATCCCCTGACTGCATTTCTGGTGTTTGCTCTATTTAAAATTTCTACATTATCCCAATCAAATTGATGTCCATAATTATCTACATGCATAGAAATAAAAGAGTGTATATCATGTCTTTTCACAGCTAATTTGTGTTCTTAGATTCGGATTCGAGGAGGACGCCCACTCTGACCGATGCAATGTTTACTGCAGCTCATGCATGCAGTTTATTTTGCAAGTGGTATTAATTTTATCTTCTTTCCCTGTTGGATCTTTAGGTCTGTACAATACTGAATGAAGTGATTGTGCTGGCCGGCTGGCTTGTGTGCTATATCTATTTCAGACGGTCTTAATATACTACCTGTTATTTCAGAGATATTTTTTTATATATGGTAGGATGAATTTCCTTGTGGTCTTTGATGTTGACTTTTTGTTGGTGTTATGTCTCAGGTTTAAACACTTTTTGATGAAACTGTGAGGATATTCATTCTTTTTGAAGACGGTTAGCAGAGAATTCCTAGAAGCGTGGCACTCAAGTGAATTAGCAATTAACAAATACATTACTACTATAGACCAAATTTACTAGCTAATAAAAAGTAAATCACATGACAGTAATGTTCGAATTCTAAGTCAATGAAAAAATGGTCAATAGAGATGTAAATTAGCAACCAGTGACGACACTGGTTGCCAAGGGATACAATTACATCATTCATGGTGGATTTATATGAGTTCACTTCATACTGAAACCTGAGGTGAAGGGGGGGTTATGTTTAGAAGAGGGACGACAATGGAAGTGTCACAATTAAATCAACCAGCTCAGAGAACATAGTAGATTCAATGTCATCCACCTCAGCTGCAAATCTTCTCCATTATTTCAGCGAACAATTGTTTTCAATAAATTCCTCTCCAGACTCTGCAATTATAAATCCATTAATTTTCAGCATACATTAACTAGTTAGGACAAATTGGAATGTATACAGAATTATATCAGACCCATTACGACTTCATGACTTTTTTTGTTATTTCTATTACCTTAGGTTTACGTAATGCTTCTTCTAACTCGTCATTATATCAACACAATCCTGCTCATTTCACTCCACTAAATTTATTATTACTAATGGTACTTTTAAGCTTACAGCACACCGTCATTATTATTGTTATTTGTCACCCATGAACTTACGTCTAGTGTATCCTAATTGTTGGTTTATTTTTCTGTAGTGTTCATACTGTTTCACACTTCACTGATAATTACACTCATCCTTGAAACCTGTACTTCTGTTGACTATGTATATGTAAACACACATATCACTGCATTATTTCGTCTCATTTTATCTCATTTCCTCATTGTCCATGCATAATAAAAAAAACTAACTGACTATTGTTCCATCCCGTCGTATACTTGTTCCACAGTGCATCTTCTGATATAATTCTGATTTGTCTTTGCTAGCTAATGTATGCTGAAAATTAATGGATTTATGGTTGTAGGGCCTGAAGAAGAATTTATTGAAAACAGTTGTTCGCTTTAACGAAATTAGTTCCGAATTCTACCGGTCAAGTTTACAATGTGACGAGCACGCCAAGTGGCTCACCGTCACAGTACACTCTGAACTGCTGTTGTTGAACTGCTGTTAGACCTAGGTTTAATGCTTGTTAGAACTTGCCGGTCAACAAGGTGTATCTGGAGTCGTGAAGGAAGTTGTGTCTCTTCTGAGATTTGAACCCAATGGTGCAGTCAGAGATGTTATTACTGAGCTATTTGGGCTCGCCATTGACTTTTTGTAGGTGACCTGAGTTTGAATCTGAGAAGAAGTATGAGTCACTTAAAGATTGTAGATACGCCTTACTGACTGGTGAGTGCCAATAAGGATAAATAAAACTTAAGTCTGTGTTTTCCTTCAACTAACAGCATGACACCTGTGTTAAAAATATAACTAATCTCAGACTTTAAGTCGACAATATTAACTGTAAGAATTAGGAAATCTCCAGAGAAGTTAAATATCACTATGAAATCTGTTTTCAAATACTGGTTCATTCATAATCCTGCACATTTGATCGGCTTAGCAATTTGTGGGTTACCGCTTGAGAGAATAATTCAAGATTTTGCAGCTCTCTATAAATTTATTCTGAAAACGTTTACTACTTAAAAGTAGTTAAATTAAAAATACTAAAAAATCTATCAGAATCAATAGTTCACTCACAAATACAATTTAGCAAAATACGTGCATGCATATGCATAAGTATATGATAGTTCAGTTAGTTATACAATGTTGCAAGTGACTCAATCCATATAGAAGATTTTAATACATCAATTGGTATCATTCTATCCACTGGTGAAATATACAAGTATACCTTTCTCTGTCTTTCAGACACCAAATGAAAACCATTGAATGAATACCAAAACTCTACATCAAGTATAGGATCCAAATCTAAATTAACAAACAACTCTGGAGATTTAGCTTCAATAATTAATTCATAAATATAATTTGTTTGAAAAGGTGCCATTTGCTGATATGCTGATAAATTATCTTTTCCTGTGAGAGACTGTATTGACTTTAAACGTAAACCACTGCCGGCATCCTTTGGAAAATCTTGGATTTTCTTTGGTGCATCTAAGAGAAGTAGACCGCCATCACTTTGCTTATACTTCTGGCCTACTTTCATGCCTACCTGTATAATTCTACCACTTTTCCCATTGAAACGACATAATTTGTTTAAATCTTTCAACGATTTGTTCAATACTGATATTGGACACTGACCATTTTTTACACTAGAAATATTCAAAATTTCACGATACGTTGGTTCAAATGACCAAATAGTATAACAGATGATTTCAAATTCATTAGGAATGTAGACAGTATTGTCATTAGTTTGTACATTCGGTATCCAGTCGGCTTCAATCACTGCATCATCTTTATTATGTATAGCTATTCGTCCCCATTTTGGTATATCATAAAATTCTCTTATAGCAGCATAATGTGATAGTTTCCATTGACCAGATGAATCTATAGTTGACCAACTTGGTGCTGACCAAATATCATTCAGCTGCCAATAGATTGTACCCATTGTAATTAATTTATCAGTGTTTAGTACTGTAGATGTAGATATTTTCAGTCGACATTTATTTCGCATATATAAGTTGATCTGAGCACGTAAACACATTAATTGATTCAACTGACTAATATATGCCCATCTAAAAATTAAGAAGAAGATGAATAATTACGATTATTGATTAGAAATGTGATAGGTAAAGTGAAAGCATCATAGTCAAAGTCAAGGTCTGTCCGAAGTTGACCCCTAAGAGCCAATCAGAGCTAGGGAACTCCATATTAGGTCATTCCAAATAAAATCATGCGTGTCTTTTTGAATTTGGCGATGGTAGATACTGTTAGGTAGAGTTATGGTTTTTAAGAATAAGGTTTAATATCTAGGGTTAGTGGTTAAGATTAGGGTCAAAGTTAGGACTAGGAGTTAAGATTTTGGTTAGAGTTAGGAGTAGGGTTAAAGAACAGTGTCAGAAATATCAATGGATCTCAAAGTACTATAGTCTACAGTCACCTGGATGAATGAATGCATCTATCACACATGGAGTGATTTCTGTATAAATTATCCTTTGGCTAACTGGGAGACATTCTCACTTTTTTTCTCATCTTGATTCGGATTAGTTGTTCAAGATCATTGTGATTTTAGCTATGATAGTTTAACTTCTCACCATGTGATACAGTTTAGAAGGCAACTGATTAACTCCTTTATCCTAATTTAGTTCAGTAATTGTTTCGGGGGGAAGATCCGTGAGGAAATTCAGAGAAATTGAGATTATGATAATGACGATGATGAATAGGATCGATAATTTGCAAGTTGATACCTTTAATAATGTTATTGATGTTGTCAATGGACGTGAACATTGAACGTTTGTTTATTGGAACTGGCAGGCATTGGTGGGCAACTCGAAGGCGCGAATGGTCCGATCGCTTGCAAGTTGAATGAAGACTTGAACAAATACGAATAAAAGTACTTTATAACTTCATTTGTACTTAACATTTGTTTGTAGACTTTGTATTTTGTCTCACTTTAATTGCCAAACAATATAATTTCGTTCAAGGAATACTGGTGTTCTGGCTTTAAAGTTGAAACGAATACATAGTATTTATCGGTTCAAATCGCCTGCGTCTTCATTACAATAGGAACTTAGGGCTAGGTTCCTTGACAGATGTGATTCCAGATTAGTTTCTTAGATCAAAGTCTAACACTTCTCAAATTATCTATCAACCTGTAAAAACTGACAATCTTAGCATAAGGTATCAGACACTTCTGTATGCATTATTTCGAATAATGGAGAAGTTCGTGAGTATTGCATCGATTTATGCCATCTACGTACGAAAAACATGTGATATAAAACGACTTTTGAAATATAGCATACTGAAGGAGGTGAAGATAGGTATGAATATGAAACAGACTGCTTGAAATTTGATAGTCCGAATTAAAGAACAACACCTTTATGAAGAAGTATTTAATCTATGAAGTTGTATGTACAACCAGTGAACTCTACGAATGTTTGGCATGCGATTCGCTCCCGCCAAATGTAAGATGATGTAGCTACAGGACTGGACTACACTGACTCCTAGTTTAGAAATAGGGAGTGATGTGGTAGAGCACGTTGATCGCTTCACTAACTTGGAAAGTACCATCAGCCCCAACGGGTTGATCTCAGACGAAATCTCAGCACGAATACAGAGGGCTAGTTTCGCATATGCCAGTTTACGCCATCTCTGGCGTAGACGTGATATCCGACTGGCTATCGACCAAAGGACGTGTGTACTATTCAGCAGTCCGCTCTCTCCTCCTTTGTGGCTGTGAGACCTGGCCATTGAGAGTGGAAGACATGAAAAGATTAGCTGTCTTTGATCATGCGTGCCTGCGCTCTATCTCCCGTGTGAAGTTGTACAATAAGGTGAGCAATATTGAGGTTAGGCGTCGAGTGCTAGGTAAAGAGGGGAAATCAGTCGACGAGACTGTGAAATTACATCGACTGAGATGGTTAGGACAGGTATTACGCATGCCTGCCTAGTCATCGCCTTCCTCGACGGGCAATGTTAGCTGACATTGGATGGATCAGGTTGAAAAAGAGCCACTGGTGGTGGTCAAACCAAAACATGGCTCCATCAGTCAATAAAATACACAACAGTTAGCTTAAGCCAGCCACGTAGGAAGGTGTAGACTTTTTGGTTGGGGTTCTCGGGACAGTAAAAATCGATGGTTGGAAACAGTTGGTAACATGGCTCAAAATTGTTCTCAGTGGGTGGCGCAGATGCATCCACTCCTTGTGACTTATGATTTCCAATGAAACTGTTTTGTTCTTCGTTATTAATATTCCTTTGTCTCACACTTATGTTTACTGTCTCTAATGTGCATTTCTCCCACTTTCTTCTCTTGATTTGTGTGCTACATGGAGTGTGGCGAATTGAACTGTGGCACATATGTGCAAAGTTCTATGTCGAAACAGACAGACAGACAAATACAAAATTCCGCGCAGAACTCAACTGAATAGTAGTCATAGGTGTATACTGTTCGACAAAACAATCGATGATAAACTGTTGAAACACATTTTCACACCTATTAGTTAGTTCCATAATTTACAATGCGAAATGCTTATTAAGTCAAATGGAAGTAGACAGGTATCTTGCTCACTTCAACTGTTATTGCAGTTACCAGTTTATTTACAACTACGGGAGCAAGTATATCTGAAGGACTCAGAGGAGAGCGCCCACTCACCTTTATAGGTATATCCTTTATATTCTTTTCCACAAAATCTGTCCTTATCTAGTCATTTTGAATCATGTCTGGTCATGGAAAAGGTGGTAAGGAATTGAGAAAAGAAGGAACCGAACACACCATCTTAAGGTTCTCCGTGACAAAAACCAAGGTATCACAAGGCCCGCCATCCTCTGTCTCACTCGTCGTATTATTATTATTTCCTTTAATTCTTAGAGGAACATAGGGCTTCAGCCACACGTCCCCATTGCGTTCGGTTCTCTGCCAACGTTTTCACCTGGCTACACGTCTGCCCCCATGCTTTCATCTGCTCTTCACATAACCTCCTCCAAGTCACCCTTGCACTGACGACCGATTCGCCACTCCCCAATTTGGGTTCAACTCGAGCAACGGCCTGGTGTGTTATGTCACTCACTTGATGGTCTGTTTTCTCAGAGTATAGCCAATCTACCCCCATTTACGCCTCCGTATTTGTTGCGAAATTGGTTCCTGCTGAGCTGGTTCGCTCCCAGAGAGCCCTCTCTGTTGCTGATCTTTTCTGGCCATCTGATCTTGAGTAGTCCTGGGCAAAGACAGCTGTTGATGAAGGTCTGTAGTTTGTTCGAAGTGCCCTTCATGACGAGCCAAGTCTCTGATCCGTATAGTAGCACTGATTTCACATTTAAGTTGAAAATCTGGATCTTATTTTTGGTGCTGAAGAGCGCTGTTGACCTCCAAGTAGACGTGAGAGTAGTGAAAGCTTGTCTTGCTTTTCCGATTCTTGCTTTGATATTCTCACCAGTTCCGTCAGTCTGTAGTTGAAACGATGCTTCCCGGGTAGGTAAAAGAGGTTGTTTCTTTCAGGTTCATCTCATTTATGTTGATTCTTGTCTGTTGTTGTTGGTGCTGTTGGTGTTGCCCAGGAATCTTCATCACCTCCGTTTTCTCAATGTCCACCTGAAGTCCTATCTTTGATGCTTCTTCTGCCAACTTGTTGCTTTTCGCCTGCATATCTTCCAGTTTGTGTAAAATCAGACATATATCATCGGCGAAGTCCAGATCCTCCAAGTTATTTTTGTGTGGGTCTATTTTATGCCTGTTTCCTCATTGCCCACTGTCTGTCGTATTATCCAATCTACTGCAATCAAGCCAGCCTTGTCTTACTCCCGTCTTCACTTCGAAGGATTCTGTAAGTTTCCCGTTGTGCATTACTTGGCATGCAGCATTTTCGTACAACTGTCGGATGAGATATATAATTGTCGGTGGCATCCCACTTGTCGTAGTGGTGCGAAACTAATTTCAGGTTTGATCTATGAAGAGACTCGTGTTCTTGAAGAACGGTATCTTTGACATACACAGAACGTCCGAAGTGGAAGACTATGACCGCTGTAGATGTTGTGTATCCACTGGAACACGAAGGTCGTACTTCGTACGGTTTCGACAGTTAATTTTCTCACTTTCGTCAGTGTGAGAGGTCACTTTGTGACCATTCAGCGGTCCGTACGAAAACGCATCAACATCCATTTTAGGACAACCTGGTATGTCAGTGGTGCAGCCATAGAATGTCCGCTAACTATACATGTGATCTGGGCCTCGATCCCTGGTCAGTGCACTCCTTAACCTCACTAAGCCTTTTAGAGAGGGAATGTTGGGCGTGAGTCTAGCAACCCCACTCCGTAAAAATAAAAATAATCGCTGCCACAGAAACTTGAAGTTTTACGTTTCACTCGCAACGCAAAGGAATAAAATGAAACGAAGAAGGGGATGGAAGTGTTTACAGGTGCAATAGCCAGGCACCTGGTAGACACATAACAGAAGTTGAGGTCAGCGAAACTTTTCAGATAACAAGTATTGGGTAGAAATGCCACGGCCATCAAACAGTTACAACCTAAGCTGAGTATACAAAAAGTATAGTGGGTTACAGACTTCCAACTAGCCTGTTGGCGGGATCCTTTATTTGTGTATTGCAATCTTTATCTGATTTATGATTGACACTCACTGAGGTTGACTCACTACTAAGCCTCCTAATATATTCGTTTGTTTGGTTACCTAATAATCTACTTTTGTCTAACACACCAACGGAATCCCCACTTATTTTAACTCCCACACCTCCTTCTCTTAGCTCTCAGACTTCCTATTATATGAATAAATTATGTTTCATAGATTACCTCAATATTATTATGTCATGTCAGCAGTAAAGCGGATGCCCATCGATGTCATTCGTTAGCAGTAGTGCGTCATGGCTCAGTTTCTCTGAGGTTAAGAATTTATGAGTCATCGAATTTCAATCCAATTACTAAATGATCAACGGAATAACCTCGTAACCTAAGAGTTCCCAGTTCCATCTCTGGTGAGTTCAAGGGTGCACACTAATGAAAAGCCCAGAACTTAAGAGAATCAGCTTTCCACTACGCCTTAGTTTTGATCATTTCTCTAACTCGAATTGATTTTTAATTAGATTTTCCAGCATTCCCACATAAACCAAATATCTGAAGGTTTCGCATTCATCTGAACCATTATATACATATATATATATATATATATATATATATATATGTCCAAACCAAGTTCACTTTTAACAGTTTGAAAGAATTTGGGCATTGGGTATGTGATATTCCTTATAATAAAGGTTTTCTTGTATTCGCCAATGAATGAAAAACAAAACGACATTGTTTTTACTGACGTTTCGCTATTTTATGCAACTAATACCCTTATCAAAGTATTATTAAACCAGAATTTGCAAAATCTCAGCTCACATATGTAACAACTTAATCATTGTTCCTCAGCATGGGGGCATTTTTGCGTTGTCAACTCGGCCAATTGGTGAAGATAACAAAGCCAGGTGTAGATTGTTGGATTTGATAATTGTGTAAAATTATAAATATAGAAGCAGCGTGTTTATATAATGAAATTGCTTATCACATTCATGTTGATTTTGCCACTTCCTGGGGGAGGGGGGTGTTGTAACCAGGTCAAATTCTGTTTTAGTCCATCATTCCTATTCGGCTCAGACAATTTGGATTCTACTTGATATGAAGTGCTTATGAAATTAGACTTTCTTTGTGATTTCTGAAATTTTTCTGGATTGTTTCGATATTGTTAAGGTCAATTTTGTGACTTGATTCTGTAGCGCGGAGACGACCTATTTTTTTTATTCCTTCACACTCCCAGTGGAACATAAGGCTTGAAGTTTCTGTAGCAGTGTTTATTTTTACAGGCTGGCGTTGCTAGCCTCATTCCCAACCTTTCCTCTTTACCAGCTTTATTTCTGGTTTAGCGAGGCAAAGGAATGCGTCGGCCGGGGATCGAACCCCGGACCATGTGCATGGTCGGCGAGCGTCCTAACCGCTGTGCCACCGACGCACATAGACGTCCTCTGACTGGTGATTTTTCAAGCTTTTGTATTTCAACTGGATTTCTTGGTGGTCGAACAGATGCGGCTCTACTGTGTTCATTTCTTCTGATTACCTTGATTTCTCGTGATATTTGTCTAATGTATATCACATCACATTCCAAGGATTTTATTTTATAGACACAATTAGATAGAGAATCTTTAGGGATTTGGTCTTTTATATGGACAAGGTTGCTTTGTAATGTGCGTGTCTGGTGTTTTGAAGAAAACTCTGATGTTGTGCTTATCGAGTACTCTTCTGGTATCGTCTGATGTTTCCACTCTATATGGAATGACAACTGTTGAGGTCAATGTTTTCGAAATACACTTTTGACCATACTTAACGTCAGTGTTGATTTTGTTGATGAAGTTCTAAGAAGACTTGAAACAACTGGTGCCTTTGTACTGATAGGGTGTGATGATCCGAATTCTAAATATTTATTGGAGTGGGTTTTCTTCCTGAATATGGATATACTAAAATGTCCTTTTTCCCTCCTCTTAACTAGGCAGTCTAGAAATGGTAGTTCACTGAGGTCTGATTCTACTTCCGAAGTAAACTGGATTCTGGGAGATAGATTGTTTATTTTCCCCATGAATGAACTGTTTAGATGTCGTTTTAACACTACACAAGTATCATCTGCATATCATAACCATATTTTAGGAGTGAGTATGCTTGAAAAGATGTTATTTTCGAATCTATTCATGAAAAGGTTGGCGACTATTGGGGAGACTGGTGAACCCATAGCAACACCATTTGTCTTTCTACATAAATTCCCTTCAAATGTAAAATAATTACTTCCTAGACAGAATTTCGAGCTCTTAATTATTTCACTGGTATCCAGTGGACATCTTTGTGATAGCGTTGTATCTGATTCTATTAGACTGGAAATTATATCAAGACTTTCGGTAATAGGGATGGATACTAGTATATAATAAGTTAATATCATAGCTTACCATAATGTCTTCTTTATCAATTTCTCTGTGTTGTATTTGGGATTTGAAATCATATAAGCATTAAATAGCGACACTTCGGTAAAAAAAGCATATCGTTTTGTTTTTCATTCATTTATTATAATGAATTTATATTTTTAGTATTTTTAATATATTTATGCGTCGAAGTTTCTGTAGCAATTTGGTTAAGTTTTGGGGGTGGAGTTGCTAGCACCACGTCCCAACCCTCTCTCTTTATCCCGGCTTGGAACCGGCTAGAAAACTAGCGAGTTAGTAATCTAGGCGAGGAGATAGATTGGACACTCGCTGAGGAGGCCGCTGGGTGACATCGCGCGTCAGACCAACGCTCGAGTAGAACCGGAAAGGGAAGCGGCGAGTGGGACGTCCAAGGTTGACATGGAGAAGATCGTGTGAAGAGGAGTTGAAACAGTATGGACTAACATGGATGCAAGTGAAAAGCACAGCAGAAGACAGAAGCAAGTGGAGACGTGTAGTTGAAGCCCTATGTTCCACTAGGAACCCAAGGGAATAATAATAATAATTATTATAATGAGTTAACTTACCGACTGTAATTACGAATTGGATCTTGTTTTTCAATTGGTGCATTAATATATTCCAGAGGTAATTGAAGCATTACACTACCTAGTGAATGATGTTGTCTATGATTCATGAGTGAGTCAAATATATTCCATTGTTTTGAGTCGGATATATTTGTTATTGATCTAGCCCAAGCCAGTGCACTAGGCATTGATTGTAATCCAAATTCAGAGATGAAACGTGACACTTTAAAGTTAGATTCTGACCATAAGTTACCAAAATATATGTAAAAGTGTATATCACCAAAAAGTGGATTCTAAAAGAAAGAAATGAACAAGGGTGGAGGGGAGAATGTACTGCACACTATACAAAAGGTGATTTAAATACCTAAGTGGCATAGTGAAGACGTCAGTAACGCTCTAATTGATGAATAATGGGTTCCAGTTTTGGTTGAAACACGTTAAGCAGGGATAGGACTCAATGCCTAGCAGTGGGATCGCTGCTCGAACACTTACGTCTCCCCAACAAAAGATTAAGTCGTCTACAAACGATTTAGTATCCTTACACTCATACCATAACCTTCGCGAGCATAGTTCCATACTTGTACTGAAAATACGGTGTGGAATCAAGCTGTAATCAAAATAAAAATAATAAATAAAAATAAATAGTTCAACATCTTTCGGGTCTCAACATGTACGCTCTTGCTCCACCACGTCATTGGACGGGCCGATGATGGGCCTGCTGCTGGCAGCTTGGAATTTATGAGAAAAACAACAGAATCTCATCTTAGTCTGGACAAACCAAACCTTTACCTTCACTACGCCTTTGGGTTTCGTAAAGCCCAATGACTCACGCACATGTTAAACTCCTTGGTCGGTGATGAGACACAAATCGGAATAAAGGAATAAAAGGCTGGATTCTACTATTAGTCATCATTAAAACAGATAAAATTATGAAGTAACCCAAGGAATATCGTCAAGTAGGAAAAAATTGGGCGAAGATTGGTTAAACAAGATAGGCTGATGACACGTTCATTATATGCGGTGAGAAATGCGATTTGGATGATATCCTGAAAGTATTCAATGACAGTCATCGTGATATTCGGTTCACCTTAGAAAAAGAAACTGAAAGAGAAATATCTCTCGTTGATGTCCTACTCAGAAGGAGAGCTGGTGGGTTTTTGGAAGGATCTATCTACATAGAATCGACACAGACAGGAAACTGACCAAATTTTACAGTTTCGTCCCCACTGACAGAAAAAGGAATCTAATCCATTCTCTCAACACGGGTCTGGACAATTTGTAGAGAAGACAGTGTTGATGATGAACTCGAACAAGTGAAAGAAACCTTCATAAAGAAGGAGTATTCACTAGGCTTCGTAGAGGCCAATAGCACATTACATGGAAGAAATACAGAGAATAAAAAGGTAGGTAAAAATGCGTTGCACTTAAACTTAGAGTTTAGGAGTGACACTGCGAGTGACGTGCTTAAAAATCGTCTGATGAGATCATTTAGAAAAACTTTCTTTACTGCCTCTTTACGAATAACCTACTCTAGCCGTCCACCGGTTCACCTTAATGTCACGGAAATGTTATCTCAATGGTCTAATTCCATGTGTATTTATATGTTCACCTGCTGTTGCGGAGCTAGGTACATAGGACTTTCGTCGAGGAACATATCCCGCCGCATTCGAGAGCACCTCCGAGTTTGTCTGAGCAAAGAAGAACATAGAGGTATTAATTTATCGATACTACAACATACTGTAGATCCTGACCACTAAACAGTATCTGACACATCCTTTAATATAGTTTAAAAAGTTCGAAAAAGTTTGCCGAAAGGGAGAGCACGAGTGCACTTGCTTTGGCAATACATAACATAGAGTCAGAACTTTGTTTACGAAAACAGTTTGTGAGATCTCATTCCTGACCATGGTCTTGATTTTACTACCTAATTCACATTACGACTTTGTCATCCATCTTCATTCCAATTTCCATTTTTGTTTTATTTTATTTCACTTTATGTTATCATATTCTAACATTTTATCTAGTCTACTACTTTGACAACATTTCACTCATCTTATGTCGTCTCCATCATATTATATTCACATATTCACATTTCCGAATGTACTTTATTTTCCGATCATCTATTTCACACTTGTCATCTATTGAACTTTAGCTTGACCTCTATTTATTTATCTAGTTATTCATTCATATATTTAATCATTTATGACTTGCTACAGGACAGAGTTAGTTGCCTGAAGTTCTAGTGTGAAGTCGTGATCACTGGGGTCCATCCAGTCGGGAGTGGGGATGAAGTTCCCGCCGATGACACTGGCTGGTACCAGTCACGCTGAAATCACGAATAGGTAGAAGTTAGAATTCATGGACTGGCTATAGAATCAGGTCCCATCGGCTGAATGGTTTACGAGCTTTCCGTGTAAGTGGAAGGTCCTGGGTTCAAATCCCGGCTGTAGGTGGGTGCGTACTGCCGATGACTCCCAAACTAGAATGAGCCAGAAGAGTTATAATCTTACCACTGTAAACCATCTTTTGTTATTGTTGGACTCATGGAAGTTTAATAAACTGCTACATGAACCAACGCAGTGACTGGTATTGACTTCCTCCCGTTACACTTGTTTCCTGCACACAGACTAAAATACTTAGGTTTCGGGGGTTACTCCTCTCATGGATAAACTTATTCGGATAAATCAAACAAGTTGAAATATCAAAGTTTTGGATCATTTTGAATTAAATGCAACCAGTCATTAATAAGGAGGAGAACAGAAGACTAAATAACACATAGAAATGTTTGAATTATTTCTATCCCGACAGTAGTCATTACCGTATTACGGCAACACCAGAGAAATCCTGCCGAAAGGAGGTTTAATCCATGGGGTGAATACCAAATTGGATGTGGTGACAATTACTTACTAAGTGTATCTATCAGAATCAATATATTCGCTCAATATCACTCAAGACCAGATGGCCGGCCAGTAAACATCAGCAACAGGGATCTCTGGCAGTGAGCGAACCAACCCAGCAGGAACCGACTGTGAAACAAATAGGCAGGAAGAAATGGAGATGCATTGGCCATACTCTGAGGAAACCATCAAGTGAGTGACATCACTAGACAAGCCATTGCTCGAGTGGAACCCGAAAGGAAAGCGGCGAGTTGGTCGTCAGTGCAAGGGTGACTTGGAGGAGGTCATGTGAAGAGGAGATGAGAACGTGTGGGCAGACATGGAGCCAGGTGAAGACTCTAGCAGAGAACCGAACGCAATGGAGACGCACGGCTGAAGCCCTATGTTCCTCTAAGAATTAAAGGATACAATAATAATAATAAATAATATAAACACTTCTGACTTAGCTGAGATATACAGTCAGTCTGTCAGTCACTCACCGTGTTCATTTCATTTTAGAGAAGCTTCCGAATTTAGTGAATACATTCGTATGTGAAAGAGAATTGGATATTGATGTCTAGGAGAATGAGATGTAAGACCGCTTATTCCGCTTAACGCCCAATTGATGGATAGAGCATTTGCGTTTACTGAATATTGAAGTTACAAGCTATCGAATTCTAACCAGGCACCTGAATAGTTCTACAACTGTGATAATTCATGGAATTATGGCTTTAGAACCTTGAATTAAGCTCAAACAAACAGCAGCGGAATCTCTGACTCGTTGACCTTCTTTTACAATGGTTTTATTTTCAAATATTAATTCTTCAAAAGAAATCACTTGCATAAGATCATGATAGATATACAAAGGAAGTTAGATAATACTTTTAGGAAACATTGATTACGCGATCACACTACTACTACTACTACTACTACTACTAATACTACTTACATCTGGATCCGGATCTAATCCTTTGAACTGCTCTGTCATATATCCATTTCCCGGTGAAGAGATTAAACATACTCTTGGCTTGTATTTTGATTTAGATCTATGACTAGTCGCCTCTTCTTTATTAATAACAGTGAATATTGAATCTATAAATCTTGATTTGTATATACTCAGTAAATTTGGGTCCATGGGGCGTTGATACCAACCATTAGCGATAGCTTGTTTCACTTCGTTATCTGTTGACCAAACAACAATGGATGGATGATAATGTAATCGTGATATTTGCCGTTTTATCTCCAAATCGACTGTATCAGTACTGTTGAATATCGGATAAAGAAAGAGGATGAATGTTTAGCTAGTTTTCACATCAAAAAATATAGAAATTTATTAGGATTTTAGTCATCAAAAAGTTATAAATAAAGTAGTATCTTCAGATTTTTGAGTTTTTTTTTGGGAATTCTAATCAAAACCGATTTATATTTTGTCATTAATATCCGTTAAAACACCTTTGAAAATCAAGGGCCAATGTTCAGTTAGAACTTTCAAGTAGCGTGCACCCAAGACCCTAAAAGGTAAGCTCCCTGGTTATTCAACCAATAGGGTTGAGATCCAGTGACCTGTAAATATGCTAACTTCTGTCATTTTTCAGTATTGCCAAAATATCAATTAGAGAACCATTGAAAACCAGGGAGTACTGGTACCACTGGCAAAATTGTTTACAAGTTTTCCTTGTTGGTGGAAGGTTGCGCGTTGCGTATTGCCGAGGGGTTGCGAACTGGGACGAAACCACTGGCTAGTGCTCCATTCCGGTTTCAATGGTTCTCTAACTGATATCAATCCGTGATCAAATTTCAAATAAATCAAATCCCCATAAAACCTGCAATCCGGGTTGCTTTGCCAGTTTCATACATGCTACGGATGTTCCATGTCTCCACATAGACTTTTTCTTTTGTCGCAAGGAGATTCATCGCACTGAAGTTTCTGTGGCAACTTTGTTTACAGGGTGGGGTTGCTGGCCTCACGCCTGAGAAAGGGGTTGTTACGTGAACGTATAGTTTACAGAGGAGCGACCTTTTGGGTTGCTCCCCTTATCGTCAGGACAATACCAGCGAAAGAAAAAAAATTCACAACAGGAAGGGAGGCGACAACAAAAAGCCCGTAGCAGTAGTATCACTATCAAATACAGTAAACAAAAATGATATCGAAACCATAGACTCGTTGACTTGGGTCAACTTGGGTATGTAAATCCAATAATATATACAATTTTAGATATTAGTTAGTGTTAAACAGTCACAAAGTGCCAAACAGTTAGTTATAGGTGTTATCAGTCAACAAGATTATATCCATAGATTCTGTGTTTGAAGGTAAACTAATTACAATAAATTCTACGACTTCCTGGCCAGAAACACCAGGGAAATGAGATTTTTATGTAACTAAGTAAACGTAACATACTTTTTCTCCTTCATGTTCCCCAGTGGAACAAAGGGCTTCAAGGTAGTGGCTTGAAGTTTCTGTAGCAATATTTATTTTACAGGATGGGGTTGCTAGCCTCATGCCCAACCTTTCCTCTTCACCAGCATTATTTCTGGCTTAGAGAAGTAAAGGAGTGCGTCAGTGGCCTGGGGTCGAACCCCAGACCATGTGCATGGTTGGCGAGCGTCCTAACCGCTATGCCACCGACGCACGTAGCGCACTAACTGACTAACAAACTCCTTAAAATTATCCTGATGCTCACTAGTGACTGGCTAAAAGACGAAATTGCCTAGCGTTTTAATGAGAAGTCGGGACCAGTGAGGTCCAGCCGGTCGGCAGCGGGGACAAATACTCACCGATAACAGTGGCTGGTGGATGTGCTAAAATCAAAAATAGGTGGGAACTGGGATTCCTGAGTTGGCCATTGAGTCGGATCCCAGTGGCTGAGTGGTTTATTAGCTTTCCTTGTAACCATGAAGGTCGTGGGTTCGAACTCCTGTGGATGGGTGCATTTTTCCAGTAAATCCCAAATTGGTGGAGGGGCATCTGTTCAGTACTTCCTGGTTTTAGTGGTTCTTTAGCTGATATCGATCCGTGGTAGTACTGGAAACGAATAATTTATTACTGTTTCTTGGCTTTTACTCGCCTTTTATTCACATCAAGCCATTAGGAGAACCATTTCAGGGTGAATCACTTTTGTACAGATTTCTTGAAGTAAGAACGTAGTAATGATCAGTAAATATGATCAGTTCATAAACTGAAATATTGCTTGTTTTAGATAATGGTCAATGGTGGCAAGATTTAGGACAAGCATTTCGTCCTATTTGGGACTCGTCAGACAGGTGTAATTACAACCCTATTGAGAGATGGTATTCTCAATGAGACTCAAAATCTTCAATCATCGTCTCAAACTCTGAAGTATTATCCACCTGATCACAAGAGTCCCCTCGTATCGTTAATTCATCTTTCCTGCTGATTGACTATGTTGGGCTGAGATACTCGGAATGTATGTTGGCTGGCATATCGCCTCCTAGTACGGATGTTTCGATGGCGTTTGAAGATCTACATGATGTTATTTCGGTCGATGGTGACTAGTAAAATGAAAATCCTAGATTCCGCTGCCATTCATCATCATCATCCGAAATAACATCATGTACATCTTCAAACATCACCGTTGCGTCCGTATTAGACGCCAACGTGTCGACAGAAACGAAGCATTTCAGTCTAAAATAAGCAGTCTGTAAGAATTGCAAATAAACTTAAACAAATAAAGTACTGTTCATTCAGTCCTCTGTGTGTATATGCGTGTATGCATGTGTGCATGTGCGTGTGCGTTTATAGTTTCTGTGGGTTCAAACTCTACCTTTCTTTATCCGGATAGGTAGACACAGCGAACATCATATCGTGCCAAATCATTAGGCCGAGTTTATCAGCTTCATTGTAAAATTCATCATTTTCATAACGTCCACCGCCCCATATTCTGATCAAATTAATTCCTGACAGCGCAGCTGATCGTAAAAGGCGTTTTTCTAACCAGAAAATATCGCCACTTGTATTCCTCGTCAGGGTATCTTGTCTACCGGGCATATATCTTGCAGGTATCCAGTTGGCGCCTTTAATAAATACTGGTAGATTATTAATTTTGAAATAGAATGTTCTACCGAATCCAGTATCAGATGGTTCGACATATTCCTAGAATGAAAGAAACAATAAAAACGGTTAGGATTTATGAGTGTTATTGTTTATTTAAACATGTGGATGTTTTGCAACAAGTACCTTATTTCACAATGTATTTCGGGGATTCTGAAACTTCCATGTACTATAATCACCAGTTTGATACATTTCACTAGACAATTTAATGCAATGCTTAAACACAGAGTCGTTATTGCATTATTTATACTTAACAGTGGAGACTTGATTATCTTGTTTTCAAAACACCTGGAGTGATTTAACAGAGTAACTGAATACAGGAGTTGGTTTGTCTTTAATACATACATTAAATATTCCCATAGTAAAATTTAGAACAACACATTTAAGCGAACAGTATTGTTTTCATTGATTGATTAAAAATGCCCATTAAAATTTTCAAAAGAATAGACACGGAACAAAGAGTACTCTTTTCGATAAATTCATCATCAGGTTCTACAATTATATATACATTATAATGAATGAATGAATTAGTCTTATGAACGACATTAATGTTATTTAAATAAAATCGAATCAATAATATTGATAGATTACGGCTGAATAGCATCAACATAAAAATACACGTTGAATATCAGAAAAATTAGGGAAGATAATAATGCAAATGTATGAATTTATAGTCTATACTGAAGGCCGGCCAAGGCAGTAGTAGAGGCTGGACTTGTTTCTTTTGAACACAGAGCACTGGTTGTTTGGGGCGAATTGCAATAGCCTCTGCTGTTTGGAGTATGCGGTGCTTCGATGATTTTGGTAGTTCGTTAGGCACCCTGTATATTATAGAGAAGGATTCTTCTACGCTGGCTTTGTGACCGGCTTGCACCAGATGGTCTAATATCGAAATGTTAATGGTTTTCACTACACCTTTACTTAGCCATACTGGGATATGTTCTCGAGCACGAAAAATCAAGTTCCTAGAGCAACGGCCAACATAACTCGCTCCACAAGCGCAGTTGAATTGATAAATACAATTTGAAGTGGCCAGTCTAGGTACTTCATCTTTCAGTCGAGGTAGCACCATCGGTCTTGTAGAGAATAAGATGTGTAGTTCGCCAGCATTAAAAGTCCTTTGAACTGCTTTTCTTAATTTCTTTGTAATTAACTCACTTGGTTTATCGCCCTTGAATTGTAGTCGTATATAAAGGGGTTTCTTCTTTACAGATAGTGGGTCGTCCTTTTCGGCCTTCTTCGTCATATGTTTCTTGATAAACTTGTCAGGATAACCATTTTCAATTAAAGTATCATATACAATGTCTAATTCATCTTTAATTACTTCCTCAGAGCATATAGCTCTAACTCTGAGGCTAAGGGTCTTCACCAAATTCCTTTTGTATTTGATGGGAACGAAGCTTTGAAAGTGTGTATATTGTCCCGTCCAAGTACTTTTTCTATGTAAATTTCTTGTTTTCAATTAGATCTCATCAGGCTTAACTCTAATATATATAACTTTACAAATAAAAATTAAAATATAAACCAATCATAGTGTTTTGTCTATAGGATAATTTTATTTATTTTTATTTTATTTTGATTTACAGCTTGATTCCACACCGTATTTTCAGTACAAGTGTGGAATTTTCAGCATGAATATCGGTAGCCCAAATTCAGGCCGACCATAGATATCAGGTGTGCGCCGGCAGAGGATCGAACCCCGGACCATGTGCATGGTCGGCGAGAGTCCTAACCACTGTGCCACCGACGCACGATGGTGAATATAAATTCTGTAATTAGTCATAATACTAGTAATGATAATAATAATAATAAAAATGGTCTTGTCAGTAATAAAGATGAAAAAGTGAGGTAATCTGTGATAACACGGCTAATGAAAAACAGAATGATTAAACAAACAACTGTTCAGGTAGAAGTAGTCGATAAATGCTGGTAAAAACAAATGAACTGATTAAGTGATGTTAGATTGTAAGGAAAGTAAATGAAACACGTTTGTAATGAAGATGTGATAAGATTAAGCGATGATAAGAGAGGGGTTGGGATTATAAGAAAGGGGTGATGTAGACGTCATTAGTTGGTTAGGTCCTAATTGACCAACAAGGCTGCATGAACTTCTTTTGAAAGCAAAGTTTAGGTCTAATAGCGCAAAATCGCTATCGCCTCAACTGTGTGCAGTAGACGAATAAGAATTCCATTGGAAAGATTCGGTGGGATACGATGAATTACCTTGAAAGCTTTCATGAGCACTATCAACTAAATGTGACAAAATTGAGCTATGGATTGTTTTTGTCTGTCCTTTGCCGAACTATGACTGCAAATGTTCAGTATTGACAAGTTGACTAAGCTGTCTAGTAGTACGCCCAATATAACTGTCACCGCAGGTGCAGTTGAATTGATAAATGCACACAGATGTGGCAAAACTATCTAGCTTATCCTTCGTTTGCGTCCCAATCATTCGTCGACTAGAGAATGACAAACATAGGTATGCTGCGTAAAACGTTCTTCGTATACTCCTGGAAAGTCTCTGGAATAAAATCTCACTTGATAAGTCACCATTAAATTGTAACTTAATAAATAGAGGTTTTTCACGTGCAGTAATAGTCTCGGGTTTTCTCTCTGATGTTTCTTTATGAAACTACTCTGTCAAGGAATCAAAAATATATTCAAATTCCTGTTGTAAGTGATCATCGGTACATATCTTTCTTGTTCTGCCTGTAAGACATTTAACAACATTTCTTTTATATTTAATGGGCACGTAACTAAGGAAGTGTGTATATTGCCCTGAGAATGTGCTTTCTCTATACACGCTTCTCCTAAGTGACCCATCTTCTTGCCTACTTAGGATTTAAACAAATATTATTTTCAAGAATTAGTTTGTAGGGATTCTATTTTTTTTCAGGTTAATCTAATAGTCGCTATTGATTGGCTACAGGACGAAGTGAATTGCCTAATGTTCCGTCGAGAAGTCATGACCAGTGGGAGCCATTCAGTTGGGAGTGAGGATGGAGTTCCCACCGATAACATTGGTTGGTGCTAGTCACGAATTGGTAGGAGTTGGAATTCATGGGATCGGGTCCCAGTGGCTGAATGGCTTAGGACCTTACTTGAAACCGGAATGTCCTGGGTTCGAACCCCGGCTGTGGATGGGTGTGTACTGACGATGAGTCCCAAACTAGGCGGATGAAACAGCTATCCACTGTTCTAGTGCTGGTTTTCAACGGTTCTCTAACTGATACCAATCCATGGTCTAACTTGAAGCATTATTTTGTTTGATATAACAATTTAAAAATAAATATCACTCGACAGACATAAACCAGCACGAGTGGATAGAAGAATAATAACAACAGGTCTTGAGTCGTATCATCACTGAACTTGGAGCTCTTTCTTTCTACACTGAGCAGCAATCAGTGTGAAACATATCCACACGCTTTACTGCATAGCTAACCTGAACTTCTTTGAGTTATACGCAGTCACAAAGTGCTTCATTAACAGCAGGAAGACAGTTATTTACCATGAAGTTTGTGATACTATTCAGCAGTAATAACATACCAAAAACTCAAGAATTCCATCAGGCAGTTCTACAGATCAGATAGGTTTCTAGTACAAAACAAGTACTTAGAACCAAGTAGAAAATTCAAATATTGGTTTGTAGGGGTTTGGTTGATTGGTTACAGGATTTCACCATGAACTGACACTGGTTAGAGAACCATTGGAAAACCCGGGAGTACTGGACAGCTGTTTCGTCCTAGTTCGGGACTGGGGTTCCAGTGGGAAGTCGTGACCAGTAGGGTGCAGCAGGGCGGGTGTCAGGACAAATACTTGCCGAAGACATTGGCTAGCGGACGTTCTATGTCATGAATTGGCAGAAGTTAGAATTCATAGGCCATTGGACTGGGTCCCAGTGGCTTAATGGTATACGAGCTAGCTCGCCTTGTAACCAGAAGGTCCTGGGTTCGAACCCCGGTGGGTGCATACTGATGAACAGCTCCAAACTAGACGGACGAAACAGCTGTCCAGTACTCCCAGTTGGTTTTCCAGTGGTTCTCTAATCAATGTCAGTTCATGATGAAATCCTGTAACCAAGTAGAAAATTTTCACCAACATGGGATCAAAACTCTATCCACAAGAATCGGGAATCAAACAATTCCCAAAGACAGTCCAAGGTCAGGATAACCTTGACTCACTCAAAAACAAAATCATATCGTAAAACAACATATTATGAATATCATCATACAATCACAATGAGAAGCATTGCAATTACAGATTAAACAAGGACAGTGAGATATAATAAGGATCAAATCAGCATATGACATGTATATGTCAAAACAATCATATACAGTCTAGAAGGGAAATGATCAGTAATTACAAAGTTAGTTGAAACATCCACATAATTATCAATATTGTGGTTTGGTCGTTCAGCTGGGGGATTTTCCAAAGAATTCTTCCTTTATACTCATTACTAAATGTATCAACAACTACGTGATTATTACGTTACGCAACCTAGTCATCGATCTGTCTCATCAAAATCAAACTATTACTACTTTATATTCAGGTTAGACTAGAATAACAGTTTCCAAACTTCAGTAGGTATTTAAGTGACATCAGTTAAACTATGGGTACTGGGTTCGAGGCTCAGTAGGAAGACCATCATTCACTCACTGACTCAATGGAGAATGCAAGTATATCCAGCTGGTGGACAAGTGCCGAATTGGACAGCCAAATTTCGCATCCTGGATTCCATTGTTAGCTGTCGCCCGCTAAATTATTATTATTATTTAGTGCGTTGGTGACACAGCGGTTAAGACGCTCGCTAACCATGCACATCATCCGAGGTTCCATCCCCGGCCTACTGACGCACTCCTTTACCTCGCTAAGCCAGAAATACAGCTGATAAAGAGGAAAGGTTGGGTATGAGGTTAGCAACCCCATCCTGTAAAAATAATCACCACTGCTACCAAAACTTCAAGCCTCTAGCTTGAAGGCCTATGTTCCACTGGGAACGTGAAGGAATTAATAATAATAATAATAACACACCACATTACTTGAAGTTAAATAAACAGACATCGTTGAAGCATCTACGCAAGAAGCCGACATTTCAGAAGAGACCGGGCACTTTGGTCGAAACAATCAACGTGAAAATCCAAAGTGAATTACATAATTACCTTATATATATGACAGTTACTAGTGTTTAATCGATTTTATGAATACTTCGTTAAATACTAGCACTTAGATCATACTGATTTTGTGAGGATTTTAATTAATTTTAGTGTATATTTAGTCACTGGTCGACATCAGTTGGAAAATCATTCAAAAACCAGGGAATGCTGAACAGCTGCTTCCCACTCGTTTGGGACTCTCTATACTTTTTCTATAGTTTGGTTTGTAAGGGTTAGTTTTGTTTCTACGAGTTGATCACGGATTGATATCAGTGAGGGAAGCATTTAAAACCAGCCAGGGAGTACTGGACAGCTGTTTCATCCACCTAGTTTGGGAATCATCGGCAGTACGCACCCACTGGTGTTCGAACTCAGGACCTTCCGGTTACAAGGCAAGCTCTAATTGATATCAATCCGTGATCGACTCGTAGAAACAAAACTGACCCTTACAAACCAAACTATAGAAAATTAATCTAATACTCACTAGTGACTTCCTACAGGATGG
Source organism: Trichobilharzia szidati (assembly GCA_944472155.2). Taxonomy (NCBI): domain Eukaryota; kingdom Metazoa; phylum Platyhelminthes; class Trematoda; order Strigeidida; family Schistosomatidae; genus Trichobilharzia; species Trichobilharzia szidati. Next base: position 43,268,782 of record OX235274.1, read on the forward strand.
AGTTCCCTGAAGTTCTAATGAGAAGTTGTGACCAGTGAAGTCCATCCAGATGTCATGTGTGAGGATGGATGTCCCACCGACGACATTGGTTGGTGGTCGCGCTAAATCACGAATTGGTAGAAGTTAGAACTCATGCACTGGCCACTGAATCGGGTCCGAGTGGCTGAATGGTATACGAACCAGCTTCCCTTGTAACCGGAAGTTCCTGGATTCGAATCCCAGTGGGTGCGTGCTACCGATGATTCCCAAACTAGAATGAAACAGCTGTCCAGTACTCCAGTGTTGGTTTTCAATGGTTCTCTAACTGATATCAATCCATGATCAACTCTTTAACCTAACCAGAGCCTGAACCCAGAACTAACAGGTTACGAGTTAAACTCATTGACTACTACTCAGCCATTTGGACTGAAACTCAGTGACCCATATATCTGAACTTCTGTTAGTTTATGATATACTGCTACGACTAACAAGTGTCATAGGTGAGCATCTACTTCATCTTGATATGGTAGACTCCACTGGCAACAGGTTTCCATTGGAACTTCCGGACATCGATCGTGTACTCACTAATTAGAAGGAGACTGATATTTACATTTCGGGCTTTGAAGGGATATTGATCAATAATAAACCTAGTGATCTGATGGTCAGTTGGTTAACATCATATCCAGATCATCTTGTAATCGATTCTCCGTCGCATCATGGGCGCGTACTCCTGAAGAGCCACACTCTAAGACGGAACAACTTTCCAGTTCCCCCTAGTACTCAATGACTCCCTAACTGATGTTGACCAGTGACAAAATCCGAAATGAAATATAAATACTACTGTAAAGCGCTTGAGAACAATTTGTTGAAAAGAAAAGTTTCTTCTTTGTTACGTCTTCGTCTGTTCATAGGTAAATTATTTATCAGCAGATGCCTTCTCGTGGTCAAATTGGCCGGCCATAAATAGTAAACAGCAAAGAATTCTCCGGTAAAAAGCCAAGTGTTAAGGAGAAAATAGAGATGTACTGGATATACTCTGTGGAGACATTCCAGTGGCATCAAACATCTGGTCAGTCCTCGAGTTGAACCCGAACGAAGAGTAACACATTGGGCGACCAAGGTTCACATAGAGGAACGGACAACTTACTAACGTTCACGGTTGGGTGCCTGTATATATAAAACAAAGCCTGATCCGAACATTGAGCCACAGAATCCGCGGTATTTGCAGCCCTGACACTATGGAAGGGGAGCTAAACACTCTGAAAAGAATCCTCCTTGAAAATGGTTACACAGAAGGATTTATCACAAAATAAATGAAACCTAAGGCCTTAAAACCACCCACAATTTCTGCTTGAATCTACAATTCTGTGGAAACTTATCGCTTATGTCTAACCTCCACTGTATTCAAATTTCAAAATAAACTATATCAACAAACAAATGGGGTGGCATGGCGATCACCAACATCCTCAATAGTAGCAGACATATTTATGGATAGTTGGGAGTATAAGGCAAGGCTCTTGGAACGTATAGTCCTGCTCATAGGTTATACTAGAAATATGTGGATGACACATTCATTATGTTGAAATCCGAACGTATGCCTCAATTCCTCACGTATATAAACTTAATAGTAGACAGAATTCAATTCATTTCTGAGTTAGAAATCGAACAGGGTGAGTTGGCCGTGCTAGACTGTAGAATAAAACGAGAACAAGATGGTGGGTGGTTGAATACTAGCATTTATAGGAAACTGATACACTCTAATAAATACTTAGACTTTAATTCATCCCATCCAGAATGGGTAAAGATAGGTTTAGTTAAATGTCTGTATAACTGGGCCAAGAGCCTAACTAGTAAGCCAGAAGATTTAAATAATGAATTTAAACAAAATAAAGAAAAATATTACTAGTGAATAACTACCCACCAGAATTTACTCAGAAATATTTGCAAAAGCATAGGAAAACTAAGATTAGTAGTAAAAATGACGAAAATAATATGGAATTCAAATTGTCTGTAGTACTGTCGTATATAGAAGGAACATTAGAGGCCTGAAGTAAGATACTCAAAGAGGCTGAAATTAGGGTGGCATTTAAACCAACCAACCAACTCTCAGGGATAAACTCTGCTGGCTAAAGGACCCAATAGATCCAATTAAGAAAAACAATATAATTTGCCAAATATCATGTAATGACTGTTATTGAGGTAAATTACTTAGGTGAAACTAGTAGATCAGGGTCAGTTAGATTGTCGGAACATTAAAATTTAGCTAGACCTAGAATGACTGACCCTGCTAAGTTAAATAACCTCAAAAAAAGCTCAGCTATTACACCGCATTCACTTGCATATAATCATATAATAGACTGAGTGGGACAGGATGAGAGTATTAAAAAGTAATATAATTAGGTGGAGAACGGGAGAGGTTTCGTTTATCAATTCAACACCGCACAGGTGCAATCGGAATGGAGCAACTCATCACCTATACCGGAGATATGGAAAGTGGCCACAGACAACAAGGAAAAGAGGCAGAAAGAGACAAAAGAAATACATGTGACAAACTGTGAAACTGTGTGACTAAAACTGATATCACGGAGAATACCCATGAGGACATTAGAAAGACCTTCCGTGCAGCAATATTAAGAGTGAAACTCTATAGTCGCCGAATACTTCTAAAGAATGCGAAGGATAAACTCTTGAGTATGACCAATTCAGCGTGCATATATCAGTTCACCTGCTCATGCGGAGCCAGTTACATAGGTCGTTATATCCACGTCCTTTCAAAACGTGTTACAGGACATCATCCAGCATGGCTGCAAAGAGGAGGCACTGGTTCAATCAGAAACGCTATAGTTGAACTTCTGATCAACACCTCCCACAGCATCTCAACTGAATCATCATTCAAAGTGATTTACAAAGTAAACAGAAACCTACCAAAGGCACTATGTTTCCGACTTCTTCGTACTGCAGAAGCTCTTGCCATATGCATCGAAAAGCCGGAAATGTGTATTCAAAAGAAACTAGTCCAGCCTTTACAACTACCATGGACCTAGTTCGGTATGTTCCCTCAGCCTTAGGGTTTTTTTGTTTTGTTCGCTGTGTATGTGATTTTTCTCCCTTTGTCTTCATTCAATTCATCCCATTTTTTCAGGTATAAGAATAGTTATTTTAAGTTTGTTTCCATGCTCTTCCTGCTCACACTTGTAATTCGTTTAGAATAACTATTTTTACAGTTATATTCTAATCCTGTGTAATTTTGTTTCTAAGCCTCTTGTAATCCATATCAAGTTGTCACCTTTTGTTTGCCTTCGTAATTATGTGGAGTTAAATAATAATTGTATCCATGTAAATTTGTTTACTTAAATGCGATTGTATAGCTTCTGAAAATGAAGTCGCCGAAAAGACAGATATCTTTGCTGAACTTCTACCATAGTGCCAAAGTTCCTCCATTTACATTAAATAACAATCTACCTTCTTGAAGTAGATTGAAATTATCAGGGAATACAAAACATCTTGACGTAAAAAGGCATCTCAGTTCGAAGACATTATTTTAAATATATATATATATATGTATTTCTGTAAACTTTAATTTGACACAGAAAATCATGAGAACTGTTATTATTTTTTGTAATAATGAACGTTACACCCTGATCTCCAGTTGATTAATCAATTTTTTATTGATTTAATCATGCATATTGTGTGTGTGTGTGCGTGTGTAGTGTATTTCAGATTCAAGTATAATAATAGTTACGAAAATCAGAAAGCACTAACTAGACACCAATGTGATCCCAATTTACCGGCTATCAGGAAGACAAACCAATCACTTGAAAAAGGATCAAATACTTTGTAGAAATCAATTGTATTATAATATTTTTCTCTAAGAGTTTGTTTGTACGGGTCTGGTTTGTTTGGAGTTTGATCACGGATTGATATCAGTTCAAGAGCTATTGAAAATCAGCATGGAGTACTGGATAGCTGTCCCTCGCTAGTTTGTGACTCATCAATAGTAGTGTGAAGAAGACAAGACTGAGGAGACTGAAAGGATTGTTTATTTAGTGAAACGTATGGTACATAGCTAAATTTGGAATACCATATTCTAAACCGGCCATTTGCACATCTTCACCACATCCTTGACGAATTGGTCGAATATCGTCTCATTCGATAGCTTCTTGGATTCTGCATCATATGGCAACATTCTTCTCATGGTTCTCTTCTTTGATTGCTCTTTTCAGTGTGCCAAACATGTTGTTACTTCGTTCCTGATATACTACTTATATCGGATTATAAGTAGCACTCACCACACTCGCCCCCTCATTATAAAGTCTCTCCTGTAACCGCCTTGATCGCCGCACAGACGTTTCTTCCTGCTGCTCTTCTGGTACCTCATCTTGACATTCTTCTCTCCATCTTTGTAGCAGACTGGCGTTTACTCTTTTCTCTTTATCTCCTCTCTTTATTGTGTACACTGGACCGCGTCTCGATGTGACCACATATGGTCCCTCCCACTTCGGCAGAAGCTTTCCTGATCCTGGTCCACTTCCGGTAGTATACTTTCGTTCTCTACATTTCACCTGGTCACCTACTTCAAACGGCTTCCAAGCTTTGATTTGTTTCTTGCCATAATTTTCGATGTCTTTCTTGCGCTTCTCTTGTATATTCTGAATAGCTTGTTTCCGCTCATTTGTCCATCTCTTACTGTTCCATTTTTGTTGTGTTGGCCAAGTCTTATGGTGCACCGGTAAGCGTGGTTTCCTCCCATACATCAGCTGGAAAGGCGACTTTTTTGTTGTCCCTTGTACTGTGGCACGATGTGCTAGTAATACCAACGGTAAGTCAGTTTCCCAGTTGCCTCTTTTCGCAGCTAACCATTCCTTGAGTGTACGATTGTTCCTTTCGGTTAAGCCGTTTGTCTGCGGATGATACGGAGTCGCTCTAATCCTCTTAATACCCAGTGCCTCCAGACGAGTCTTGAACTCCTCACTTTCAAAACAGGGGCCTTGATCTGTCAATATCATTTTCGGTACACCATGATCCGCCACAATATGTCGAATGACCGCCTCGGTTACGGTCTTGGCGCGCTGATCTGGAATCGCTACAGCATTTACCCACCGCGTGGCGTGTTCCGTCATCATTAAAATGTATTGATTTCCACTTGCTGTTTGAGGGAAAGGACCCATTATGTCCACGGACCATAAGTCACCAACCGCCGTTACGGGTATCGTTTGTAGCTGCGGTCGAATGCACCGATCACCCTTCATCAATTGACACTGTGGGCAAGCGAGTACGTAGTTTGCAATATCGCCTCTCATGTTTGGCCAGTATGCACTTTGGCTCACTAGGTCGTATGTTCGTGTAACTCCTGTATGGGCTAGTTGGTGGCATTCTTGAATCACCCCACGACGAAGGCTCTTTGGTATCACTGTAACCCAGCTACCATCACTGTCTTTCCAAGTTAGGACGCCGGCAGCGTTTAGTTTGAGTCTATGTTTTTGCTGCAGTAGCATCTTTAACTCTTTATTCTCTGCTGCCATTTCAATTTCTTTCCCTTCACGTATCATCTGCATGACTGTCTTAAGAGTAGGATCCGACTTCTGGTGGCGAACAAGTTGTAAGGGATCTTGCTCCAAAGCGTTTACTGGATACGCTACTTCTGGTAGTTCAGTCTCATTATCTGATCTCGACAAATAGTCAGCTATTACATTTTCTTTTCCTGGAATATGTCCAATCGTGAAGTCATACTCTTGTAGGCGTAACATCCATCGTGATAACTTCCCTCGTGGATCCCGTGCTGTTTTCAACCACTGAAGAGGTTTGTGGTCGGTCTCAATGTGGAATCGGCGGCCGATCAGATATGGTCTCCATTTTTCTAGTGCCCATACGATAGCTAAACACTCCTTTTCCACCGTAGAATACTTCTGTTCTGCAAGTGTCAACACACGGCTAGCGTATTCAACAACCCCATCTGTTTGTCTTAAAACAGCACCTATACCATAATCACTGGCGTCTGTCGAAACTGTGAACTGCTTCCCCGGCGCTGGCAGTTTCAACGTCATCTGTTGACCATCTAACAGCTCTTTAATTCGCTCAAACGTTTGCTGTGCCTCTTCCGTCCACATGAATTTCGCATCACTCAGCAACATATATAGCGGTTTAGCTATCTCATTGAAATTTTTGACAAATCGGCTGTAGAATGCCGCTCTTCCCAAAAACTGTCTCAGCTTTCGCTTTGAATTTGGCACTTCGCTGGTTTTGACCGTCAGGATTTTCTCCGGCAATGGCCGTATTTCGCCATTTCCCACTTTGTAACCCAGGAGGACAACCGTGTTTTTAGCTATTTGGGACTTGTGCTTATTAATACGCAGTCCAAAGTCATCAATTCTCTTTAAGATAGCTTCGATGTGGTCTATATGGTCGCTTTCTGTCTCACTATACACCACCAAGTCATCTCCATATACTTCTACGTTCTTCAGACCCTTCAGTAATAAGGTCATTAATCTTCTGAATGTAAATGGGGCACCTACCAATCCAAATGGCATTCGTTTAAACTGGTATTGTTTCTGCCCGACTGTGAAAGCTGTCTTACTTCGATCACTTTCTGCTATTGGGATTTGCCAGTAACCCGATCGTAGGTCGAACACGGTGAATAACTTGGCTTTATGAAGGCGATCAAGAGTTTCTGTTACGGTAGGCATTACACACTGTTTTACTTCGGTGAGGCTATTCAGCTGTCTGAAGTCGACACAAAATCTATATTTCCCGTTAGCTTTCTTCACCAAAAGGATTGGCGAACTGTACGGACTGTCGGCTTCTTCGATTATTCCGTCGTTTAACATTTCTCTGACTTGTCGGTTAACTTCTTCTTCAAGGTGAACGGGAACTCGTCGCGATGAAAAGACTGTCTTCCCCGTATCCTTCAGTGGGATGTTATGCTTCACCTTATCACAATAACCGTATGGGTCTCCATCACTAGTGAATAAACCGGCATATTTACTCATCAACGTGGTTAGACGTGGTGCTTCTTGCTGAACAATGGTTGTGGTTTCCACCTCAGCGACTTCACTATTCTCATGTATCGCGAATTGCCCGTGTTTTGTGACTACTTTTCTATTCTTCATATCGATTACAGCTCCTACTTCTCTGAGAAAGTCTGCTCCCAAAATCGTTCGTCTTATATCAGAAGTTACAATAAACGGATATCGTATTTTTCCTGCTCCAATCTCTACAACGCAGTCTGAAACGCCAAGAATGTGCAACGGATGTCCTCCTACCGTCTGAACTGCTAATGTGCACGGCCTTATTTCCTTACACTGTTCTCTACCTATCAACGAAACTGCCGCCCCTGTGTCGATCAAACAAACTATTTCTTTTTCGTTCACTCGTAATCTCCCGTACACTGAACCTCTTTCGACTAACCCGACCACCTCTAAACGCGAGCGAGAAAAAGAAGGAAGACTGTATCGTTTAAGGTTTTTCTGCCTTCTTTTCGGGCAGTTTCTCTGCCAGTGACCGGTTCCTCCGCAAGCAAAGCACCTGTTGTTTGTTTTTTTCTGCATAGCTGCCACCTGTTGTTTCAACTCTTCAATCTGGTCTTCAATCTTCTTGGAATCTTGGCCCTCCGACATCACTGGAGCAACATGCGAGGTCATTATCTGCCTTGTCACCTTGGCCATTTCATAGACATCCATTGGCTGAGCTGCGTCAACTAGCTGCAACTGATGAGCGATATCTGTCGGGACGCATTCGAGGAACTGAGATGCCAGCAACTGCTCCCGTGAATCTTCGTCTAGGGTGGGTAACGCGCGTCGCAGGTGATTCGTCAGCGTTACTGCGAGAACCAACGGATCCCCATCCTGGCCAAGTCTCAGCGTCCGAAACTTCTGCAGCGCCTCTTGTCTGTCCGCAGGGCTGTCGAACTCGCACACGAGCCTCTCGACGACCTTGTCCCACGCCGCCTCACCTTCCAGCTCCCGAGCGTTGTCGTACGCAGCCTTCGCGCGGCCCCTCAGCAGCGTTCCCAAGACCACCAGCTTCGCCTTCTGCTCCTGCACTCCAACCAGCTCCGCGACAGCTTCGAAGTCCCTGAGGAACGTCCGCACATCTCCATCCTCGAACACCTGCGGCCACGGCACCTTCATCTCCGACAGAGGCAGCGACACCAAATGTGAAGAAGACAAGACTGAGGAGACTGAAAGGATTGTTTATTTAGTGAAACGTATGGTACATAGCTAAATTTGGAATACCATATTCTAAACCGGCCATTTGCACATCTTCACCACATCCTTGACGAATTGGTCGAATATCGTCTCATTCGATAGCTTCTTGGATTCTGCATCATATGGCAACATTCTTCTCATGGTTCTCTTCTTTGATTGCTCTTTTCAGTGTGCCAAACATGTTGTTACTTCGTTCCTGATATACTACTTATATCGGATTATAAGTAGCACTCACCACAGTAGCACCTACCATCAGGGTTTAAACCTACGAACTTCTGGTTGTAAGGTGGTATGTAAAAAAAAACTGACCCTTACAAACCAAACTATAGAAAATTAATCTGATGCTCGCTAGTGACTTCCTACAGGATGGAGTTTCCTGGAGTTCTATTGAGAAGTCGTGACCAGTGAGGTCCATCCAGATGTCATGTGTGAGGATGGATGCCCCACTGACGACATTGGTTGTTGGTCGCGCTAAATCACGAACTGGTCGAAGTTAGAATTCATGCACTGACCGTTGAATCGGGTCCGAGTGGCTGAATGGTAGACGAGCCAGCTTGTCTTGTAACCGGAAGGTCGTGGGTTCAAACCCTGGCAGTGGGTGCGTACTGCCGATGATTCCCAAACTAGGATGAAACAGCTGTCTAGTAATCCCTAGTTTTTAATGGTTCTCTAAGTGATATCAGTCTGTGATCAACTCGTAAAAGCAAAACTAACCCTTACAAACCAAACTATAGAAAATTCCTTATAAAACTAACTCTTGAAAACTAATCTGATGCCTGCTAATGACTGGCTATAGGACAAAGTTCCCTGAACTCCTAGAGTAGAGTTGTGACCTCAGTGGGGTTCACCCGATTAGAAGTGAGGATAAATACCCACGAGCGATGGTATTGGCTGGCTCGTGGGACTAAAATCCCTAATAGATGGAAGTTGGAATTCATGGGTTGGCCATCGAGTAGGGTCCCAGTGTCTGAATAGCCTATGAGCTTTCCTTGTAACAGGAAGGTCGTGGGTTCGAACCGTGGCAGTTGGGTTGGGTACTGATGGTGAGTCCCAACCTAGGACGAAACACCTGTCCAGTACTCCATGCTGCTTCTCAGGGGTTCCCTAACTGACATCAGTCCGTGATCAATCTTGGAATAATGCTTTTCCACTGAACTATATTTCTGTTGACCATAGGTAGCTGACCTTGAGTTTAATTTGACTTCATAGAAATCACTTGTAGGCAATTGGATTCTGTGGTATTGGCCGACTGATCAACAGGCTCACCACATAACCTCACAGTTCTCGTTTCAGTCCATGGATTAGTCATGTGTACATACTGCTGTCCAGTACCTTCTGGATTGAATAACTCCTCTAAATAGTGTCATTTCATAATCGAATTTGAATAAATACTCACTTTCTGTCTTGTGAAAAGCACTTGTCGCCAGTAACATCACAATATACTGTGAACAGACTGTTATTTAGTAAGTGTTCTATCTCATTTCCCGAATTTTAGGTGCGATTCTCACCTATTTATAGCAGAAGCGGGAAAAGTTTTTAAAGAAGAACTGATCGGATTCTCAAACTTTTGGTAAAATTCGCCAGTATTTGATTCCGCATAAATACTGTGATACAATGAAGCAATGTATGCATGCATTAATAACACAGACTACGACATTTCGTCTAGCACATAATATAAGACATTTAAATAGTTCCAATTAAAAATTTGAGTAGTTTCTGTTTGAAACAACCGCTTTCTCATACTTCACTACTGGTTTATGCCTAACTTGCCTGCCTATTCTCATAGCCTGTATACGTGTGTGTGTGTGCGTGTTCTTATGTGGCGTGTGCTACTGACAAGATTTATCAGTAGTATATAGACGCAGATTGACATAAAGTAGTAAAAATTGAAAATAACATTTTAAGTCAGTGGCTACAGAAGTGTTTAGAAGTGTTTTTTCCTCAAATTTGGATTTACCTTACGTTGTGGTTACGAAGTGATCTCAAGATTTAACCTCCAGAAAATCGGCAACCAATCAAAATAGTTTTGACCTTCAGAAAATCAAACTACCAATCAGAAACGTTTATTATCCGTTAACCATAAATGTGGCTAAAAATGTATAAATATGATGTGATTTTTCTTAATAAAAAGCTCCTTAGCAAGTCTCTTGTCTGCTTCCGTTACACCTACATGAGTATATGCCTGTAGGTATGTATCTAACTCTTCATTTATTAGCAGTAACTAAGATTATCGTTTATTGTACTAGGATCCGGCATGTTAACAAAGACCGAGGAGTTCAGTCCAGTAAAGTTAATCTATCGGAAATTTGCATTAGTTTTAGTCAATAAAAACTGATATTCGTAGCATAAGAGAGATGGCCTCCGTGGGTCAGCAGGGTATTGGATACGACTAAATTGTTTGCAACAACGGAATTAGAGTTAGATTCTTAGTGAAGATGTCATCACTCACTGAGGATGTAGGAGTATCCAGATGAAAATGTCAACTTAGAACGAAGGCTAGGTTATGGATTTCACTGTTAGCCGCCTTATTACTGCATAAAATGACGATTCAACAGCTTTACTAGACCATTCGATCAACAGTAATGATCAGAGGTTGGTGCAAAATGACAGAGACGTAATTAGTGTAGGCGTATGACTTGCATTCGCAGGAAGTAATTGCAAACCTCGATCCTAATCATGACAATGACAAAACAGTTTGCCTAACTACTTCAAAATCGGTATGCAAACTCGCTGGCACCTTCACTGTAGAGAATTTGTGGTCCTAGATATCTAAGGACACCAACACTTGTTATGGCTCAATTTCGTTCAAAATCAGTGTGTTGTTAATAATAATAATAATATGCTTTATTCCAAAACAGTACTTGTGATACAGAATGGAATTCTCAGCATTTTCACTACAGTATTGCATCCAGTTAGTACATTTTCAACAAATAGAATTCTACATACATTAAGGAAATCTCAGTTCATTATTACAACAACACATTGGTATGTCGGTAGCAAAGGTAAAGCTGAACAGTGTTTGAAGGTGTTATAAAAGTAGGTGCTATCATATTTACTGCCGTAAGTGGAAGAAAGAAACAAAGCAGCACATAACGAAAAAGAGAGAGAGAAAAGGAAAAGAAAGAAAGAAAATGTTGTACATATTGATGATGTCGGTTGGAAAGACGAGATCCAGTTGTTCTACTGACTATTTAATAAGTTATAGATATCGCACCTAATGCTTTCTTTATGGCACAGAACACGAGCTAAATAGGGTATGGTTGAGTTTTTGTATTTGCTAGTGCGAGCATATAGTTTTCTATATAGGCTTCTGGTTTTGCCTGATGAGATGCAAGGGGAGAGTTGTGAGTGAAGAGGGTGGTATGAGTTAGATAAAATGGATTTAACCCACTTTTCACATGAGTCCATGTGCCTGTCGACCAGAATATTAACAAGCTGGTTAAGTGGCACGTTGCTTACCCTGCTGACAACCTTTAACATCCCGCGTAATATGTTATAGTCTTTCTTCAGTAGCCCGGGAAAAACTAAGGGGGAACAATAGAGAATAATTGGCAGAATGCGAGAGTTAACGAATTGTAGGAGTAAGAGTTGGGTTATACCAGAATGTTTTAACTCCTTGATGTAGAAGGTAAGACGGAATATTTTCTTAGAAATCGCCAAGATATGAGACGACCAGGAAAGATTAGCAGATAGAATGACGCCTAGGTATTTAGTTTTCGACTTGGTTTCTATTTCAGTGTCATCAATGTTGCACACCTCGTGAGAGCCAACCAGTTTGTTTAGGTCAGATTTATGTCTAAAGGTGAAATTGACTGTTTGGCATTTGGAGAGGTTTAAGGTAAGGCCGTTTTCCTTGGACCACTGGCTGATTTCTGACAGAAAGCCATTTAGTTTAGAGCAGTCACTTTGACATTTGACAGGCAAAGATACAGTTAGGTCGTCAGCATATTTGACAAAATTAATGTCATTTGAAGATGGTAAGTCATGTAGAAAGAAAGAAAAGAGAAGTGAGGAGAGTACATCACCTTGGGAGACACCAGCTCCAGTGAGCGCAGCAGAGGAGGACTTACCTTTGTATATGGTGTACTGCAATCTGTTAGAGAAGTAGGAATGCAACCAGTTAGTGACCCAAGACTCAGTTTTCGTCAAAGAGAGCTTATTTAGCAGGAGACATCTAGGAACAGAGTCGAAAGCAGAAGTGAAGTCAAGAAACGTGCAGCGGACGTACTTGGCACCTTTATCTAATGATGAGACGATGTTGTTGTGTAAGACAGCTGCAGCGTTTAATGTACTCCTACCCTGTCTATAAGCAAATTGTTTGGGGTCTTCGAAGTTTTTAAGGGAGGGTTCGAGTTTAAGAAGTATTAGTTTTTCCATAAGCTTTAGGAACGGGGAAGTGATGGCAATGGGTCTGGACTTTACGTTCTTGCCGTTTCCAGTTTTAGGGACAGGGACAATTCTGATGTCTTTCCATGCGTCGGGTACGATATTTTTGGAGAAAGAAGCATTTAGGATGTTGGTTAGTGGAGAACACAACGCATCTGCACATTGTTTTAGAACATATGCAGGTATACCATCAGGGCCAAGGCTACGTGAGGGCTTGAGCATTTTAAAACATTTTAGAACATCGAGAGTATTAAAGTCATGAAAGTTTTCAGCTACATGATAGGTAATATTAGAAGTAGTTAAAGTAGAAGGACAGCGTATAAAAGACTGATTAAGAGCATTAACATCATAAGAGGGAAAAACATTACAACGTTTACTATTGCCAGTAATTTCATTAAAAAGTTTCCACATGCTGATAGGAGATTTGCAAGATAAAAGTGTATCATTATAGATAGCATTAAGATTTTTGGTTTCAGATTTGATTAGAACATTATTCCTTTTGAGTCCTAACTTGTCTTTGGATTTGTATAGTGTTTCTTTTTGCCTTCGAAGTTGTTTGAGATAAGGAGATGAGAAGCGGTCGAGACGTTTGAAAAGTGTTTGTTTGGGACAGCATATATCAAGGCAAAACTTAAGATAATCCGTTATATTGACAATTGTGTCATCTAATGAACTTTCATGGAATAAATCCCAGTTAGTCCCTCTAAGAAGTAAAACTCACCACCAGATCATGACTAAACTATCCTATAAAGAAGCAATAAAGGCGGCACCCTGAATGAACACAGAGGGCTAATCTACAATTTAGTAGGTTAAGTCCCGATCGTCGTCGAAATTAACAAGATGAACAAGACTCCACCAGCAAAGAAAAGTTATGCACCACAATCCACCGAATCAAGAAAAAGCCTTCAGTCAATCAGTCCTTACAGTGTCCACGTTTGGTGAGATTTCCATTGTCGAGTTTAATTACTCTGCGAATTCTACTTCTAGTAAACCCCTTTCTATGGGTTCCTTTGAGTCTCAACTGCGCCACCATACCCCATAGCGAACCTAGCAACTTAGAGGTTTTCCAGTGACTGCCCGCGATGTCAGCTATACGGCCATCACAGATCTTCAGTTGGCATTGTTTATGATCAGAACTACAAGGTTATCTGATCGCCATTGAAACTCTGACTTTCACTTCCAATCAATGCAAATATCCTTATTAAACATTACCGCTATAGTTTATCTGTCAATGATCCAAAACTCCACCTCCTTCTAATGGATCGGTTCTAATAAACCCACGTGTTCCCTTAAGAATCAGGGTATAATTGCCTATATTCTCTCTAAAATTATTAAAGTTATCCATGTAGTATATATGCGACTTAAGGAACCATAGCTAACCTATTGAATGATTCGCGGTTTGTCCGTTTCAAGGTATGTACTTAGACATGCATGGTTTATTCTCTGAAATAAGTCTATACCTACTGGCAGAACCAACCAGTTTGAAATCATTCTGTTCGGGATATCTTATGCATGTTTTCTATTTTAAGCTGACGAGATATACCAAAAATATATCAGTGATCAGTTATCATATTTTGGATAAAGAGTATCGGTGTGTAGTGCACTTTGAAAGTTTGAACTTTTGTTTTAACGCATTCATATAATATAGCGCTGCTTCATTTGTGTTGTTCCGGCGTGACTGCTCACACGTGGCTTGCTCCCTCGTTGTGCTATCATTAAGCGCACTCTTCGAGCTTGCTACCCCAGCCAGTTAATAGACAAATTGTACAACATTCTCATTTATTAAATTTGACATTTATTCTGTGGTAAAAATATCATTCTCATCAGGGCACATTATCAAGTTACAAGCCTTTTTACTTCGAGTTCGTTAATCGGTACTTACACGTTAGGTAGAGTACTGATTAAGTTATTAAGAGGAGAAGTCTTTAGTAAGTGCGGTTAATCAAGGTCTACCTTAAGTATTTAGCGCCAAATAATTCCCCAAAATTATTGGCCACAGCATTCATCACTGAACATTGGATGCTAACCCTCACTGTTTAAGTCAACTCGTTTAGCTGAAGGCTTCCGGTCAAGCATCCACGCTATTTGGTACTCCATCATGTCACGTTTTTTCGTTCGTGCACGATCCCTAGCAATCCTCTCGCACTCCAATTTGGTCCCGAAATATACTTCGTAATTTGGACGATCAATTCTTGTGTTTTGCTTTGCCTTTGGTCTATGCGGAAAGAATACTACAGAAGTTGTGGGTATTAGATCTTGGTTTAGTATACTTCATACTATACGTGAACGTCAATATCCTCAGCCTCTAAAAGTGCAACCAGCCACTTACAGGTATATTCCTGCTTTATTCAAATACACAATACGCTGAAAACATTGTGACGTAATAATTGTTTGGAAAATCCTTTCTGAAAGATCTAAATACAATACTGATGCTTAGTTGAAAGTTTCACCTAACTTTGTTTTTCTGCTAGACTGTATATCATTGTTCTTGAGTTTGCACGAGATTTGTCGACTTGATCTTTATTATTTGCTTTTGTCCCTGTTTAATCCCTAATTTTAACGCATCTCCTTGTGTTTTTGTGGTTATATTACATCATTTTACTTCATTTATATACACAAGTGAAATTGATTGGACATTTGAATAAAAATCAATATAAGATAATGTACATTCAATCAGTAAGATGGGAAATAATATGTTTTTATAGTTAAAATAAGTAACTTGTTAGAATGTTATAATGTATGTGAAATGGAATAGAATCACCTATCGTAGCAGATATCTTTATGGACAGCTGGAAAGATGTTGCTCTAAATACATTTATTCCTACTCCAAAAATATCGTAGAGATATATGGATGACATTTTCACAGTGTTGAAAACAGAACATATCTCTCCCTAGCTTCTTGAAGCATATAAACTCACTAATAAAGGGAATAAAATTCACATTTGGATCGGAAAATGAACAAGGAGAATTAGCTATGTTAGCTTGTAAAATAAAACGAATAGAAGAAGGTAAACTGCACACTAGAGTTTATAAAAAGACAACGCATTCTGCTAATAGATATTTAGACTTTAATTCGTCTCATCTGTTAACTGTTAAGGCAGGCTTAGTTAAGTGTCTAACATACCGAGCAGTAGCACTAAGTAGTACAACAAGAAACCTAAGCGATGAAATGAAACAGTTAGAAGAATAGCTGGTTGGTGTTAAATAACTAAATATCCTATAAAATTCATTACGAATATCCAAAAAGATCAGAAGCAAAATAAAAATAACTGTGAAAGTAATAATGATAACATAAATAAGAAAGAATATAAGGCATATACAGTCTAACCATGTAAGGAGGGGACATCTGAGACCCTACGTAGGATTCTTAATAAAGCAGGAATTAGGGTGTCATTCAAACCTACAAACTCACTCAGGGACAAGCTCTGTAGGTTAAAAGACCCGGCAGACCCAATTAAACAAAATAATATAATTTACAAAACACCTTAAAATGACTGTGAGTTAAGTCAACTACATAGGTCAAACTAGTAGATCGGGAGTAGTCAGATTGTCAGAACGTAAGAATTTAGGTTAGGTTAGAATGACTGACCCCACCCACGAAGATAAGTGATTTAGAAAAAAACTCAGCAACCACACAACAGGGTGAGTAGGACAGAGTCAAAATTCTAAGAAGTAATATAGGCAGGTAGAGAGAGAGATTGTTTACTGAATCTTGCCTGGTTCATCAAGTCTACACCCAACACTTGCAACAGAAATGAATCAATACAAATACCAGAGATATGTATGGAAGACATTATTACCAGTCAAATCAGAGAAGGATAATAAATAATCTTAAAATTCTATTTCAATTCACATACATGATAACATTCTGACCAGTTACTTATCATGACTATACAAACATCTTATTTCCCATCTGATTGATTGAATGTAAATTACCTTATATTGATTTTTATTCAAATGTCCAATCAGTTTTACTCATGTATTTAAACGAAGCAAGAAAGTTGTGTGAGTATTGTCTTGATATGATTATGAGTGGCAATAATTTGTTCTGGAAACGTGGTGATCAGTAAATATTACTGTATAACACTGTGTGATTTATCAAAATAAAATCTTATCCATAATGGGTGCTTTTTTGTTTGATTGAGTCAAGGTAATTCTGACCTTGGACTGTGTGTGGGAATTGTCGGTGTGTGATTTTTGTGGACCAAGTTTTGATGCTGCCTTGTTGTGAATATTCTGCCTGATTTAAGGTACTTCTTACAGTTGAATTTTGGTTAACTAATTTTTTTCTACAGTACTTGTTTTGTACTTAGAAAGTTACTTTGTGTATATAACTGCCTGACGGCATTTTTGAGGTAATCTTGAGGTTTCGATGTTATTACTATTGAATAAAATCATAGATCTAACGACAAATAACTGTCTTTTCGCCGTCGTTGGGGTGTTTCATGACTGTACGTCTCTTAAGGAAGTTTGAGACAACCATACAGTGGAATGCAAAGACCAGTTTCCTGTGTTTAGACCACAATGAGTCTGTTTCCGTCGTTACAAACACCCCCCTACACTCACCTTTTTTTATTCCTTTACCTTCCCAGTGGAACACAGGGTTTCAAGGTAGAGGCTTAAAGTTTCTGTAGCAGTGGTGATTATTTTTACAGGATGGGGTTGCTAGCTTCATTCCCAACCTTCTTTCTTTACCAGTCTTATTACTGGCTTAGCGAGCGAGGTAGAGGATTGCGTTGGTGGTCGGGGATCGAACCCCGGACAACACATAAGTCGGGATTGGCGAGTACTCTACCCATGTGCCACTGACGCACCCACTCACTTTAACAAATCGAAAATATTCAAATCGCAGCTGGCAAGGATCTTGATTTGTTTCAGCATAGATTTTTTTCCAGGAACCGACTCTAGTTAAGGAATCATTGAAATACATGAAGTACTGAGTACCTGTTCCCATCCTAGCTTAGAACTCTCCAATAATACGTACCCGTGATCCTACCACTCAATAATAATAATTGGGTTTAATGTATTCATTTGAAGTTTTCATAAAGATACAGCAGCTGGATACTCTACATAATAGATTACATACGCATATGACAGTGTCACAAGCATGTCACAAGGAATAAGTAAGTTACGATGAAATGAAGGATGAAAATAGTGCATCAATTAGAGGTGGAAAAAAACAGATGTGAATGGGATTATAAAAGTTAACCATGGCAGTGTATAAGTCGCCAAATAGTTACTAACATAACTGTCTCCTGTCCCAAGCAATATTAACCGAAATTTATCGATCAGATACGTAATATAATCAATAACCGAACTGTAACTTGATGTTAAACTGCAGATACCTGCTAGTAGGCACCTCTGAATCTACAATTTAGGCATCTACTGATGTTCATCAGTAAGAGACAGTTTAGGTTTATCGATTATACGCCAAAACGGTCGACTCGACAGTCACAATACAATGCAGTAAGAAACGACTACGGTTATTTCCAATGTCTTAAGATATGAAATAACCAACCACGTTTACTCTTTCAAATCAAACCTACTTGGTGCTACTCAACCTACCTGAATTAATTCCACTTCACGGAAACCAACAGAATATTCTTTTCTATCAATGAGACGATAAAAACCATCGGTTAAATAAAGCACCAATGTATAAAGATATGGTCCAGTTTGAATACCAATTGGCCACCATAATTTAACATTTGAATAATTCCGTAATATTTCAAAGTGGATCATTGATTTCTCTTTCAGAGTGAAACACTTCCTACTGAATACATTTAATCCTTTAATATACGCTGAAATACACGGTTTCGAATAACGACGGTAATGGACGGCATTTATGACAATCTCAACGCTAATTTCAGCATTCCATGTTTGCTTTGATTCATGTTGTTCGGAATAAGCATAGAATTTAAATCCTTCACCAAATCTTAAACCTGATGCCGATGATGGTAATGACGATGATATGATTAATTTTGGCGGTACCCAAAATCCTTGAATCGGTAGACTTAAACCCCAATCCCAACCAAATATTGATTGAGTTGTTCTGACAAGATTTATATGACACTCCCCGTGAAATCTTCCCGGCCAACAAACTGGCGGAGGAATTGACTTCCGCTGAGCTTTTAAAGCGTCCGCCATTCTCTTTGCCATGAATACTGTTGACATACATTTTAATTCTAATGTATTGATACCTTGTAAATTTAGTAGGTGATTAATTCTCCATGTATAGGATAAAAAACTATTCTCTGTTGTGCCTAATCGATAATTATTTAGTATTATATCACAAAATGTATCAATACCATCTAAGTGTAATTCAACAACAGTAGATTTGTTTAAATGATACTGTTCAATTGTGAATGTTTTACTAAATGTCCAATTATCATATCCAATCCATTTTAAGCTGACATCATTATAATCTTTGAATGGGTCATTTGTATTTCCAGACAACCATTGTGCACTGTAACTATCTAAACCATACAGGGTGTGTATTTGATTCGATGTCGTTTTATTTGAAATAATCCAATTCCCGGTTAATGGAATCCATTTCACAGGATTTGCAATAGAGAATATTCCTGACAAACAGGATAACCATAGAAATATTGAAATTTTTGTCAACATTTTTAACACTCTTCGAGTTAGACACTTTCAATCGAGCAGTACACATACATTTGAACAGATTTGTATTCGGTGGGAAGTACACATTTAAATAAGATTAAAACAATAATAATAATAACAATACTTTCGATTGAAAATTTACAATTGATTATAATAATTATTTAAACAAAGGTTTTGATTAGTTGAAACAAGGTCACTTGATTCGTTTTTTTTCATATAGACACTTTAGTCTAGTAATATATGTCATCCTTCATTGATTTACATTCATTCAATGAAGCATTGAACAGCGTGAAATGGACATTTGTTTGTTTATTTACTTACTTATTTATTTACTAATTATGAAAGTGGTAGTTTTGAATAAGATTCATGCGTTACTTTTGAGTGAGGATTAGAGTAATCGCAAAGTGTTTTCACGCGTAGTTTAAAACAATCACACGCAAGATCTTATAACAAACATTACAGCATTTCTGAGAGTGTACATAATACAAGATCACATGAGACTAACTACTTGGGGAAATTCAAATCGACCGCCTTCGTTTTATGCATTTAATACTTTCATCTAACAGGCTTAAGAATATATATACTACAACTTTGTGAGTTTATATTGTATTGACCAAATTTAATCGGTGATGGTCTGAATGCAAGAAACTAACCTCTGCCTTCTACTGTGCAGCCGACAAAACTTCATTGAGACACGCGCTATCACGAGAAGTTCTAGAGTCAGGGAAAAGACGATTACTCTCCAATATTTTAGCACTTCTATTAAACAATAATGACATTAAAATTCAGAATTACCTCAACAGTGCTGTAAGACAGCTGCTGTACTGTAAGCCGAAACTGCTTAACCAAAGTTCAATTGTAAGAGATACTTTAGAACCAATGGGAATATACCCAACGCGGTGGGGATAAAAAGCTCTGTCTACAGGGATAACACACCAAGGCTTTCAGCAGGTCAGGATGACCTTCACTCACCCAAATAAACTCATACCGTTAAACAACACGTTGCCAAAGTACACACAACCACAAAGGAAGCATTGTGACCAAAGATTAAATCAGCATAAAGGCAAATAACAAAGGTCAGAAATCAACATGTAATATGCAAATGTCAAATTATTGATAGACAGTCTTGGGGAAACATGTATAATAATGACAAAGTCAGTTGAAATGTCTAAATAAGCATAAATATTATAAATAAATCAACCAGGAGGGATTTTAAAAACAATTCGTGTATTACACATGTGAGTGTAGTTGACTGTTCTTGTCTTTAGAGGTTATGTAACACTTTAGTAAACTCCAAAAGTATGAATTCATAAGTGTGGCATGTGCTACTCACAAGATTTTGTAAATAGTATGTTGTGTGTGATGTTTCCTGGAGGCTTAATTGATTCACTGAGCCATCTGAATACCCATCTAACAATATGAATTAAATTTTTCCAAATTCTTCCTGTGTAAGCCATTCAATTATGCTCATAAGTCGCAAAATGTTCCCACGCACATTTTCAGTTGGCTTTCAAACTACCGGTGCACATTTCTCGTAGACGAAGGAAAAATACTAAGAAGGCTTAGTATATGCTTCAAATCGAATAGCGTTGCATTCCCTGATATACTACAGTTAGCTATATTACTTGAAGATCTTGGATGAAAAGAGAATATTATACAAGAGATTGCGCCAAGAATTCTGTAAATTAAAGTATTGGTTTGTAGAGATTAGATTGATCGGTTACAGGATTTTATCATGAGCTGACACAGGTTATAGAACCATAGGAAAACCAACAGGGAGTACTGAACAGCTTTTTTGTTAGCCTAGTTTGGGACTCCTCATAAGTGCGCACCCACCAGAGGGATTCGAACCCAGGACCTTGTGGTTACAAGGTGAGTTAACTCGCAGATCATTAAGCCACTGGGACCTGATCCAATTTTCAGCCCGCGAATTCTAACTTCTGCCAATTCATGACATAGAACGTCCACTAGCCAATGTCTTCAGCAAGTATTTGTCCTCACACCCGACCTGCTGCACCCTATTGGTCACGACTAAATATCTTGTCCAGATTATTATTATGCCCTTGGGTTCCGAGTGGAATGTTGGGCTTCAACAACACATCTCCACTTTGTTCTGTTTTCTGCTCTCCTCTTCATCTGGTTGACCCCACGACTGTCCATAATCTCTGATCTCCTCCTCGCATGGTCTTCTCCAGGTCACCCTCGAACTCACAACTAACTGGTCGTTTCCCATTGGGATTACACTCAAGCGATGGTCTGCACTGTGCGCGATATCATTCGATGGCCTTCTCAGCCAGCATATACCCGATCCATCTCCATTTTTCCCACATATTTTTGAGCAATCGGCTCTTCGTTGGTTTATTCCCAGCCAGAGTTTCTTGCTGCTAATTCTTTCTGGCCAACCGGCCGGCCATTTGATCTTCAGTATGGAGTCAGCCAGTGAAGCGGGCAGCTGTTGATAAAAGTCTGTAACCCGTCTTGTACTGAATAAAGCTCTTATTATTAAGTATTGAATAGCGGGGTATAAATCAAATTGAAAAGAGGAGAAATGACAGATCTTTGTGAAATAAATAAAGGGAAAGCCGCAAAACTAAAGACATAAAAAAATCACTAAACGAAGAACATGTGTAAATGGAGACTTCAATGTAAGGTTCATGCATACTGCCGTAACTGAACACCATTGGTGTGTTTTGCCGTCACACACGTACTGTTCAATCCCATACTGATTATAAGATACAAGGAGTAGAGTGACCTAGGAATTTGATATCAAAGTGTTGGTTTGTAGGGATTTGATTGGTCACCGGATTTCATCATGACCTGACATCAGTTAGAGAACATTTGTAAAAAATTATATTCATTTGAACAGTTAGAGAACCATTGTAAAACCAACTGGGAGTACTACCAAGCTGTTTCGTCAGTCTAGTTTGGGACTCCTCATAAGTGCGCACCCACCAGAGGCGTTTGAACCCAGGACCTTCTGGTTAAAAGGTTAGCTAGCTTGTAGACCATTAAGCCACTGGGACCCGATGCAACAGCCAGCCTATGAATTCTAACTTCTGCCAATTCACGATATAGCGACCCCTAGCCAATGTCTTCGGCAAGTATTTATCCTCACACCCGACTTGCATCAGTAAAGGAAGCAAGCCGCCAGCTGATTGGTTTAAATTGTTTCGAGAAATATTATTTCTTCTGATGAGTAAGCAATGTGCAAAGTTTTAGACTCATCACCAGCTGTACTTTATCAGTTTCCCTGTTGGTGTTCAGGCGAAAAGAGCTTAAGTTGAACTTCAGCAGAGAATATGATGTTTATATTTCAACTGGAGGTCAGCGTGAACCACTTCAACAAAACTAGAGTTTGAAATGTTTATCAGTTTGTTCCAACTAACAAAGAAGACTGATGGGACTTTGGAACGATCAGTTTTGATGATATTAGACGGTTGGAGGTAATCGACAGGGAGCCTTGGTTAAACCTAGGTTTCGTGCTAGTTGGCACTCACTAGTCACCAGTGCGTATCTGCAGCCTCGGAGGAACTCATATTCTCTCTGAGATCCAAACCTGCGTAACCCAGTGGGTGCTGCAGTCAGAGACGTTACTACTAGTGAGTTGTTCGGGCTCGCGGTTGACCTCCTGTGTGACTGTACTGGATACTTTGATTAGACACTAGTCAGTAACTAGTGTAATGTGTCTAGTCCTTTCTTTGATACAGACTGAAATCCATCAGTCAGGATTGCAGTGTAACTACCATTCTAGGTAGCTCGCCATCACGATGTGCATTGATTTGATGATAATAGATAATTGGAGGCGATCGATAAGTATATAGAAAGTCTAAGTGTAACTACAATTGGCTACCCATCGATCGCAAGCGGAACCTAGCAATATCTCTTCCAACTGGAATCCAAAGAATCTGCAACCCTGAAACAGTACAAAAAAGATCACTCTTTTGAAGAAAACACTATTCGGCAATGGCTACTCCACTCCCATGCTTCATAGATTAACACATACAGTCCAAAACTAACAAAAACACGCCATTTAGGTGCCCAAGAAGATGCTAAACATAAGTCTGGTGTTCGAAGGCGACCTTCTGACCGACATCCTAAAGAAGAGAATATTTAACACCTTGAAAGTAACATTCTTTGCTGCTACATTACAACTGGTATTCCCTTGACGCTCAATGTACCTTAACAACCCTAAAGATAAATTGTCGCAGTTGACCACTTCTATGTGTATCTACCAATTCACCTGCTCATGCGGAGCTCGATATATAGGTCGTTCGATGTGTGTTTTATCTAAAAGAGTCAAAGAACATTATAATTCTACCTGGTTACAGAAAGGTAGCACGGAATCAGTAAAGGGTGCTATAAGTGGACACTTCTTCAACAGTGATCATTCAATATTGTAAACATAATTTATTAAAATTGATTGAATTCGTCAAATATACCAAATTCAATCATTAGTGGGTGTATCCTGCGCATAGCATTTATTGATTTTCAGTAACTAACTCTTTCATTTATGTTAAGCTTAGAAGACAACAGGTGAACACAATTCATTTAATTACTATACTCAGTATTAAACTTTTATTCATGATACTACATACAGGTCAATATCGAGTCCGTACACACACACACACAATCTCAAATAAAATTTAAAGTACAGTCTTTTTTAGAAAGTATTATAAAAATAAGAACAAAATGTTTTCTGTTTTATACATCCAAAAACACACCTAAACGGATTCAGAAATTGTGCCGAATTAATCACGCTTGATCAATACACTTGTAAATGAATATAGTTTTGATTGGTTAGGGCATTTCATAATGAGCTGACATTGGTTAGAGAACCATTGGAAAACCAACTGGGAGTACTACCAAGCTGTTTCGTCAGCCTGGTTTGGGACTCCTCATAAGTGCGCACCCACCAAAGGGGTTCGAACCCAGAACTTTCTAGTTACAAGGCGATCTCGCAGATCATTAAGCCACTGGGACACGCCAATCCAATGGCCAGCGCATGAACTCCAACTTCTGCTAATTCACGACATAGTGCGACCACTTCGCAATGTCTTCTTCGATGAGTAACTGTCCTCACCTTCAACTTGCTGTACCCTACTGATTTCAGCTCATGATGAAATCCCCCAACCAATCAAACAAAACCAATACTTGAATATGGTTTTACCAAAAATATCACTCAACTAGTTTGGCTGGATGAAGTGATTCATACCAGTGTTGTGATCGGACCCAGATCGAGCGAAATAGCTGTCTGGTGTTTAAATCAACTTCGATGTAGCTCAACAGATTGACGTGGGTGACGTTTAACCACTCATATCAGCCGGTAATAATGTTATTTGAATTAAAATTGATGCACAGGTTATGAACTGATATTGAATAAGGCTACTGTTGCAGTGTGTGCTACTGACATGATTTATCAGTAGTATATGAAGAGATGTTCATCGGCACGAAAATATCAAATAGTGAAAAGCTGGATTAAACTTCAAAGAGAGGGGATGAATCAGTATTGTAGCGAAACATGGGACACACGAAAAGGAGACAAAGAAATACAATCCGAAGGGCGGAATTAGCACAACACCAAAGATCTATGCAAATGAGGGATTTCATGCAAAGTATATATATAAATTCACTATATATCTATATCAAACTGTGAATAGACATCCCGTTACCAACCACTCTTTCTTTCGATGATATTAGACTGTTGGAGGCAATCGGCAGGAAGCCTTGAACCTAGGTATCGTGCTAGTTGGAACTCAACAGTCAGCAAGGCATATCTGCAACCTTGGAGGTACTCATCTCCCTTCTGAGATTCAAACCCGCGTCACCCAGTGCCGCCTGCAGTCAGAGACGCTACCACTGAGCTGTTCGGGCTCGCGATTGACCTCTGGTAGGACTATATTAGATACTTTGATTAGACACTAGTTACTAGTGTCCAGTGAAAGCACTCTTGCTTTCTGCCGTTACTCTGGGACACAAATCACAATAAAAACAATTTTCTTGATAGGAACTAAACGGGATACGTACCATTCTATTCGGTAGTAGATGGGTATTTAGAGAAGTATTAAAGGCAAGTGATAGGTTCCACTAAGTGGGGTACTAGGATAGGTACTCACCTAAAGCATTCACTGGTGATGGTTTTGGTGGTGGGAGTGGTCTTATATTTCGTGGACTAGCAGCAGCTAGAATTCATGGACTACTGGATTTCAACCCATTGACTGAAACGGTAATGTGCTTGTTTAGGAACCTAAAGGTTCTAGGTCCGAACCTGGTGTATTCATGCGTGCATACTGCTGAGGAGTTCGAAACTAGAATAAAAAACAGCTATTCAGCACCCTAAACCTCGCCTAGATTACTAAGTCACTAGTATTCTAGCCGGTCCCGAGCTCGGATAAAGAGGGAGGGTTGGGGCGTGGTGCTAGCAACTCCACCCCCAAAACTTAACCAAATTGCTACAGAAACTTCAACGCACAAATATATTCAAAATTCTAAAAATACAAATAATAACCTTATTTTTCGCTGGAATCGGGGAAGTGAAATGACGCAGGCTGGTGAAAGCCTTCGGGAAGCCAGTCAGCCGATGTGCCTTCTTTCAATGAAAGCAAAAATAAGGATGGGAACGTGGAATATTCGTACAATGTACGAAACTGGAAAGGCTGCTCAGGTAGCCGCAGAAAGGATACAGAACTCCGACCAGAACAAGCTGGATTCAGGAAAGGCAAATCATGTTCTGACCAAACTGCAACTCTACGCATTACCATCGAACAAAGCATGGAATGGCAATCAAATCTCTACCTCAACTTTATAGACTTTGAGAAGGCCTTCGACAGCGTTGACCGCGAAGTAATTTGGAAACTACTCAAGTACTACGGCGTACCCCAAATATTCATCAACCTTATTCAACAGCTGTACGACAATGGCACATGTCAAGTGATCCACAACGGAAAACTCAGCGAAGCGTTTGGAGTAAACACATGAGTCAGACAAGGGTGCTTATTATCACCAATGATATTCCTAATTGTGGTGGACTGGATTATGCGTCAGACAGTGGGAAACGAGAAGACAGGGATATCCTGTCCTGACCGACGAGAAGAACCTAGAAGACCTGGATTTCGCGCGTGGACGATTTATGTTTGATGTCACACAAAATCAAAGACTTACAAGCAAAAACCGACAAACTGGTCGAAGAAGCAGCAAAGACAGGACTCCAGGTGAACATAGACAAGACGGAGATAATGAAAATAACCAACCAACAACAACAACAGCAACATCCAGCGCCAATCACCATCAACGGGAGGGATTTGGAAGAGGTTAGTTCATTCTCTTATCTAGGGAGCATTGTCTCAACTACAGGAGGAACAGACGAGGATGTCAAATCGAGCGAGAATCGGGAAGGCGAGAAACACATTCATCTACCTGAAACCAATCTGGAAATCTTCCGCTGTCACTCAGCCTGCATCAACAACAAAATGATTCGGATTTTCAATACAAACGTCAATTCAGTCAGTTATTCTATACGGATGGATCAGAAACTTGGCGGGTCACAAAGAATATTTCCAACAGCCTGTTGCAGACCTTTATCAACAACTGTCTTCGCTCTATACTCAAGATCAGATGGTCGGAAAGAATCACCAACAAGAAACTATTGGAACAAACAAAACAAGAACCAATCGCTCAACGAATATGCAGGAGAAAGTGGAGATGGATTGGACACTCGCTGAGGAGGCCATTGGGTGACATCGCGCGTCAGGCCAACGCTCGAGTGGAACCTGAAAGGGAAGCGATGAGTGGGACGTCCAAGGGTGACATGGAAGAGATCGTGTGATGAGGAACTGAAACAGTATGGATAAACATGGATGCAGGTGGAAAGTACAGCAGAAGACAGAAGCAAGTGGAGACGTGCAGCTGAAGCCCTATGTTCCACTAGGAACCCAAGTGAACAATATTAATAATAATTCAGCACCCTATGGTTTTCAATGGTTCTCCATCTGGTATCGGCATGTGATGAGAAACCCATTCAAATGGTAGACATGTGAATACTTTTTTTATTTTATTAATCAAGTAACTGTAAGATACTCCTTTCAAGTCAGTCTTATGATAGAAAATCAATATATCGATTAGATGAAGTGTTTAATCATTAACCATACTGACTGACCGGTTTTAATATAGAAAATTGTACCGAAGTGCAATAGTTAGAGTTGCTTCACTTTGTATAGCCCAAACAGGAAGACAAAAGAGAGAAAAGAAGAAATTCAAAGGTACAATAATAAGCAAAAATGTGAGGGAGAAAGAATAGTAACATGGAAAAATAGTAGAGTTTGATGGATATATGGAAGATCACAAACAGTGAATACATCTGAGTCATTGACAACGATTTTGAGCCATACCACCGATTGTCTCGAGTCATCATTTGTTTTTACCATCCCGAGGACTTAAACTAGTCAGGCAGTCTACACCTCCCTACAAGGCTACCTTAAACTTATTTTTGGGGATTTCATTGACTGATGAAGTCATGACTTTGTTTAACCACCACTAGCTCTTTTCTAACTTGACCCATCCTATGTCAGCTAACATTGCCTACTGTTGAGGAAAGCGATGGCTAGGCATGTGTATTACATGTCCTAGACGTCTCAATCGATGTAACTTCACAGTCTCATCAACAAACTTTTCCCTTCTTACCTAGCCTACCACTCAACGCCTAACCTCAGGACTACTCACCTTATTATATGACTTAATATTGGATATAGAATGCAGGCACCTATGATCACAGGCAGCTAGCGAGGCTATTCATGTCTTCCACTTTCAATGGCTATGTCTGATTCACAGACATAGAGGAGGACAGAGTGAACTACTGAGCAGTACACACGACCTATGGTCGACAGCTGGATATCACATCTACTAAACCAGAGATGGCGTAAGTTGGTTGGTAAACGCCAAACGAGCCTTATATATCTGTGCTGAGATTTCGTTAGCGATCAACCCACTGGCGTTGACTGGTGCAACTTCTCAAATAAGTGAATTGGTCAAAAAGCTCCACCAACGACTTCACTGCCTATTTTCAAGCTAGAAATGAGTCGATGTAGTCCAGTCATTTAGCATCATCTTACATTCGACAGGAGAAAAGCATATGCCAATCATTTGAAGATTTCTGTTCGAGGTGTTCAGAAGACTGCATTTTGTCAGAATCCTCACTCAGAAGGAATATATCATCCTCATATGCTAAGTTTACTAGACTATTCCCTAGCAACAGGTCAATCTCCCAAAGTCAGTTAGGACCAGTCCATTAGTACATCGACGATGAAATTAGATGAAAATGAGGCAGCGGGCATCTCTGATGGACGCTGATGCTTGTCATCACTTCAAATGACAACTCTCCTTAAGCTGTTACACCGCTGCGTGAGTTAGGGTAGAGTGAGTGTCTTGATTAATAAGATGCACTTTCTTGGCATTCCCCCCACGACTAAACATTACCACAGTACCTCTCAGTCGACGCAGTCAAATGCCAACTTCAGGTCAACAATTATGAGAATTGTTGGATGCCGGTTAACATATCCATGTTTGAGAATATGTCGAAAGGTAAATATATAATCGATACACGCTCTTCCTGATCTAAGGCCTTTCTGGTTTTCTTGTGTTTGTTTCTCCCGAAAACCATTTAATCTACGCATGATTACTGATCCTAGAACATTTAGATACTATATTAGTCAAGATAATTCCTCAATGACTATCACAGGAAGACTTGTATCTCTTCTTGCATAGTGGGATAATCAATGACTTACACCAAACT
Organism: Trichobilharzia szidati; assembly: GCA_944472155.2. Taxonomy (NCBI): domain Eukaryota; kingdom Metazoa; phylum Platyhelminthes; class Trematoda; order Strigeidida; family Schistosomatidae; genus Trichobilharzia; species Trichobilharzia szidati. The sequence goes on from OX235274.1 coordinate 43,297,756, forward strand.
AACGGGACTATCTTTAATCCCTGCACTGTTGTACAGTGTGGTGTAATGTTATTTTGTATTTGATTTTAGAAGCTAATTGACCGTAGAACTCAAGCCCAGTCTTCATATTTCTTCTACCTTCATTTTTAAATCTGATGAGAAGTGTAAGAGAGATCACAGAAGCCCACTGACCATTCAGCCACTTGACATGAGTGCTCTCACTATGAATCAAAATCGGATCTTCCGAGTGCTACCATTATTTGGATTAAAATGCAAGTTATGTAAAACCTCTGGTTAATTAATGATATATCTAGTCGATAGATTACTCTAATTATTGATTGATGATTGTAGTGAACTGATCACCTTGAATTTCGAATGGAATATAAGGCTTCACCTGTAGATTGCCATTTCAACCGGTAACTTTCTGTCATCTTTAGCTGAGTCCAGCGAATGTTCACAAGCTTCTATGTCCGCCCCATGAGGTCTCCTCCAAATGAACCTTGGACCCATGCTTAACTCGTCACCTCCTCTCTGAGTCCCAGTCAATAGCCTGGTGCTTAATGTTATTCAACTGTCTCCTCTGAGGATATCGATTCCATCTCTATTTCCTTCTGCATATTCTCTAGGCAACAGATTCCATACCAGCCTTAATTCTCTATTGCCTATCCTTTCTGACCATTTGAACTTCAGTATTTTGTTGAAGGCAGGTATTGATGAAATTTTTCAATAGGTAACCAGTTTGAAATGCTCCTGATTACGGATATGCATCGTCTATGAACCATATAAAAGCACAGACCTGATTTTAGCGTTAAAAATTTGAATCTTCTTTGTGTTGAGCGCTTTAGATCTTCACACTGATTTCAGAATAATGAATGCCTGTCGTACTTTCCCCGTCCTGGGTGATTTTTTTATCCTCAGCCTGCAGCTGAAACAGTGGTTAGGACTCTCTCTGACCATGCACATGGTCCGGGGTTCGATCCCCTACCAATGCACACCTGAAATCTATGGTCGGCTTGCGAAATTTCCCAGTGGTACATAGGGCTTCAAACTAGATGCTTGAAGTCTCGGTAGCAGTATTTATTTTTACAAGATGGGGTTGCTAGCCTCATGCCCAACCTTTCCTCTTTACCAGCTTTTTTTTATTGCTGGCTTAGCGAGGTAAAGGAGCGCGTCGGCCAGGGATCGAACCCCGGACCATGTGCATGGTCGGTGAGCATCCTAACCGCTGTGCTACCGACGCATACCAGGTTAAACAAGTGTCTACCTTCAAATTTCTCCGGCTGATGGTTATTGTTGCTTATTGTTGTTGTTGTTGTTGTTGGTTGGCTATCTTCATCATATTTGTCTTCCCTATGTTCACTGGAAGTCCCGTCCTTCTATGAGATGGTGAGACATGAAATTTATATATATATATATATATGTATCATCTGCGAAATCAAAATCTTTTAGGATGCTTTTGTCTGTCAAACATACCTGTGCACTTATCACTCATCGTTATGTGCTGCATAGTTCAGTCCATCGGTGGCCCACCGGTTCCTCATGTCTTCACTTCAATGACTTTGATGAGCTAATTAACGCATTAACGTAGCGGCTTGGTGGCGTGCTTAAAACTTGGGTTAATCAAAAAGCTTCCATTTCTCTATTACATATATATTTTCTCTCGTTCGGTTTGTTTTAATCGAATAATATATGACCTCTGCTGATGGTATTATCTACTCTTGTGTGTATTTAAAATGTTTACATGCTACTCTTTCCTCAAGTTTAGTATAAACTTGAGGAAAGAGACCTGATTGTGGGTGACAACGTAGGTAGCCCAATACATGAGATAACTGTTCTTCAGTTATGTCCTTGGGTCTCAAAATGTACTTCTGAACATATTACAATTGGTTTTCAACTGGATATCGTGTAGCGACCCAGACAAGTCCTCATAGAGAATGGATATCCTCCAAGATTTATCGAGAAAAACATGAAGGTAAAGCAAAAGCCAGAAAGAACGCAGACGGTGCCAAAGAAACTTCTATTTATGAACGTTGAATTTAAAGATGATACCGCAGCTGAGATCTCAAAGAATCGCTTATGCAGATCACTAAGGAAAGCCTTCTTTACAGATGAGCTATGGATCAATTTCTGCAGCCGACAAATGATCAACGTATATCTAAACCATAAACTGCCTCTTTGGGCCACTTTAATGTGTGTTTATACATTTACTTGCTCCTGTGAAGCTAGTTATATTGGCGGCACAAAGTGCAAACTTTCCAAACGCATCTCTGAACATTATCCGGCACGGTCAGCAAAGAGATTATGCAAGACAGTTACTAGCTCAATTCTCGAGCACTTGATGAACTCAAGCCACTCACCTCCACCTGAGTTGTCTTTCAAGATCATCTACAAGGTGAGGCCAAATGGTAGAAAGGGCGTTAGGTTTCGGCTTTTGTGTATAGCGGAGGCACTGGCAATTCGTCAATACAACCCTGTACTCTGTATACAGAAAAAGTTTGCCCAGTCTTTTGTTCTACCATGGTCTTAACCTCTTCATTAGTCGTTCCCTGTAAATTTTGTTATATTTTTAATGATTATTTTGCTTTTACTTTAATAATGAATTCACTATTGTCACTGTCATATATTCTTTTTACAAGTTGATCATATACATATTATTCCTTTTGTACGGTTTCTCACCCTCATCACACTTGCTAAATGGACACTCAACTACCTTTCTACTCACTCAATAACATTTTCAACCTTATAGAATTTCTAACTCCTTCCTTTTTTCCGTTGGGTATTACGTAATTTACTTTTATTTCTTTTAAATTCTAAAGCCACTTCTGAGTAATTATATCAATTATTTCACCCCCTATTACTCAACAATAAATTGGCAGAAGTTAGAATTCATGCGCCATTGGATCAGGTCCCAGTGGCTTAATGGTATACAAGCTTGCCTTGTAACAAGAAGGTCCTGGGTTCGAATCCCGGTGGGTGCGTACCGATGAAGAGTCCCAGACTAGGACGAAACAGCTGTCCAGTACTCCCAGGTTTTCCAATGGTTCTCTAACTAATGCCAGCTCATGATGAAAATCCTGTAAACTACTATACATTTTTGGTAAATATAAATGCGACTGTACAGCCTGTGAAGATGATTTCATCGATAAAGCAAATTTTCTTCGCTGAATCTGTCTTTTATTTTGGATTTTTTGAAGGAGGCAAAGCAGATATATCACATTATGGAATGGTTTATACTTCAGCTCAGAGAACATTGTGTCACAGGATATACTGTCAATTAATTAATATTTCACTTGGAGATATTGATTGTACGAATACAATAAACTCCTCTGAAAATACTGTACATTTTTATAAATACTGTCCAGAATAAAGATATTATTATTATTAACAATAATAATTTATCAAATGAAGTCAATTTTAAATAATTTCATCAATAAACTATATATATATATATATATATATATATATATATATATATACAGTTAATACATTTTCTAAAAAATCAATATTAATACGGTTGTGTTAAATGTATTATATACATTAATTGATTGATAAGCTTAAATTATATGACACTGATGGCTAACTTCTAACCTGTGATAGCCAATTATGTAATACCATTATTATTATTACTATCACTGTTCACAATTTGCAATGTACACAGTTCGAGGGATGAAATATTTTCACCACAGTTCCCTTCGGAAACCAGATTATTCAGATCACCACACAATATGTCATCTGCTTGATACCATGAATGGTAATCAAGAAGCCAAACAAATTTGTCCAAATTACATACTACTGAATGATTGAAATGAGTAGTATCTGTATATGCCACTCATATCATCAACCAGTAGTGCTTGCTAGCCTGATCAAGCTGTGTAAATTGCAAATAGTGAATTTCATTCCTTCATAGTATGAGCAGTTCAGCCAAGTAGCTAGCCAGAAATCGAGTGGCTAGAAATAACTGAGCTTTCTATCAGCTGAGTCAAGTCGGGTACATCACTGATGAGTTCGGCCCCTAGTGAGCGAAACGGCCGCCTGGTGTTTAGGTCACCTCGATCTGGCCCGTTAGCAAGCACTACTGGTTGGTACTACTCATCCCAATCGGTCAGTAGTATATGATATTATCATTGTTAGTACGAGTTACATATGTATTTGAATCACATAAAGGTCATTTTCAAATGTCGCCTTGATTTTTAGTTTGACCACGAATTGACTTCAACTAGAGAAGCACTCATAGTCACAGTGGCTGACTACACATTAAATAAAGTTGCCTGAAGTTGTTCTGGTAAGAAGTCATGACCAGCGTGGTCCACTAAGTTCGGTATGAGGATAAGTCGTCGCTGAACACAATAGATGGCAGTCAGGCTATGATATCGCGAAATGACAAAAGTTACGATTCATCGGCTAGTCATTAGATTCTGTCACAGTAGCTGAACAGTCAACGAACTCACCCTGTAACCCGGAAGATAAACGTGATATTCGTTGATGGATAACGCATGGACACTTAAGACGATGGGTGATGGAAGTGAGTCTCAGTAGGAACAACACTCATCACCCACTTCAGAAGGAGATTTGTCTAGATGACGAGACAGAAACAGGACGTTATATGCATCCTAAAATTCTACTGCTGGTCAACTCCAATCAAATACGTAACAAGTTGATCATATCTAATGTTTCTGAGTGTATTCTCGGGTTGTCGCACCTTCCACCTCCTAAACTAACCAAGACTTGTATGATATTAGCGTTTATTTAATTTAATATACAGTATGAAATTATTTTTGGGGGCAGACGGGATATCCATGACTGTAAATATTCGACACTTATTCTTTCTTTCTTTTCACAACATTAGCCCAAAATATTTGTCAACCTCATTCAAAAGCTGGCTATATGACAATGGCATATATCAGGGGATCCAAAATGGAAACCTCAGGGAAGCCTTCTATTGAAGTGAATAAAGTAGTAAGACAAGGCTATCTGTCTACTGCCAGTGATGATATTCCTCACTGTGGTGGACTGGATCATGCGAAACACCGTGCATGCGGAGTGAGAAGACAGGAATACGTTGGACCACCGATAAGAAGACTCTAGAAGATCAGAATTTCCCCGATTACTTATGTTTAGTGTCACACGAACTCGAAGACTTTAAGGCGAAAACCAACAACGTGGCTCAAGAAGCCACCAGTGAGGACAGGACTTCAAGTGAAATTAGAGAAGATAGGAGTGATTAAGATACTCATGCACCAACAAGAACAGCCAGTCCCAATTACTCTCAACGGGATAAATTTGAACTATGTTACTTCCTTCATTCATCTAGGAAGCATCGTTTCCGCAAACTCAGATAAGTTAATAGGTGGATGCTGACTAGCAGCGGAATCCAAGACACGCATTTCGTTCTATTGGGGACTCGTCAGCTGGATGTACCTGCATTCCCCAGTGAGTGATGATGTTACAACTGAGGCTCGAACCCAGTGCCCCTAGTTTCAAACTCCAAAGCGTTATCCAGTAGACCACTTGGGCCACGAGAGCCACCTCTAGTGCAATGGGTCACATTAATTATTTAATTCAATTTTAGATTTTCCCGTAGATTGATTGAACCAAAGTGCTTAGTTTCAGGTTGACATGTCGGCTTCTTGTGCAGATGCTTCGAAGATGTCTGGGCATGTAATTACAAGTTAATTAAAGGATGATGACTAGCAGTGGAATCCGGGATGCGCATTTCATCCTATTTGGGACTCGTCAGATGGGTTTGAGCCTCGGTGGGAACATCATCACTCACTAAGGAATGCAGGTACATTCAGCTGTGACGAGTCCAAATAGGACGAAGTGCACATCCTGGTGGATTCCACTGCTAGTCACCATCCACCAATTAAATTCTAATTACATACCCAGACATCGTCGAGGCTTTTGCACAAGAAGCCGACATGTCAACCTGAGACCGAGCACTTTGGTCCAGTCAACCGATGGGAAAATCTAAAATTGTATTAAACTCAGATAAGGATATCAAACCCAGAATCGGAAAGGGAGGACAGACCTTCTTCACTCTCAGATAAGTTTGAAAATCTTCCACATTGAGCACAAGGAACAATATTCTGATTTTCAACGCCAGTGTTCCTCTATCTGGGTCAGGAATTTGGTGGGCGCTTTACGAAAAGCTGGCTCCATATTGAAGAAAAACCGGCCAGTCAAAAAGAATTAACAACAAGGTACTCTGGGAACGAACAATTCAAAAGTCTATTGATCAGCAAATATTCTGAATAAAGTGGATGATATCTCTTTCCAGGCTGTCACTCAAGTGGTACGCGAATAGGAACTGACAAGTTGGGCATAGGTGCGAGGCTGACATGGAGAAGATCGCGTGAGATGTATTTTCGAAGCCTTATTTTCCACTTGAAACCCAAAAGAACACTAAAGAGAAGAAGAATCTACAACATTAAGTAATAATTAGTGAAAACTAAAATTCACCAAAATAATCACATTTTTATCAGCAAAAACGAAATTAATGACTACATTTATCAGTAAATTAATTAATTATCTATTTTCCATTTCCTAATAATTAGACGTCGTTAATTACCTACCATCTGCGTATTTCTGTAGAAACATATAAGAGCGTGTGTGCGAATGTGCGCGTGCTTGTATACGTGTCTGTGCGTGATACTGTACTGGCCTACTGATACATACATCCATTTATGCTTTCATGCTAATCTAGTTTCTAAGTTCATCTTAGTAAATAGAGAAAAAAGAAACCATCTTAAAAACCATGGTATCATAATGATAATTAACACCTATTAATATTGATGATAACAGTTTTCACACTCTAGACTTGTCAAATATATGGATACTTGAAATATTTAGAGAGAGAGAGAGAGAATAATTCGATACACGGTAGTATACTCTTTTTTCTATGGGCGTAGTAGCTCTGTAAAGTCACACAATCACACATACACACAAACACACAAACACATAGACGTATAAAATACCCTTTTATTACCTCTAGAAGAAAGAAACACCAACTGAAGTATAAACATAATAATACACATCAAATTTTTTACTGTCAACCAATTTATCACTTCTTCAAGTCTAACTAACTAACTAACTTTCTGTTATGTCTGTTTTGATTATCAAGTGTTCCTCCTGTGAACACCTTTTTTCGGCTATATTAGCTACGAAGACTGCATCATCCCAGCCCACCCCGCTCACTCCAACTCCTGTATGGGAACCATTTATCAGTTTTCAATCTTTTCAATTAGTGTTATTAAATGTTTACAAAATGGTCTTTCCACCACTTTTCATATCATCATCATCATCATTTATTTTTATTATCGAAAGAGAAAATAGTTTTAAAAAAAGGCAGATATTAAACGGACGATGGTGTTGATAGGAGTAGGTAGGAGGTAAGATAACAGAACACGTAGGTAGGCATTTGATGAAACACTCGTTTCCATAATAAATTTCTATAGACAGGTGTTAAAAATAAACTAAATAACCAGCTAACTAAACAAACAAACAACTGACGAACTAATCAATTGTAAATAATCTCAGTTTACCTTATCCTCTTCACTAATAAAAATGTGCTACAAATTTGTAACCATGGTGAGAGAGAGAGGGAGATTACTTTTTATTATTTGTTATTCTTCTAATCAACACTAATGTTTAATCCATAAATTTTGTTGCTGTTGCTAACTTTTTATTAAGAAGACGAGTTATTTTATATAAACATACACATGTCAAGTGGATTATATAGCCCAACTCCACTTCTCATCCTATTTATATGTATACAGTTCAATGAATGTAACAAATTTCAAAAAGTTCGCGCTAATAATAATCAGTTAATTTAAACAAAAGATTTTTTTAAAATAATAAAACATACAGGTAAAGATGTCAGGTCATTAAGTCAATGGATTGACCTGTATATTGTAAACAGTGATTTAGTGAATAGATATATATATATAATTGCTTATAAAAGAAAATAAAATGGAATGAGTCATACAGATATTTTGGTATAAAATCAATAATTATGATTATACACATATACATACATCATTATTAAGCGTATATAATGTATATTGAACATTGAACTATGGGCGGGAAATGTCAATTTAAAATGTACGGACTATTTCTCTACTTCATATTACAACATATATGTATAATTAGCAATATCTATCAACATTGCAATATACTATATATGTATATATATCTTAATTAAATTATGTTTATATATGTATACATACATGTATCTGATATTAGATAATACTATTAAAATAATAATTATAACTGTCCGAATGTATTATGTATTTTATACATCTTTATTTCTTATGTAGGTTAAATCTAAAGTAGCAGTAATAGATGGAAGATGGTGCATAGTCATACCTTAAGTAAATTGCTTTTTTGTGTTGTGTTTCTTTTTGTGTGCGTATGAATGATTCATGCCTACCTAAAAGTTCATAGTCATCAGAATTAATTTACGCGTAGCAATAATATAATGTTACATGATAATCAACGGGAGAGATTTAAGAGAGTTTACTTCCTGCCTTCACTTATCCGTCTAGGAAGCACGCTTTCAACCACAGGTGGATACACTGATGAAGATGCCAAAGTCGAAATCGGAAAGGGAAGATACACACGCCTTCGTCAACCTGAAACCAGTTTCGAAATCTACACTCAACCTAAGGAACAAGATTCGGATTTTCAACACCAATGTCAAGTTAGTCCTTCTAAACGGGTAAGGAACTTGCACTGCACGTATGTCACGAGAAGGATTTCCAACAGGCTGCAGACTTTCATTAACAGCTGCAACCTTCTCTGGCTCCATAATGCAGATCAAGTGACCAGCCGACCGGAAAGATTTAGCAACGAGAAACTCTGGCTGAGAACAAACTAACCAAGAGCCGACTGCTAAACAAATATGTAGGAGAAAAGTGGAGATGGATCGGGCATACGCTGAGTGAGGAGGTCATCGAATGACATCGTACACAATGCAGGCTATCGCTCGAATGGAATTTCAATGGTAAGCAACGAGCTGGTCATCACTGCGAAGGTGACCTGGAAAAGGTCATGTGGCGAAGAGGAGGAGTAGGAGATGACAGATTATGGGCAGTCGTAGGCCATCTGAAGGGAACAGAACCAAACAGAAGTGGAGATGTGTTGTTGCAGCCCTATGTTCAACTCTGAATCCAAGAAAGTGATAATAATCATCTTATCTTCAGTAATAATAAGACAGCAACAGCGTCTGGTTATGAAAGTCACCGATAAGTAGCCTATTGGAAATGCTTCTGACGACTTACGTGCAAAGTCTCTGAACTACATAGGAGCACTGACTTGAAATTAGCATTAGAAATTTGAATATTGTTTCTTATGCGAAGTATAATGGATTTCTACAGTAGTTTCAGATCAATGAAGATTTGTCTTGTTTCCCCATCCTGGCTGACTTCGACATTCTCATCTGCACCCACTCATAGGTGAAATGATGCTTCCTAGGTAAGTGAGAAAAGTGACTTACTTCAAATTTCCCCTGTTGATAGTGTAACGGCAGAACATGAGAGACTTCGTAAAGGAATGTTTATTTGTAATTTGGTATATATATATTTTTATACATATATATATACACACCTTATTTTCAACGCACCATTTACACAGAACTTCCGTGTTGTGCTAATTCTCACCTTCCTTCATATTGTGTTTCTTTGCGTTCCTTTCACGTCTCCCATGTATCTCCACAACGCTGTATCATTTGCCTTCTCTGACATCAAATCTATCTCCCTGTTATTTGATGTTTTTTATGCCGATGAACTTCCCTTTATATACTACTGATAAATCTTATCAGTAACATACTCCATAACAGCGTCGTAAATTTATCTAGACGTCATATACATTTGAATCAGATAACCATATTTATTTATTTCCTTTATCTCCTTTTGTAATGTGTACTACTATCAAAAACGTTTCAGTCGTGTATTGGTGTTGATTTCTGCTAGAATGTTAAATAGAAGAGCGAAAATTTCACTGAGATGGCGAAGTCACTCTCTGTAAGTTGCTAAGTAGTACAAGATTCACGTGGACTCAAGTGGTACAGAAAACATTTTTGGTCGAATAGCAGAGCTTTTAGATAGTCGACAGATGATGCTCCAACTGCCCGTGCCTAGTAAACATTTCATAGTTTTCATAGAGTGGAGTATATGTGTCATAGGTGTTGTCTTAAGGCCGACAGACCGAGTTGTGGAGTAGCTTACTATCTCTTCAAACTTGCAGAAGTATTCTACAAAAGTAAAGGAATATTTGGTGATTATTTGGGTGCCAGAGAAATGGAGATAGTATCGCGATTGACCACCACTCTCTCTGTAGTGATTGTAAATAGCAAAAGACCCTTCAGGCTAGTTATCGGGATAGATGTTACGTCTACTGGAACATAAATTCACCATCGGAGACATTTTATGGAATGAAAATGTAATAGTTGAATAATTGTCAAGTTCAGACAGTGAAGCTAAATTACTACAGGTAACATATGGAGTAAATTCCCTACAGCAACAACCACCACATCTTGTCCGTTACCAGAAACTCAAACCTATTCGTAAAGTAACTACCCAGGCAATAAATGAAGGCGAAGAAATCAAAGAGGCAGAAGGAAATATGGAGCTGATAACGCTGCTTCCATAAAAGCGTAGATTAAAACTAAATATATTCATAACATTATTTTAATAGAAAATGATGAACGCCCGGTGATGGTGATTCCGAAAATCCTTCGTCAGGAGTTACTGCAAGAATTCCACCTGCTATCCTATGTAAGTACTTCAATGGTAGACGGTCTCATGAATCAGAGTGCATGCTGGCCAAGCGTCAGAGATGATATGTCCTCGCTTGTATGCACTGCTAACTAATAAAGCGCTGTCAGTGCATTTGACCAAACTTTCAATTTACTCCACAAGCGTTAATCAGCGACTTATAATCCTTAAACATAATGGGTTCCTTCTCTCAAACACACAATGGCAACCCAACACTTATTAGTGACGATACAGCACGCCACACACTGGGTGGTTACAGTAGCGATTGCAGGCCGACTGATGCAGTAGCTAGACATTTTTATGGATTACGGTGTTGATAGATCAAGATCCATGTTATAAGAGTGAAAAGTTTAAGAGTCAGCTAGAGACACTGGATATTAAAAGGTTGAGAATGACACCGTATCATCTAGATTTATGGTCTGACAGAGAGAAACAACTGTGTACTGAAGGACCAGCTGACCTCAAAAGGAAGTAACTGGGAGACAGACGCAAAGATGTGTTCAAGAATATGAAGCACAAAAAGAAAACTGATGCTGAGGAATTCGAACAGAGAGGAAAGAATAAATGTATAACGTTTAAAGTTGGAGATCAAATGAAGTGTTGAAAAAAAACAGTACACTGTTGGACGTTGGCTAAATTCACAAAAATGGCTTCACAAGTGGAAAGGACCATATATTGTTACTGAGAGACTTGGTCCTTGCAACGTTTGAGCAACTTGAAAATTCCCATTGAGTCAAATAAAAGAAAAGGAGTTCAGCAAGGAGTTACTCTTTCCGGCGGTATCATTCTCAAGCTGTCCAATCGTATATATATATGTATATATATTGAGTAAAGCTCAACTAAAATTAAAATTGAACATAAGTCAAGTTACCAACAGTGGTAATAACGGGTAGAGATTTATTCAGGAGTGAGGGAAGGAAATATTATACAATTAAGAGACAAACAAGGAAAAAAAAGACGAAACAGAATCACAAATTCGGAGTTAAGATATGTCAGGTCCATTGTAGATTTAATTACTGAACAAACTTCTTCTTTTGTATGCAGAGTTCAAAGTTTAACATGTGAATCACTGTTGCTACTACGATTTGAAGAAATTTCGTTCGTACTTCTTTAGCGAGATTCCCACATATTCTTTAGATAACTTTGAAGTTACTTCTTGGGTTTGCTTGGTGCTCCTATTCTATCAGGTGTTCCAGAATACAGCTTCAGGGGGGACATATTTTCTCCTTTATAAAACCATGAGGGTAAGTGTTCGATGATACAGTTGGATAGCAAACACTGGGTAAGGCCGACATACTTAGCTAGCTCCACACGAATGGATAAACTAGTAGATGCATATTGATGAGTCCAACAGTTTGAAAATGATATAAGACGGTTGGAGGCAATCGGCAGGAAGCCTTGGACCTAGGTTTCGTGCCGATTGCCTCCAACTATCTAATATCATCAAATCAATGTGCACCGCGATGGCGAGCTACCTAGAATGGTGGCCACATTGCAAACCTGACTCATAGAATTCAATCTGCACCGAAGATAGGACTAGACACATCGCACTAGTAACTAGTGTCCAATCAAAGTTTGAGAATGATATCACCAAAAAGAGTAACTCTTCGCTGAACCTCTTTTCTTTTATAAGACTTGGTCTTGTTTATCCCATCACTCTGTTACCTTCCTCTAAAATTAATGAGGTATACAAACAGCTTTATTACTCCGACTTTACATAGAGCTGTTAAAAAACACCAGGATAAAATAAAATATATTTTCGTATTATTCCCTTATAATAACTACATTATACATTTAATGATTAGATAATGATTTGTATTTACCACCAGATACCTATCCTGTAATGATCAGTTCGTATAGGCATAAATGTTTCTGAATAAAGTTAGAACAAGAGTTTTTGAAGAATAAAATGGTACCATAACTGGTTTCGCTGGTCTCTCATCATCTATTTACAGGCCAAAGTCATTATTAAATATGTCTACAGGAACAATTTTAACATACTTGCACACAGTTCGTTTTTAAACAGAAATCAATCCATATATTCATACAAGCTCGCCTTGTAATCAGAAGGTCCTGGGTTCGAACCCAGGCGGGTGTGTACTGTGAACAGTCCCCAACTAGGACGAAAATGCTGTCCAGAAATCCCAGGTTTTCAAGTGGTTCTCTAACTGATATCACCTCATGATGAAATCCTCCATCCAATAATGTATACAGCAATAATAATAATAATAAACATTTTATCCCAAACAATAGTGATCGTACACAATGGAAATTCTTCGACATTATGGAATCAGATGAAAGAGAGGATAACAATATCCAGTTACACTGGGATGGTCGCTTCTCTCGTTTGGAGCCGATCTCATCAGCAGTGTACTTGGCTTGACTCAGCTCAGAGAGACATCATGTAGATCTGCCTGGCTAGCAAACACTGCCGGTTGATACAAGTGGCATGCAACTACTTATCTCAATTAGTCAGTAGTATATAGTCTTAGGTAAATACTTGGACTTTATTCAATATCCGATGTGGTACAGTCTAACCAGTGAGCTAAGTATCATAAGTCCATATAAGATACGTTTATTCGATGCAACACACAGTGATATATTATTGGTTAGTGGATAACGTTTCAAGCACAATTTATTGCTCATAATTATTATCAATCTATTCATACGGCTTCATTATTTGCTTTATGTATAATTTTTCTGTCTCTCTTCCCCTTGTTGTTTGTTGCAGTTTTCCATATCTCCGGTACAGGCGTTACATCATTTCGATTGTACGTGTTTAGTGGTGATTCAGTGGAAAAATATTCAGCGACTAACCTCTTTCTCTCTCTTTCCGCCTAACTACATCCGACCGTATTGTGTAATTGCATGTAAGTGAATGCATTGGAGTGATGGGGCTTAATGTATTGACCAGTCTAGCTCTGGCTGTTACGATCCGATAATCTAATTGATCCCGACCTACGAATCTCACCTATGTAACTGACATCATAGCAGCTACATGGTATTTTTCCGACTCGCCTCGGCGCTATATTTACTAAAATTGGAACGATCCAGAGAAGATTAGCATGGCCCCTGGTCATAGATGATACGCAAAATCGTGAAGCGTTCCATATTTTTCTGAGCGTCGGTGGCTCAGAGGTAGAATTCTCGTTTACCACTCGCCACGTGGTCCGGGGTTCGATCCCCGGCCACTGACGCACTCCTTTACATGACTAAGCTACCAAAAAAAGTGGTAAAGAGAGAAGGTTGGTTATGAGACTAGCAACCCCACCCTGTAAATATAGACATGGCTGGGCCACTGAAACTTCAAAGCACTAACTTGAAGCCCTATGTTCCATTGGGAACGTAAAGGAATAAAATAAAATTTTAAAAATTAGACAAACAGGAGTTCTTATGCCAACAAAGTCTGTCTCTGAGTGAAATGGTTGATTTAAATGCCATCTTAATTACTGTTTTATTAAGAATACCACGTAGGGCTTTTGATATTCCTTCTTCTTTATATGGCGGTACATCATCCGGGCTTTGAATTCCTTAGCATTTTTATAATTTATATTACTACTCTTATTTCCCTTATGGATAGTCATATATTTTTGGATAAATTCTGATGGGTAGTTATTCACTAGCGATGTTCTCTTTATTTGTTTGATTTAATTAATTCACAACCCCATACACCGGATAATACCTCAGTTTATAGAGTCAAAAAATCAATGTAACCCTCCCTAAACACCTCTGGAGTCATAACATCTTGCCCCACTGCTCTTCTTCACTCTAGATTGAAGAAAAGCTTCGCAATTTCAGCTGTAACTGGAGAACCTGTGTCGATTTACCATTCATGAAGAGGCTGGGTGGTGAACGGCAGTAGTCTACCTGTAAGGCGGTTGAATTAAGCCTTAAAATGTTCTATCCACTATTCTAGCCATCTGTTCTGAGAAGTGAATGAAGTTCGCTCCCTTTTGGGAATTAGTTCACTTACCATATGCTCTTACTATTCTGATGTACCTAAATAACCGAGGGGGATTACCTGCTGCTGATGTCTTTTCTATTTATTTCTGTCTTTTTGCCTACTGTAACGATTTTCAGCTAACTGGCGTTTTAGCAGCCTTTGCTCCACGTCATATTCACCGCCCGTCGATATCACTCTCTTTGCATCTATTAGCTGTAATGTAGGCGCAAAAATTCATCGGTATTTGACAACATTTAGTTGTAGGTTCAAGATATTCATAGTGTCACCTTAATCCTACGCAAACTATCTTCAGTTACTGATTTATTCATCAGTACTGCTTAAAGTCATAGAGAAGGACGGTGTGAAACTGAGTATGTCAGGAAACTTGAGAGAAAGGGGACTATACTGTGCTACATATTCTTATCATATATCAGTATCCCTTTCCATCTAACTTCCCCAGTGATCAAATATAAGTGTAATACTCTAGTCGGTTAGTTATACCATGTATATGTGCGTCGGTGGCACAGTGGTTAGGACTCTCGCCGACCATGCACATGGTCCGGGGTTCGATCCCCTGCCGGCGCACACCCGATATCTATGGTCGGCCTGAATTTGGGCTACCGATATCACATGCTGAAAATTGCATACTTGTACTGAAAATACGGTGTGGAATCAAGCTGTAAATCAAAAATAAAAAATAAAAAAATAATAAGCCAGAATTAAAGTTGATATTATAATTGTTCCCTCTAGTTCTGAGAGAAATGTTAAGTTTCAGCAGGGTATTGCTATTTCACTGTCTTCTCTGTTGTCATTTTCACTAGCTCCATGGCTACTCATAGACCTCCATTTTGTCTCTGCCCTTACCTTGGTGAGTGATGTCACCCAATGATCTCCTCCACTGATGTTCAGCCCCACTCATTTGTTTGTTTTTTCCGCACATTTGGCGGGAAAAAGGTTCTTGGTTGATTCGTTTCCAGAATACTTTATTGAATATCTATTCTGAGGACTTCAGTTGAACATAGAGAAAACAGAGGTGATGAGGATTCCTGATCAACAACAGCAGCAACAACAGACAACAATCAGCATAAATGCGAGAAAGCTGAAAGAAGCAGTCTCCTTTACCTATGGTTTCAACTACAGGAAGACGGAGCTGATGAGGATTTCAAAGTGAGGATCTGGAAAGCAAGGCAAGCTTTCATTACTTTCAAGTCTGTGTGGAGGTCAACAGCACTCAGCATGAAAATGAAAATAAGATCCGAATTTTCAACTCCAATGTGAAGTCAGTGCTACTTACTATAAAGATCAGAGACTTGGTGTGTCACGAAGAGCACTTCGAACAAACTACAGACCTTCATCAACAGCTGTCTTCGCTCAATACTCAAGATCAGCTGGCCAGCCAGAAAACATCAGCAGCAAGGAGAGATCTCTGGGAGCGAATCAACCAGGAACTGATTGTGAAACAAATATCCAGGAAGAAATGGAGATGGAATGGACATACTCTGAGGAAACAAACCATCAAGAGACATCACTAGACAAGCCATTGCTCGAGCGAAACCCAAACGGGAAGCAGTGAGTTGGTTGTCAGTGCGAGGGTGACACTGAGGAGGTCATGTGAAGAGGAGATGAAAGCATGTGGGTAGACGTGGAGCCAGATGAAAACGTTGGCAGAGAACCGAACGCAATGGAGACGTGCGGCTGAAGCCCTATGTTCCTCTAGGAACTAAAGGAAACAATAATAATAAATATCTATTCTGACCAGCTATTTTATCTTCACTATTGAGACAAAGAACGAAAACAACTGTTGATGAAATTCTCCAATAAGTAACCTGTTGGAAATGCTATACGCAACACAGGTACCGGATGTCTGAAACACATAGAAGCTTTGATTGACTTGACATTAGTGTTGAAAATCCGGATCTTGTTCCTTATGCTAAGTGTCGGTGTTCTCCACACTGATTTCCGAACAATGAATGTATATCTTGCTTTTCCAGTGCTACGTCACAATAGATCAGTGCAAAGAACCAGTGAATCATGTAGTCAATATACTGCTAAAAAACAATAGTTAACAGTTATTTCCACTTGAGGCTAAATGAGGAAACGAGTTCTGAACTCCTTAATTATTTCGTAAGCAGGCAATCTGTCAGCAGTTCATCAGTTTTTTGACAGTATTACACGAGATGTGCGTCAGTGATTTTTTTAATAGTTGATTACTCACATAAACAAGCCTCATTTGGACTGAGGTTCAATTCCCAGTTGACGCATTCCTAAACCCTGACCAGCTGGTAACAAACTCGTAAAAGAGGGAAAGCTGAGCATTAGACCAGCAGCCAAACACTCACTCCACCACGTAAGACAAAATAATACAATGCTTGAAGCCACCAACACTCCAAACAGAACGTAAAAAAAACTACACATGTTATATCAGCAGTCGTCAAGTGTTGGCTTACAGGGATCTGACTGATTACAGGTCCGCTCGCGAGTTTGATTTCACTGGGAAACCAGCAGGAAGTACTGGACAGCTATTACCCATTAGTTTCGAACTCTTTCAGTAGTACTCACCAACCACCGGGTTTGGAACGCAGGACTTTCTGGCTACAATATGAGAGAGTTCGTAGACCATTCAGCCAATGGGACTACAGCAAATGGCTCATGAATTCCAACTCCTGTTGATTCGCGATACATAGTCATAGTGCGTATTTTGATTTGACACTAGTAACTAGTGCGATTTGTCTAGTCCTTTCTTTGGTGCAGAATGAATTCTATCAGTCAGGTTTGCAATGTGGCCCCCATTCTAGGTAGCTTGCTATCACAGTGCACATTGATTTGATGATATTAGATAGTTGGAGGCAATCGGCAGGAAGCCCTATTTGACCTAGGTTTCGTGCTAGTTGGCACTCTTCAGCAAGGCGTATCTTCAACCTTGAAGGAACTCAAGGTTTCCTGCCGATTGCCTCCAACTATCAAATAAAGTCATAGTGCAACCGCTAGCCAATGTCACAGATGAGTAACTAATCTCTTACCTGGCTACGACTTCTCACTAGAACTCCAGGTGACTTCCTTGTATCCAGCCAGTCACTGGTGAATATCAGACTAATTATCAAGTGTTGATTTTCAGGGATTTGACTGATTACAGATTCGACGGCAAGTTGATGTCAGTTAGAGAACCACACTGAAAGACAATATCGAAGTGTCGGACAGCGGGGTCCTCCAAGTCTAAGGTAAGAGATCAGTTACTTGCCTATGACAGTGGTTGGCGGTTACGTTATATGTATATCAACAGTCAGCGAAAAAGAACATACGCATATTATTATTGTTTCCTTTAGTTCCTAGAGGAACATAGGGCCTCAGATGCACGTCTTCATAGCGTTCGGTTCTCTGCCAAAGTTTTCATCCGGCTCCGCGTCCGCCCACATGTTTTCATCTCCTCTTCACATAATCTCCTCCATGTCACCCTTGCACTGACGACCAACTCACCGCTTCTCTCTCATGTTCCACTCGAGGGCTAGTCTAGTGACGTCACTTGATGGCTTCCTTAGAGTATGGCCAATCCATCTCCATTTCTTCCTGCATATTCGTTGCACAATCGGTTCCTGGTTGGTTCGCTCATTGCCAGAGATCTCTGTTGCCGATCTTTTCTGGCCAGCCATCTGATCTTGAGTATTGAGCGAAGACAACTGTTAATGAAGGTCTGTAGTTCGTTTGAGATGCTCTTTATGACACGCCAAGTCTCTGATCCATCAGTATACTAGCACTGACTGGCTTCACATTGGAGTTGAAAATCCGGATCTTATTTTTGATGCTTAGTGTTGTTGACCTCCACACAGACTTGAGAGTAGTGAAAGCTTGTCTTGCTTGTCCGATTCTTGCTTTGATATCCTCGTCAGTTCCACTTGTAGTTGAGACGACGCTTCCCAGGTAGGTAAAAAATGTTGTTTCTTTCAGGTTCCTCCAATTTATGCTGATCGTTGTCTGTTGTTGTTCTTGTCCAGGAATCTTCATTACCTCTGTTTTCTCTATGTTCACCTGAAGTCCTATCTTCTCTGGATGCTTCTTCAGTCAGCTTGTTGCTTTTTCACTTGCATATCTTCCAGTTTGTGGGAAATCAGACATATATCATCGGCGAAGTCCAGATCCTCCAAGTTTTTTGTGTGAGTCCATTTTATGCCTGTTTCCCCATTGCCCACTGTTTGTCGTATTATCCAATCTACTGCGATCAGGAAAATCATAGGCGATAGTAGGCAGCCTTGTCTTACTCCTGTCCTCACTTCGAAGGATTCTGTAAGTTTCTTGATTTGGATTCCTTGGCATGCAGCATTGTCGTACAGCTGTTGGATGAGATGCATAATTGTCGGTGGCACCCCGTAGTAGCGAAGTAGTTGCCAAATCACCCTCGATCGACACTGCGCTATCGACGGTCTTTTCAAAGATAGAGAGATGACTGCCATTCCAAACTGTATTCAGTGATGATACGTAGTGTTGCGATTTGATCCATGCATGACTTGTTCCACCTGAATCCAGCCTGTTCAGGTCCAAGTTTCTCATTCAGGGCGTGTTTGATTCTCTCCAGGATGATGCACCTTCCTATTTTGTTTGGGACGGACAGGAGCATAATGCCACGCTAGTTCTTGCTTTGACCTAAGTCCCCTTTCTTTGGCAGATTAAATAAGTAGCATTTCTTCCAATCCACAGGTACCTTGCCCTCTTTCCATACCTTCTCTAGTAGTGGTGTCATCAAGTCTGCTGATGTCTCTGGGTCCATTTTCAATGCTTCTGCGAGGATTCCATCTGGTTCTGCTGCTTTTCCAGTTTTTAGCATCTTTATGGCCTTCAGGATTTCTACTTCTGTTGGAGGGTTCATGTTCACTGGTATTTCTGCTTCTGCCGTTGCTATTATTGGGCGCGTTGCAGGTGGTGGTCGATTTAGAAGTCTTTTGAAGTGTTCAGCCCAGTGTTTCCTTTGCTCCACCTCTTTGATGACTGACTTTCCATTGTCATCCTTCACTGGCTTAATTTGTGTTGAACTTCTCCTCGATAGGAACCTAGTTGTTTGGTAGAGTGTTGCGAGGTCTCCTTTCGCTGCACTGCAGCTTGTTTGTTCTACTTCATTTGCCATAGCTTCATAATATCATCTTTTATCTTCCCTGGCACTCTTCTTTACCCTTTTGTCGATGCACTAGATAATCTTTTGTTTCACTATCCTTCTCTCTTCTATTAATCTCCAAGTGTCCGTAGTGAGCCATTGTTTATCCTGTCTCTTCTTTCTGCTTAGAACTTCCATGCAGGTTTGACTCTACACCGCTTTCAGGCTGTACGTATATAACATTATTAAAATAATCATAATAATAATAATTAACCATTATTATTGTTAATATTAACGTTCATTATTCATGATTCAATTAACTCTGTAACATTTAAAGAAACGCTATTAGTCAGAGTCAAGAAGAAGATGAAGATGAAATATTATCTGAAGAGTTTTTACTTTTGTGAATGTTCATGTGTGCTTGTGTGTGTGTTGGTGTGGGTGTGAGTGCGCATATGCGTGAGTGCCTATCCAAGTTTAATAGGCATTTTACATGTATCCTTTCCTATTTGATTACTTATGACTAAAAAATTAGAAAAAACTGGCCTTTTTCAATGTTTCATAAAAGATTTTAATAAAAACAGGCACAATATAAAGATGAAGAATTGCAAAAATAAGCATGTTTCTCTCCCATTTTGCTGGCGAAATAAAAACAAAGAAGTTGGAGAGAGAGAGAGAGAGAATTGGAAACAATCAATCAACAAAGAGAATAGAAGAAATATATACTGGGGAAACAAGTGAACGCATTTAGAAGAAGGAGAAATCAAACATTACTGATTCAAGATAAATAGACTCTGTGCACACACACGCAAACAAGAACTAGAGAGCCAGCGAACAGATGTGCACGTGTAAGTCAACAAAAAATGTGTGCAAAAGAAAAATAGCCTCCCCCCAACCCCAAAAAACAAAAATTATTATTATTTTCTCATTTTTCATAATTACAATAAATATAATTAAGAGATAAATAGAAATAAACAAACAAACAAACACATAAATTTTAACTTTGAAAAGTAGAGAAAATGGCGCGAGAGAGAGAGAGAGGGGGCAGG
Organism: Trichobilharzia szidati; assembly: GCA_944472155.2. Classification (NCBI taxonomy): domain Eukaryota; kingdom Metazoa; phylum Platyhelminthes; class Trematoda; order Strigeidida; family Schistosomatidae; genus Trichobilharzia; species Trichobilharzia szidati. Next base: position 43,318,579 of record OX235274.1, read on the forward strand.
GGCAGGAGAGGTGAAGACTAATCATCACGAAGATGAATCAAAATCAGGTAACACTGACTGCCTAACTGACTGACTAGTGAAGTAACTCGATGTTGATAAAACAGACAACAACAACAGAAAACTGTGTATTCCCTATTGTATATGTGTAAAATAAAGTGAAATGAAACATTTATGAGAGAATTTTTTTAGAATTCATGTTTAAAGAAAAATAACACTTGTTTTGGTGTACATGTCTACATGGAGGCTTTGATGGAAGTGTCTATTCAAACTGTCTACAGCCTTAATAGTGAATCGGTTAACTCCCTTGGGGGAAGGGGAGGGGAGTGGGGAGAAGAATTGTTTAAATGACTCTCCAGATAGATAATATAATGGTAGGTGTATAAATTTATTGATCGTTGTTGAGGAGAAAGGATTTCAGTGTCATGTATTAGGTACATTTCTCTTTTTTGCGTGACCTTCCGTATTCTCCAAAAGCTAATTTCATTAAATAGGCCTATGATCTGATAATTTTTTGTCTCATCCTAGTTTGGGAATCATCGCCAGTACGCACCCAATGACAGGGTTCGAACCTAGGACCTTCCAGTTACAAGGCGAGCTAGCTCGTATACCATTAAGCCACTACGACCCGATCCAATGGCCAGCCCATGAATTCTAACTTCTGCCAACTCACGATATAGCGCAACCGCTAGCCAATGTCTTTGGCGAGCATTTGTCCTCATACCCGACCTGCTGCACCCTACTGGTCACGACTTTCTACTAAAACTCCAGGTAACTATCTACCTACCTATTCAGGTAGGTAGCGGTTGCATTATATCGTGAATTGGCAGAAGTTAGAATTCATGGGCTGGCCACTGGATCGGGTCTTAGTGGCTTAATAGTATACGAGCTAGCTTGCCTTGTAACCAGAAGGTCCTGGGTTCGAACCCTGTCGGTGGGTGGATGCGTACTGCTGGATAGTCCCAAACTAAGCTGACGAAAAAGCTGTCCAGTACTCCCAGGTTTTCCAATGGTTCTCTAACCAATGTCAGCTTATGATGAAATCCTGTAACCAATCAACCCAATCCCTACAAACCAATACTTGAACAGATCTATTGCCATTACCGGAGACAGAGATGAAGCGCCTACGAATTCTTTTCACAAAAGGTATCCAATTCAAATTCAACAACCAATTCTAACGACAAATTGGTTGGATCGCCATGGGTTCACTTCTAGAACCTATTCTGGACGACATCTTCATGGATTATCTCGAACAGACGCGACTGAGTGACGCTATCAATGAAACAACATACTATCGTCAATATGTTGATGATACGTTTGTTGTATGTTACGACATGAATCAGGCATCTGTATTATTTGACCACCTTAGTGACATTCACCCAAACATTAAATCCACCATGGAATATGGACACAACGACGAGTTCAATTTCCTGGACCTAAATGTAAAAAGAAGAAACGATGGAACGGTTGAAAAGTTCATCTGCAGAAAAGAAACCTGGACTGCACAATACCTTCACCACAACAGCTTCTGTCATATAAGCTATAAGCGGGGATTATTAAGGACACTTCGACAGAGCCAGGAAGTTATGTTTGCCTAACAAGGTAGAAGAAGAATTAAGCTTTATTGAAAAATGCCTTAAGGAAAACGGGTATCCAAAGGGATATATCCTAAAGTACAGCAAAGAAAAAGATAAGAAGGCGAAATATCCAACAGTTGAAAAGAAGAAAGTCTCCATTCGCTTCCCATACATAGGGGAAGCAGTATCACAAAAGATTGAAAAGAGGATTAAAGGAGCAATAAAGAGATACTTCCCTGCAGCTAAGCTGGTGACACTATACACCACTGCATGCTCTATAAGCCAATCGAAACTGGATAAGTACCCTGCTGATGTTACCTCCAACTGCATTTATAAATTTACATGCAATTGCGACAGAAAGAAGGGCTTCTATCCGGTTTTCAGAGCATATTCCAAGAAACTTATGCTTTAAAGGAAGCAGATATTTACAAAGTGCAATTACTAAACACCTTGTGGTCATTTTGTCGAGATTTCCAAATCCTTCAAAATATATATTAAACATACTACGATTTACTGCTGAAGCAACTGCAATCAAACGTCTCAGAACAAACTTATGCGCACAGAAAGAGAGTGTAGTCAATCTCTCACTCCCTTAGTAACCGCATTACTTTCATCACACTGATTAGTCATGCACGCTAGTCAGCTCAGCTCACTAAGCAGGTTTTCAGTTTGATGAACTTTAACCTTCTTGAGTTGCCGTATTGACGTACAAGCTAACACTGTTTATTAGATTTTTCTGTTTTCTATCTTCTCTCACCCTTTTTTTCATAGTTTGATGGTAACTTAAACTAAAAAAATTGTAATACTTATATTCTGGATGCCTTCATCTTATAATGTTTTCACAATTACCTTTCAAACATTCAAGCATGAAATGTCATTATTTATAACCATTGTAGTTTCAGGTAGTGGTGTGCAGCTGATGAGAACCTGTGAAATAGAATGATGATATCATTTTATGCAGCAAATCTGGTCTTACTTTCTCTATCGAAATTTATCAAGGGAACCAAATGTATGAAATGTCATTCTGCTGATTTTAATTTCAGGTGTATACAACGCTTCCGTGGACTGGTTCAGTCCCATTGTAACGGAAGAAGATGAAAGGTTTGGTAAAGGAATTAGAATTCCGTATCTCTATGTGACGAAACTATGTACACCTTATCTTCAACGCACAATGTACACAGATCTTCCATGTTGGTTGTGCTACTTCTCGCCTTCCTTCATATTGTGTTTATTTGTGTTCCCTTCACTTCCCTCAAATATCTTCGCAACGCTGTATCATTTACTTTCTCGGACATCATATCTACCTACCTGTTGTTTGATGTTTTTATGCCAATGAACGTTCCTTTATATACTACTGATAAATCTGATCAGTAGCACATTGTACACCATGATTCCTGTAAGACTGACGGCATTGTAACAGGGAGTAAATTGAATATGTTTTATCTCGACATCAGTTTCTCTTCGAATCTCTGTTAGCTGTCATATATCCTGTTGATTTCTAAGAAAGATATCTTTCGCTCGACTTATTACATAGAGAGTTTGAGACTTTCTGCTGGTGTAACTCAACCTCTTCCCTGTTCTTACAATTTATTAATTCATGTATTCTGCCCATTCTTCTTCTTTATTATCCGCCATTATTCTTCCCTGGACTACTCAAAATAGGCTTCGTCATATTACCGAGGACACCGAAGGCTGTAGGCAACACGGTTAGTGGTGTGCCTTTGACTCAACTGACTGACATTGTTGTTGTGATAGGTATTTTGGAATAAAGTGATTATCATTATTATAATTAGTTGCCTAAGAAATGCCTACTCAAACAGAAGCAGAATGGTACAATAACTCGTTAACGTGAGTCAATCAATCTATCAGCTTCAGTTAAGTTTCCTTAATTTATTACATAAAAACTATACAAAAATCAAGAACTCATGAACGACAGTTATGCACTCATGAAGAAAATAAAAGACAGATTCAGCAAAGAAAATTTTCTTTATCGACGAAATCATCTTCAGAGGCTGTACAATCGTATTTATACTTACAAAAAATATATAGTGGTCTATTATTGAATAATAGGGGTGATAAAGAAAATTTTCTTCGCTGAATCTGTCTTTTATTTTCTTCATGACTCAATGGGTATTTTCGGTGATTTGAAGCAGAGCAAGAACCCTGTGACAGTGAAGGAACTTGATACGTTTCTTAAGTTTTCTGTCAAACTTGCCATAGCGAATACAAGAATCAGTTTTCTGAGGAGCTGTATTGACAAGAAAGAATATCCCAAGCACTTCTGGAAATGTCTTCGTCGCAATCATATCCACCCGAACCATCGCTCTCTGAAAAGTCATACACTGAACGTCATCGACGAAATAAAATCTCGACTACCAGAGATAGAAAGAAATATTTCGCTAAGAACACATGCTCTATTTGAGCTGACAGAAGACGAACAGAGAAGTTTCATGGACTACATCGATTCAGTTTCAAGAAGACGCTGTGAAGATGTAAACCTGAAACTCGCGAATAGCCTCAAAGCCGCTGACACTTACTCACGTTTTCCTGCCAAACCAGAAAAATACGTTTTCAACTACTCTAGTATATCATTGACTCCTGTCCAATTGTAAGCCTTGTCGTTGGGTCCAAAATTCTGTGACATTTCGACAAATTCGAGTGACTTGGATATTAAAGTTCAGTTTGAAGCACTGATCCAACAGACAAATGACCTTCCTGCAGTGTCCGGTAAGTCATATGAACAATTCAAGTTTACAGTATTAAACAGCTGCCATCAGTACATCAACACGAAACCAAATGTCAAAAGATTGATATCAGCCGAGCACAGAAAACAACTACGTGAGATTCTAAAGAACAAAAACTTGGTTCTGACACGCCCTGACAAAGGTGCTGGCATTGTCCTGATGGATCGCCAAGACTACATCGATAAAATGTTATCAGTCTTGTCAGATGAAATGACTCAATGGGTATTTTCGGAGTTATGCACTCACTAAAACATTGAAATAGTGAATATGTAAAGATGAATAAATATACCACACCGACGTGTGCTACCGATGAAATTTTATAAGTAGTATATATGTGTGCTGATTCCTCCTGTAAGAATACTGAATGACGGAGGGATGAATTAAATCGCAAGGAGGAGAAATGAGAGATATTTGTGAAACAGTATTATTACTATTATTATTGTTCCCTTGGGTTTTGAGTGGAACATAAGGCTCCAACAGCACATCTTCACTCCGTTTTATTCTCTGCGGTCCCCTTTAGCTAGCCACACAACTTCCCATAGTCTTTCATCTCCTCCTCGCCACAGGATCTCTTCCATATCACACTCACACCCGTGCCCAACTCGTTTTTTCCCATTTGAGTTTCAATAGATGGTGCGTCTGGCGTGCGATATCATCCAACGGTCTCTTGTGCGTGTGTCCAATGCACCTACACTATCTGCGGAATATTTGCTGAGAAATAGGGTCTTGATTGGTTTGTTTTCTGCCAGAGTTTCTGATTGCTAATTCTTTCTGGCTGATCATCTGATCAACAGTATGCAGTGAAGGTAGCTGTTGATAAAAGTCTGCAACTGGCTATGGAAATGCTTTTTGAGATGTGTACGCCAAGTTTCTGACGCGTATATAGCAAGAACTGACTGACTGACTTCGTTCCGGTGTTGAGAATTCGTATTTTGTTCATGATGCTGGCTGAGTGAGTGTAGAAGATTTCCAAACTGGTTTCAGGTTGACGAAGGCGTATCTTGACTTCTCAATTCAGCCTGGCTTTGACATCATCCATTCCGCCTGTAGTTGAAATTATTCTTCCTAGATGAGTGAAGGAAGTAGAATAACTTCTTTCGAATTTCTCCCATTGGCAGGGATTGGTGCTGCTTGTTCTTGTTGGTACATGAGTATCTTCATTAATCCCGTTTTCTTCATTTTCACATGAAGCCCGTTCCTCTCTTCTTCTTCTGCCATTCAGTTAGTTTTCGCCACTGGATAATCGATTTTATGTGAAATTAGACATAAATCATCTCCGAAGTCCAGATATTCTACAGTTTTCTTATCGATTCGGTGCATTCCCCTCATCTCGCTCCCCACGCACAGTATTCCTCATTATCTAGTCTACCACAGTTAGAAATATCATCGGTGGCAGTAGGCAGATAACCTTGTCTTACACCTGTATTCACTTCAATAGAAGACTTCACTGAGTTTTCCGTTATTGATCACCTGACACGTGACATTGTCATTTGGCTAACTGTTGAATGAGGTTGATTAGGATTTGTGGCACTGGACTTCATAGTGATGAAGTGGTTTCCAAATTACTTCTTGGTCAACGCTGTCTTTCGAAGGCCAGTGGTGTTAAGGTAAAGATTAAACTTCCATCAGCACATGATTCGCCCCTCCTAAATCCACTTCGTCTTGAGCGCAGTTCTGTATCCAGTGCACCTTTTATTCTCTCCAGGATGATACAAACTGGTATTTTACTTGGCGTGGATAAGAACGCGAATCCGCGCCAGTTCTTTCTGAGCTCTCAGTTACCCTTCTTTGTAGTTTGACAAGGTAACCTTTCTTCCAGTCAGTAGGTACTTTTCCCCCCTTCCGAACGTTTTGTAACAGTGAAGCGAGCAAATCCGCTGCGCCCACTAACTCAACAACGACTTTGAAGTACCAAAAGAAGCTCTGTATATCTTCCACTTCGAAAGCTGTAGGCCATGAGATCTTCAGATTACAGGATTCATAGAGATTTCCGATCAATTTCAGTTGTTATATTTTCGTCACGTACCACCATCGGTTACATAGAGATCATTGAAAACTGGCTAAGAGAACTGACAGCTGTTCAATCGATTTTGAAACCCTTCATCAGTGTGCACCCACGACCCCGCCAGGGTTAGCAAAGTTAGAATTCATGAGTTACTGAATTCCATCCCAAGTTGCTGAATCATTCAGTGAGCTTAATCTTGTCAGTTGAAGGTCCCGGGTTTAATCTCTGATGGGTTTGTGAGTGTTCATTGATGAAGAGTCCCAAGAATAGGACGAAACAGCTGTCCAGTGCTCTCTAGTTTTCAGAGTAATCTTTCCTAATGATGTTGGTTCAGGGATTACCTCATTTGGTCGTTGACAGTGATACCAAAATGTAATGGCAGGATGCTACAGTATTAAAATCCTCATTTGCGCATGTTCTCCATATTCCACTATTTTTGTCGTCATCGCATGTTGTCTACGTTATTTTTTCCACAAGGATGATTAATTTTTCATCTTCGCAGCTTAATCCATCTCTCCGTTATTCTATATTCTTGCAGAAGACATCATCACACAAAATATACTACTTACAAAAAACCCTTATCAGTAGCATCTGCCACATCACAAGTTGTCTACGTTATTTCTAAACTATTATTAGCCACTTGTATTAACTAACCATCATTGACTACAAACTAGTGGTTGAAATAACCGCTTTAATGGTTGTAATGTTGAAATGATTTAGAAAAACAAAACAAGTGTATACATATATATATATATCTCATTATTCTTATTCTTATTACTAATTCAAACACAATTGACATTTCCAGAGAGAAAATAATTTGAAATTAACATTTTCAACGAATGAAGTAATTCACCCATTAATTGCACGCACAGGCACACACTTCAATTTGTTCTGGTGATAAATTAGCCAAAAATTACTCAGAATATCCACTTCTGTTGTGTATTTGGAAAGGCGAAAATGGAAAAGTGTTCAAATAATACTGGAAGAGAGAGAGAACAGAAACCAGGGTGTATGATTATTATTCATCATTACCGCAATAACACAATTATTATAGAAGTAGAATTATGCTCTGAGAAAATAATAAATGATTGTTAGTAGTATGTAATGGTAGAAAACAATGATAGTTAGTAGTAGAATTGTTTACTTGGAAAAATAATGTACAGTGATGGCTATAGCATTATTCGTATTCTGCTAGTTTTGTCTTTATTTCATGCTTTTTTCTTGCCCCTATTCAACACTGATACAGAAAACGTAGTAGACTATATACTACTTAATATATATCTGTGTCAGTAACCATGCATCACATTTGTCCCACAATCAAAAGGTCTCGGATGCAACCATCCCAACCTTCTTGGTGCCTACTTCTTTATCTCGCTATTAATATTATTATTATTATATTATTGTTGCATCCTTTAATTCCTAGAGGAACATAGGGATTCAGCCGTGCGTCTCCATTGCATTCGGTTCTCTGCTAGAGTCTTCATCTGGCTCCAAGTCTGCCCACACGTTTTCATCTACTCTTCACATGACCTCCTCCTCCATGTCACCCTCACACTAACGACCAACTCGCCGCTTCCCTTTCGGGTTCCACTCGAGCAATGGCTTGTCTAGTGATGTCACTTGATGGTTTCCTCAGAGTATGGCCAGCCAATCCATCTCCATTTCTTCCTGCCTATTTGTTTCACAATCGGTTCCTGGTTGGTTCGCTCCCAGAGATCTCTGTTTCTGATCTTTTCTGGCCATCTGATCTTGAGTGTTGATCTCGCTATATCCATGTCTAAAGTTGGCTGGAGTTAACACGTTTCTGTTTCAGAACATTCAGCGCCGGTCGAGAAATCCGTCAGTCATATACAAGAATCGATCAAACCTATCAAAGAGAGTAAAATCAAGGCATCTGGGCATAGCCGAGGCACTAGGTATCCAAAAGCCCAAACCCACTCTATGTATCCAGAAGAAATACGTTCAACCCTTGTCCCTGCTATGGCCATCATAAACAGGTAATTCTTTTAATAGTGACGATCCCATTGACTTTCTCATCCAAACTTCCTTTTTGTTCATGTTATTTTTAAGTTTTGCCTTAATCCCTATTTACACTACAATATTTTCATACCCTAACTTCCTGTTTACTTTGTCATTTTATTATTTCTACATATTTAGTCCCTAATTGCATAAACAACTATTCGTCACATTATTTATGATCCCACTAGAGTTTTTGTCCAGACATCCTCTGTACTTCTGTTATTTCTACATTTCTAGCTCCTAATTGCACAATATGTAAATCTTCCCAATAATTATGGCGCTAATTTGTTTGAGTTTATCCATCCCCACTGTTTACTATGGCATTTTAATTCCTAACTGTAATTTTATTAATATGACCCTTGACCGGAAACTATTCTGGAACTTTCCCACCCCTTTTTTTATAAATAGACGAATGTACAGCCTAGCTGATGAATCCGTCGAAAAGAACATTTTTTTACTGCAAGTGTCTTTTTATTATTCCCTATGATCAACTGTGTATATTCCGTGTTTCTGTTTGTCTCCTTTTTTGGTGGTAGAAACAGGATCATGTCTCTCGGCGACAGTGTATGGTCCTCCCTCCTATTTCAAAAAGGCTTTCATGAAAGTGACTGGCGTTTAACAGTGTACTTTCTCTCTACTTCCCCTGATATGTGACTTCAAAGGTCATGCAATCCTTCTTTCCTGTCAGATTGATTTTTGCATCTGTTTATACTTCAGATTTGTGATTGCTTCTTTCCATTCCTTTCGTCATCTCATCACACTCCATTGTTGGTGATATAGCCAGCTCTTGTTGTGTGTTCTTAGTCATAGTCTGCTACCAAACATCAACTAAGGCCTCCGACAGCGTCGACCTCGAAGTAATTTGAAAACTACTTCAACAATATGAAGTCCGATGCACTAAATCCTTATCAGCGTCATTCAACAGTTGGCTATATGACAATGCCACGTGTCAGGTGATCTACAACGGAAAACTCAGCTAAGCCTTCTATTGAAGCAAAGACAGGAGTAAGACAAGGCTATCTGTCTACTCTCACCGATGATATTCCTGACTGTGATGGACTGGACTGCGCAGCAGAGAGTGCTTGGGGAGCGAGAAGACAAGAATACTATGAAAAGATAAGAAGACTCTTGCTAAACGATAATAACATTAGTAACAATAGCTCTAATTTGGAAAAAAGGTTTACATAGTGTGCAGAATTCTCAGAGTTACTTACAGCATAATATTTTCCCTTCATCAAAGGTCTTCAAGTAAAATAGCGATCTGCAGTACCTCATATAACGCTATTCTGTCCGATCTGAAGCACAGACTTATTGTTTAGTTATTTATTTAATTATTTATTATTTGATTCCCTTACCTTCCCAGTAGAACGTAGGGCTTCAAGCTTGATCTTTGAAATTTCGGTAGCAGTGGTGTTTTATTTTTACGGAGTGACGTTGTTAGACTCACACTCAACCTCCCCTCTTTCAGCGGACTTAATACCGGCTCAGTGAGGTTTATCGGTCCAACGCATTCCTGTCTTCTCACTCTCCACAATCTGACGCGGGGAGCGAGAAGACAGGAATGCGTTGGACCACCGATAAGAAGACTCTAGAAGATCTGAATTTCGTGCGTGGATGATTTATGTCGAATATCACACAAACTCGAAAACTTACAGGTGAAAACCAACAAACTGGCAGGAGATGGAGGCGGCGAAAACAGGACTGAGGGTGAACATAGAGAAGACGGAGGTGGTGAAGATAACCAACCAACAGCAACAGCAACAACAACCAGCGACAACCACCATCAGCGGGAGGGATTTGACAGAGGTCACTTCCTGCTTTCACTTATCCGCCTACGAAGCACAGTTTCAACCACAGGCCGGCGAAATGGATGAAGTTGTCAAAGCCAACCAGCCAGTCAGAATCGGAAAGACAAGCAACATAGCCTCACTCTGCTGAAATGAACTTTGTTAAGTATGCGGACGATCTAACTATTTCAATGTCTATTAACTCCCACCTAGACTGTCCTAAGATGAACAGCTTTCTATCAAGAGTCAGTAAATGGTCTTCGTCTAATGGTCTTAAACTAAATCCTTTCGAATGTCAGACTGTCAGTTTCACTTTCTGATGTAAACGAAAGTTAAATGAAGCTATTAATCCCCGTGACCACTGCAAAATTTATGATAGTGATATAGGAATCAAGTCTGAAGTTAAATATTCTGGATTAATTCTTTCTTCTGAAGTATCCTGGTCTTCCCATGTCTTAGCAATTTCTAAAAGAATATTTCATCTGACTTTTTACATTCAGAAGTTAAGGCACTTAGGCATAACTAAACCTCTCCTCTCACACTTTATCAACTCGTGCATCTCACCTATTCTTCTTTACTGTTCACCCTTATTCTTTCCTGGATTGCTTATAAAAGACTATTTAGTCTTTCGCAGAACTCTGAAGACTGTCAGTAGGCTGAGTAGTATCCCATTGGGCCATACTGCTGACATCGTCATTGACTGAAAGGCACTTGATTTCATGCAACAAATTTGATAAAGGAATTTTGTTAGACTGTGAGCATCCACCGCAGTACCTGCAGCTTTCACCTTGTGTCTCCTCAGGTAAAACAAGAAGTCTTTTCAAAAGACTTTATGCACGTACGTCTAAGTATAAAAATTCCACCATACCATATTTAGCACTTATTTTATGTGATGAAAATAGTGTTAGGCATGAACTAACTAACCTTCTTTGAACTACTAAATAAACCATTTCCTCCACCCTTACAGTATCCAACTTTATTGTTATTGTTTTTCTTATATTTATAATCCTCTCAATTTTTTGTTTTTATTTGTTTATTTTTTCATAAGTGTGAAGATCATTTAAGCTGTGTTATAACTGTTAATTTTGTATTTCCCCTCACTATACTATATAAACAGAACATTAGATTCAATAATCTATATCATGCTAAAAGTTCCAAACTGAATCGACAATACTGTTTGAAACAAACTCACTGTTATTATTGTTATTATTATTATTATTCTCAATCCGTGCTTCGAATATTTTTGACTTTATGTCGTAAACGCTGACAAATTTCTCTGGTTAATTTTGTTTTAATTTATAATGAATTTTATATTTTGAGTAAATCAGATGCAATATTGTGACAAATGCTGAGAACTCCGTTCTGTATTATAAGTACCGTTATTGGAATAAAGCAGATTATCATTCAAGTGTTGGTTTGTAGGGATTTGATTGGTTACAGGATTTCATCATGAACTGACATTAGTTAGAGAACCATTGGAAAACCAACAGGGAGTACTGGACAGCTGTTCCGTCCTAGTTTGGGACTATCCAGCACTACGCACCCGCCCACCGACAGGGTTCGAACCCAGGACCTTCTGGTTACAAGGCAAGCTAGCTCGTAGACCATTAAGCCACTAGGACCCGATCCAATGGCCAGCCCATGAATTCTAACTTCTGCCAATTCACGACATAGCGCGACCGCTAGCCAATGTCTTCGGCGAGTATTTGTCCTTACACACGACCTGCTGCACCCTACTGGTCACGACTTCTCACTAGAACCCCAGATAACTACCTACCTGATTAGGGCCAGTCGCTAGTGAGCATCTCATTGATATTCAAGTGTTGGTTTGTAGGGATTTGATTGGTTACAGGATTTTATCATGAGGTGACGTTAGTTAAAGAACCATTGGAAAACCTGAACAGCTGTTTCGTCGGCCTAGTTTGGGACTCTTCAGCAGTACGTATCCACCGGGATTATTGTCAACCTGAAACCAGTTTGGAAATCTCATGCACTCCACCTCAGCATAAACAACAAGATTCGGATTCTATTTAAGACAAATGTGAAGTCAGTCAGTTCTTCTATATGGGTCAGAAACTTGCAATGCATGTCACGGAAAGCATTTCTAACAGCCAGTTGCAGACTTTTTTCAGCAGCTGCCCACTTCGCTGGCTGGCTCCATAATGGAGATCAAATGGCCAACCAGCCAGAGAGATTTAGTAACAAGAAACTCTGGCTGGGAATAAACCAACAAGCAAGAGCCGATTGCTCAGCAAATATGTAGGAGAAAATGGAAATGGATCGGGCACATACTGGCTGAGGAGGCCGTCGAATGAAATCGAGCCCAATGCAGGCCATCGTTTGAGTGAAATCCCAATGTTAAGCGACGAGTGGATCATGAGTTCACGGGTGACATGGAGGACATCGAGTGGAGAAGGGGAAATGAGAGATTATGGGCAATCGTGGACCCAGCTGAAAAAGGACAGGGGAAAATAGAAGCAAATGGAGGTGTGTTGTTGAAGCTGTATTTTCCGCCTGGAACCCAATAGAATAACAATAAATTTTGATCCCTATTTGTAATCTTGTTATTTCTTGATATTTCTGGAACTTTCTCACCCGTTTTCTGTATATAAACGAATGTAGAAAGTAGCTGATGACTTCATCGAAAAACTTTCTTTTCTGAAACCGTGTTTTAAATTTTTTGCATGACCAATGAAAATCGCAGGTACATTCAAATGATGAGTCACAAATAAGGAGGAAATGTACATCCTGGATTCTAATGCTAACTAACATTGGCCATATAATATTATGCTAATTCTCAAATGTCTTCGAATGGTCTGTACTAGGTGCCAACATGCCAACAGAGGCGGGACATTTTGGCCCATCATAGACAATCAACGGGAAGTAAAGAGTAAAATAAATAATACAGGATTACATTTTAGGTATCAGCAACTGGAAAAATTCAAGCTTCAATTCAATAAAAACCGACGTTTCGTTACTCTCTTTGATCAATAGATAGATATATAGATATAGATAGATAGATAGATAGATAGATAGATAGATAGATAGATAGATAGATAGATAGATAGATAGATAGATAGATAGATAGATAGATAGATAGATAGATAGATAGATAGATAGATAGATAGATAGATAGATAGATAGATAGATAGATAGATAGATAGATAGATAGATAGATAGATAGATAGATAGATAGATAGATAGATAGATAGATAGATAGATAGATAGATAGATAGATAGATAGATAGATAGATAGATAGATAGATAGATAGATAGATAGATAGATAGATAGATAGATAGATAGATAGATAGATAGATAGATAGATAGATAGATAGATAGATAGATAGATAGATAGATAGATAGATAGATAGATAGATAGATAGATAGATAGATAGATAGATAGATAGATAGATAGATAGATAGATAGATAGATAGATAGATAGATAGATAGATAGATAGATAGATAGATAGATAGATAGATAGATAGATAGATAGATAGATAGATAGATAGATAGATAGATAGATAGATAGATAGATAGATAGATAGATAGATAGATAGATAGATAGATAGATAGATAGATAGATAGATAGATAGATAGATAGATAGATAGATAGATAGATAGATAGATAGATAGATAGATAGATAGATAGATAGATAGATAGATAGATAGATAGATAGATAGATAGATAGATAGATAGATAGATAGATAGATAGATAGATAGATAGATAGATAGATAGATAGATAGATAGATAGATAGATAGATAGATAGATAGATAGATAGATAGATAGATAGATAGATAGATAGATAGATAGATAGATAGAGATAGATAGATAGATAGATAGATAGATAGATAGATAGATAGATAGATAGATAGATAGATAGATAGATAGATAGATAGATAGATAGATAGATAGATAGATAGATAGATAGATAGATAGATAGATAGATAGATAGATAGATAGATAGATAGATAGATAGATAGATAGATAGATAGATAGATAGATAGATAGATAGATAGATAGATAGATAGATAGATAGATAGATAGATAGATAGATAGATAGATAGATAGATAGATAGATAGATAGATAGATAGATAGATAGATAGATAGATAGATAGATAGATAGATAGATAGATAGATAGATAGATAGATAGATAGATAGATAGATAGATAGATAGATAGATAGATAGATAGATAGATAGATAGATAGATAGATAGATAGATAGATAGATAGATAGATAGATAGATAGATAGATAGATAGATAGATAGATAGATAGATAGATAGATAGATAGATAGATAGATAGATAGATAGATAGATAGATAGATAGATAGATAGATAGATAGATAGATAGATAGATAGATAGATAGATAGATAGATAGATAGATAGATAGATAGATAGATAGATAGATAGATAGATAGATAGATAGATAGATAGATAGATAGATAGATAGATAGATAGATAGATAGATAGATAGATAGATAGATAGATAGATAGATAGATAGATAGATAGATAGATAGATAGATAGATGGATATATAGACAGATAAAAATAAAGAACGTTAGATAGACAGATAGGTAGATAGATAAACAGAGAGATGGTAAGACAGATAAATACATAGACCGACAGACAACTGATAGACAGATAGATACAAAGATACAAAGATAGTTATATAGACAGAAAGATAGATAGAAAGATAGATAGATAGATAGATAAATGGATAGTTGGATAGATAGACAAATAGATAGATAGATAGATTTATGGATACATATATAGACAGAGAGATAGATAGTTAGATTGATAGAAAGATAGAGAGACAAATAGATAGATAGATGGATTGACAGTTAGGTAGATGGATAGATAGATAGATAGAGAGATAAATATATACAAAGAGAGATAGATATATAGATAGAAAGATATGTAGGTGGATAGATAGATAAATAGATAGTTGGGTAGACAGATAGATAGATAGATAGATAGATAGATAGATACATACATACATACATGGTTAGATAGATAGATAGATAGATAGATAGATAGACAAAAAGGCACACAAATAGATAGACAGACAGACATAAAGATAGACAGATAGATAGATTGATAGATAGACGGATAGATAGATAGATAGAGAGATAGATAGACAGTTATACAGATAGTTAGATAGATAGATAGATAGATAGATAGATAGATAGATAGATAGATAGATAAATAGATGGGTGGATAGAGAAATAGTTAGATAGATAGATTTATGGATAAATAGATAGACAGATAGATAGATAGATATATAGATGGAAAGATAGACAGATAGATAGATGGATAGATAGATAGATAGGTAGGTAGATATATAGACAGTTAAATCTGATGTTGGATAGATAGATAGTTAGATGTATGTGTATTAATTTAGGTAAATAATTCATGGATAATGAAATGTGTTGTTGAATTATTTTTAACGGATCCGTATAAATAAATGCATTGACAGACAAACAGACAGATAAATAGATCACAATTCACAGGGATTCATTCGACTAGGTGAACTACAGTAGAGAATTTGGGAGTGGAATTGAATGTAGTGAATGTAGATCAGTGGATTTCAATGAACGCTGATGTGCAGTATGATTTCATTTGTATTTGCTGAAAGGACCTCCTCGCGAATCCAAGGTTATCAAATATTTCTGTATTTATTTTTCAGAATACAGCGGCGTTGACGATATCGAAGGTAAGTCTCTGTCGTTTTGTTGATTCACAGCATTCTTCACAGCCTTAGTGAGATGTCCATTTCACCATGCCCAGACTTCTCACACTCACTCCATCACACACTCATACGCATTCCGATCCAATAACTGACATTTTCTGACGTTGATGATTTCATCGATTGATTTATTTGATCTGTATGCAGCAAAGTTGTTTGTGTTTCCAGTGAGTGAGTGAGTGAGTGATTGAGGGGTGCAGTATATCATCAACGTGCATGACACTGCATGAGAAATTCCGCCGTCCGACCACACACGATCCACGAAACACGCATACACACCCCTAAACACTGCAAGTCACAACACTCACTCAATTCAATTTCATCTTATCACATACACAAACGTCACTGTACCCTGTAAAACAGG
>OX235274.1:43335322-43354358 GCA_944472155.2 Trichobilharzia szidati
TAGATAGAGATGGGGGATAAACTCGATAGCAGTGATCACAGCATACTGTACTACCTCTTCAAATAACAACTTAAAACACACCTAAAAATTCCCCGGTTCACTATCAATATAGGGACTTTGGAAATAAATAAATAAATAAATTTATTCTCATAGTACAGTACATGAGGGACGCCAGTTTACAGGCATCATCAAATTGTTACAGAAATAGAACCATATAGTTCAATCACAATTTACAGGCAGTAGCAAGATATGCTTTACACGTTCTCTGGAGATTATACATACACTTGATAAATGTTAATCCCAGTAGTATAAAACAGCATTTTCACTTATATACAATCAATGCTGTGCACAGTTGGAAAAATCTGCTAGATTGTCAGTGAGTGCAACACATCAGGAATTACAGAAGTAATGTCTTCGCATTAACAAAAAAACCAGGTCTTTGGCGGACGGATTATAAGTGCCTGGGAAAAAAATAAAGCTTGAAGTCAATTTTCATACATAACTTCATTGTGTGCAGAGTCCTCGAATTATAGTTCATTGATGTGTTATTTTGAAATCAGTGATGTGTTTATCTCATTTGATCTGCAATGTCATTGTTGGGAGTAAGTACATAAGCTTCGGACGCATTAATTAATGGATTTCTACTGCTTGTGGGTATTTTCTTAGCGTGAGGAAGGTTTATGAAATTCAGCTGTTCCGACAGAAGTTGAGAATATTAACTGCTCAGCAACATTATGGATATAAGTTCATCACATTGTCTTAGGAAAGGTGGGTTGCAGTTGGTGAGGGATATATGGTGCCCATTGAGCGTACATCTGTCCATGTGATGTTGTGGTGAGTTATACCCTTTTCATGTTGTCGGTTTATGTCCATTTTATTCCACTTATTGTGTTGGGTAGTAGTTTTACAAACGGGATTTCTTGTCTGTTTGAGGATACGTATCTTAACCGTTAATGTTTTATCTAGAATTATAAATATAGGCAAAAAGCAACAGGTGTAGTATTTAAGCTTATACATTAAATGGACCTATAATTTCGGAGGCTCTCAGATAGGAACTAGAACTAATATCGTTTGCAAACTCTTGTAGTTTGTCATTAAGCACCTTTTTGAAGGAGGCCAATGTACTTGCTTGACGCATTTCCATTGGCAGTTTATTCCATATCTGTGCATACCTAATCAAGTAAAACTTTTGCCTGGTGACTGTTTTACATTGTTCGATAGCTACTGTACCCTTAGTGTGTCTTAGTTTGTAGCCATTGTCATCTGAAAGTCGAGTGCCATTAGTAGAGGTAAAAACTAAGTGGTTTAGAAGCTTATAGTAAAGTGTCAAGTTTAGTCTCAGGCGTCTTAGCCATAGTGTTTCTAGTCCTAGGGTATCACATCTAGTGGAGTAGTTCGTACCATTTCCGGTTCCGAGTAATTTTAACGTGAAGTACCTCTGCACTCCCTCGACTTTCAATTTGTCCTCTATGCGTATGCTACTATACACGAATGAACAGTAATCAAATAAAGGACGCACACAAACCTTGTACAACAGAATTCTAGACTCATTTCTGTAGAAGTTCCTGAGTAGAAAGCCGATAAGTCTGCGTGACTTTGACACTTGTTTGGAGATGTGTTCAGAAAATGATAAGTTATGTGAATATTTCAGCCCTAGGTCCAGTACAGATTCCAGTCGTTGAAGTGCATGGCCTTGAATTGTCAGGTCAAGTTCTAAATTGTTGCAACCTATGCAGAGCCAGCCACATTTTTCGACATTAAATTGGAGTTTCCAGGTGTCACACCATCTATCCATTTTTTCTAATTCTTGCTGTATGGCGTTTACTGTTATTCCAAGATCTGTGTTCTTGCATTTATACGTCACTTTTAAGTCATCTGCATATAGTATTGGTTTACCTACACTAAAGCATTCACAGATACTGTTTATATATATTATGAATAAGAGTGGGCCTAATACACTTCCCTGGATTACACCACTACTTACTGGTTTAGGCCTTGAGATTATCGAGCCAACTTTCGTTGTCTGACTTCGGTCACAGAGAAATGATTTTATCCAGCTCAGGAGAGGATCACATATCCCTAGTGAGCATAACCTGCTGACTAGCAGATTATGGGGAACTCTGTCGAAGGCTTTTGTTATATCGAAATATAGCACAATTACTAGTTCTCTGTTGTCCCTACTTCGTGTAACTTCGTTGAAAAAGTCTATTTGACAGGTCACACATGATCTCTTTTTGAGAAATCCGTCTTGTGATGGATTGATAAGTTCATGTTCTAGTAAGTTGTCCGACACTTGGTCTTTAACCACTTTCTCCATTATTCCTGATATTACCGGTGTTATATTGATAGGTCTATAGTTGCATACACTGGTTTTGGCCCCTGCTTTGTGTTTAGGTAATATGTATGTGGTTTTCCACACTTCAGGATAAGTTCCAGTTTCCAACGAGAGAGTAAATATTCTAAGTAACAAGACTACCATTTCCGTGCTACCATTTTTGTATATGACAGATGGTATGTCATCTGTTCCAGTACTACCATTAGACTTCAAAGTCTTAATCGCTGAGTCTATATTTTGTATATTAAAGTCTATTTCGCCTAATTTGTGGTTACTTTTGCAGGTCATTTGGAAATTTTGGGTCGGGTGCACTCTGGCGTCATTGCAAAACCACTCATTGAGGAGTTCACTTATAACCTGGGGATCACTGTATATTATACCCGGTACGTTCGAACCAGGTGACGCTTTTTGCACGTGTTTTCGTTTATATTCATTTATTGCTTACTGTTGATCAATCTTTAATAACGATGGGCCGAAATTCTAAAAAGAGTGTTCGTGTGAACACCAGTAATTTAGAAAATAGCACCAGCTCGTCTAATAACACATTACCACCCCTTATTATTAGTAGTTCACCCAACAGAAAAGACTCGAACATAACTCTGACCCCTGTAATACAGGTGGAAGATGTTCTGTCTGAAAAAGTAGAGCTCTCTTACTTAACATGCATTATTAAAGAGATGCAGCTACAGATTGATGAATTAAAAACGAAATTAAGTTCATTTGAATGTATACCCGAAACTATCTCACTTATGAAAAAGGAACTGCAGGATCCTACAATCCTAAAGCTTTTTAATATGACCTCTAGAATGACGCCTACTGACTCAGAAAATGCGAAGGAGCTAGAAAACGCCATTGACTTTCTATCCAGCGAAGTTGTTAAAAGGCTGGCTTCGAAACAAAACGCTATAGTGTATAATGTACCAGATAGCGAGCCCATTAAGTCGGTCCAGCACTCATTGCTGAAGGCTGCAAATCTCTTGAGTGCACCTTGTCAGTGCATTCGCCTAAGTAAAAAAGACCTAAAGCATCCCTGTCCTATACTCTTTAGGTTCGACAGCTACATAATAGCTGAACGATTTAAGAAGGCCGAAGATCTTCTGGCTACTGCCACTAAATTCAAGACTATTAAAGTAGTCTCGGATAAAACAACTAACCAAAGGCAAGCAACCAAGAACTCCTTCGATAGAAAGTTGACCACACCGAGAACTACACCTGGTATCAGTGCTAAAGTGTCGACGGACACTGAAGCACAGCAAGTCACCTGTATAGTGTTGGAAAAAAAATCGGCAAGTAAAAGCGACTCGAAACTCAGTAAGAGCAGTGTCACTGGGTGCAATCCTAAAGTACATGAGAGCACATCTGGAAAACCTGCTGACATACATGAGGTTGATATTGACTCACAAACTATGTCTGACCAGAAACCACTGGCAGACCACACTCAATCTGGATGCAAGCCCGAGAGTCCCGCAGTAGAAACTGCAAGAAAGACGACAAAGCCTAGAGTCCCACTCCAGACTTCGACATACCTCCCTCTCAATAAGTCTAATAAGCAACATGTCAGTCTAAAAAAAGACAATGCATGGGTAAAAAACCATATTCCCAAAAAAGTCATCCATCATGTGAATGAGAACACCCCTTCCCGAACTAGGAGTAATATGCCTAGCAACGCACATAACTTGGGAATGCAACGTAGAACGGATCATCAGGATATAAGGAGCACTAAACGGGGCTCGTATAGGCACCATATTAATGCATATTCTTGTCCAAACTCTCACACTATCTATGTTGAACCTCAGCAACATAATGAGTATAGATCGACACATGACCCTCTCAATAACTTCACTCACACATGTGATGTGAGCCAATATGCATACGACTATGAAAGACCCATGAGGTACAACTACCAAGGTAATCTTAACACAGGGTACCTAGGTCAAGCAAACTATATATCACCAGTAAATGAACGCAGATGCCCACCCATGGATGCTAAAAGTCAAAACATGCAACAGGATTATTTTCGGATGCAGCAAACAATAGCCCCACTCGCTGCACAATTCATCCAGGAAATAGTACACACACTGACTCTGTCTCACCTCAGAGCCCCTCCAAACATAACGTAGGAATAGTAACAAGTAACCATGTTAACCTCTCCCCCAATAACTCTGGTTTACTAACGATTATGCTCCTGAATGCTAGATCTCTCCTTAACAAAATAACATCGCTTCGCTGCCTGGCATACATAGAACGGCCAACACTAATAATGGTGACTGAAACCTGGCTTACTACTGATATACCTGACTCAAAGCTAGTAATAGACAACTACGACATCTATAGGAACGATAGAGTTGACAAAAGAGGAGGCGGCTGCTTAATATATGCCTCTAAATCCACTAACTCCAATACTTTCAATAACCCAACTACTGACAAACTCCCTGAATCTAAGTGGATAAGCATCCACACAAACGAAAATAAAATTCTCGTGGGATGTATATACAGACCCCCTAATAGCCCTGAAATGACTGATATAGCTATTGGAGAAATACTAGAGCATGCAGCTACGCTGGACTTTGACTACAAAGTAGTCTGTGGCGATTTCAACTTACCTGGAGTAAACTGGGATACCTGTACAGGACCTAGAATCCATGACGAGCTACTACAAGCTATAGACGTAGGCGGATGGAAGCAGTGCGTACGCCTCCCTACAAGAAATGAAAACACTCTTGACTTAATCCTTTGTCATGAAATTGAGCCCATCTCGATAGAGGTAGGAAATAAACTTGATAACAGTGATCACAACATATTGTACTGCACGCTACCATTCCGACTAACAACTAAACACACACCTAAAAATTCCCCGGTGCACTATCAGTATAGGGACTATAAGAATGCCGATTGGGAATTCCTATCAGATCTGCTGAGAAGTTCTGACTGGGAAGAATACTTCATTAACAATAACTTAGAAGTATCACTCGATATTTTCTACAAAACAATTGGCTCAGCAAGAGACATAATCGCGCCCCTAAAATCTGCTCTAAAGACACCAACTCCATTTATAGACCGCAAAACGCGACTAAAACTAAAGAAATTGAAAAGGAAATACCATGTATTTAAGGAATTTAATGCGTTAAACCAAATACATGAAACTCTTAAACGGCTTGAAGATAAACACAAAATGATGTCACAACTTGAAGAAAATAAAGCGCTTGTGGGTAACTCCAAAACTCAGGAACTTTGTAGGATATTGCAGAGACGTCTAAAAAGCAGTAAAGACAATACTGTAAGCAGCTTGGAGCATAAGGGTATAATATACAATGATCCCCAGGTTATAAGTGAACTCCTCAATGAGTGGTTTTGCAATGACGCCAGAGTGCACCCGACCCCAAATTTCCAAATGACCTGCAAAAGCAACCACAAATTAGGCGGAATAGACTTTAATATACAAAATATAGACTCAGCGATTAAGACTTTGAAGTCTAATGGTAGTACTGGAACAGATGACATACCATCTGTCATGTACAAAAATGGTAGCACGGAAATGGTAGTCTTGTTACTTAGAATATTTACTCTCTCGTTGGAAACTGGAACTTATCCTGAAGTGTGGAAAACCACATACATATTACCTAAGCACAAAGCAGGGGCCAAAACCAGTGTATGCAACTATAGACCTATCAATATAACACCGGTAATATCCCGAATAATGGAGAAAGTGGTTAAAGACCAAGTGTCAGACAACTTACTAGAACATGAACTTATCAATCCATCACAACACGGATTTCTCAAAAAGAGATCATGTGTGACCTGTCACATAGACTTTTTCAACGAAGTTACACGAAGTAGGGACAACAGAGAACTAGTAATTGTGCTATATTTCGATATAACAAAAGCCTTCGACAGAGTTCCCCATAATCTGCTAGTCAGCAGGTTATGCTCACTAGGGATATGTGATCCTCTCCTGAGCTGGATAAAATCATTTCTCTGTGGCCGAAGTCAGACAACGAAAGTTGGCTCGATAATCTCAAGGCCTAAACCAGTAAGTAGTGGTGTAATCCAGGGAAGTGTATTAGGCCCACTCTTATTCATAATATATATAAACAGTATCTGTGAATGCTTTAGTGTAGGTAAACCAATACTATATGCAGATGACTTAAAAGTGACGTATAAATGCAAGAACACAGATCTTGGAATAACAGTAAACGCCATACAGCAAGAATTAGAAAAAATGGATAGATGGTGTGACACCTGGCAACTCCAATTTAATGTCGAAAAATGTGGCTGGCTCTGCATAGGTTGCAACAATTTAGAACTTGACCTGACAATTCAAGGCCATGCACTTCAACGACTGGAATCTGTACTAGACCTAGGGCTGAAATATTCACATAACTTATCGTTTTCTGAACATATCTCCAAACAAGTGTCAAAGTCACGCAGACTTATCGGCTTTCTACTCAGGAACTTCTACAGAAATGAGTCTAGAATTCTGTTGTACAAGGTTTGTGTGCGTCCTTTATTTGATTACTGTTCATTCATGTATAGTAGCATACGCATAGAGGACAAATTGAAAGTCGAGGGAGTGCAGAGGTACTTCACGTTAAAATTACTCGGAACTGAAAATGGTACGAACTACTCCACTAGATGTGATACCCTAGGACTAGAAACACTATGGCTAAGACGCCTGAGACTAAACTTGACACTTTACTATAAGCTTCTAAACCACTTAGTTTTTACCTCTACTAATGGCACTCGACTTTCAGATGACAATGGCTACAAACTAAGACACACTAAGGGTACAGTAGCTATCGAACAATGTAAAACAGCCACCAGGCAAAAGTTTTACTTGATTAGGTATGCACAGATATGGAATAAACTGCCAATGGAAATGCGTCAAGCAAGTACATTGGCCTCCTTCAAAAAGGTGCTTAATGACAAACTACAAGAGTTTGCAAACGATAGTAGTTCTAGTTCCTATCTGAGAGCCTCCGAAATTATAGGTCCATTTAATGTATAAGCTTAAATACTACACCTGTTGTTTTTTGCCTATATTTATAATTCTAGATAAAACATTAACGGTTAACATACGTATCCTCAAACAGACAACAAATCTCGTTTGTAAAACTACTACCCAACACAATAAGTGGAATAAAATGGACATAAACCGACAACATGAAAAAGGTATAACTCACCACAACATCACAAGGACAGATGAACGCTCGTTGGGCACCATATATCCCTCACCAACTGCAACCCACCTTTCCTTAGATAATGTGATGAACTTATATCCATAATGTTGCTGAGCAGTTAATATTCTCAACTCCTGTCGGAACAGCTGAAACTCATAAACCTTCCTAACGCTAAGAAAATACCCGTAAGCAGTAGAAATCCATTAATTAATGCGTCCGAAGCTTATGTACTTACTCCCAACAATGACATTGCAGATCAAATGAGATAAACACATCACTGATTTCAAAATAACACATCAATGAACTATAATTCGAGGACTCTGCACACAACAAAGTTATGTATGAATATTTACTTCAAGCTTTATTTTTTTCCCAGGCACTTATAATCCATCCACCAAAGACCTGGTTTTTTTGTTAATGCGAAGACAATACTCCTGTATTTCCTGTTGTGTTGCACTCACTGACAATCTAGCAGATTTTTCCAACTTTGCACAGAAATGATTGTATATAAGTGAAAAGGCTGTTTTATACTACTGGGATTAACATTTATCAAGTGTATGTATAATCTCCAGCGAACATGTAAAGCATATCTTGCTACTGCCTGTAAATTGTGATTAAATTATATGGTTCTATTTCTGTAACAATTTGATGATGCCTGTAAACTGGCGTCCCTCATGTACTGTACTATGAGAATAAATTTATTTATTTATTTATTTATGTAGATTACGAAAAGCAATGGACCTAGTACACTACCCTGAATTACTCCACTTCGTATGGGTCTGGGTGACGAGTAATTATTTGCAAATTTCACAACTTGGGAACGATCTTCCAAGAAAGAAATGAGCCAGGATAACAAGGGGTCCTGGAACCCGTACGACTTTAGCTTAAGGATTAGTCTCTTGTGTGGGACTTTATCAAAGGCTTTTTTGAAGTCAAAGAAGAGGGTTGTGACAAGCAAACCATGATCTCGCTTAGCGGTAACATCATCAAAGTAGTCAAGTAGGCAGGTGGAGCATGATCGACTTTTCAAGAAGCCGTGTTGTGCTGGAGTAAACAATTTGTGAAGGTGGAGGTAAGAAGCAATATCTTGCCCTACAACTTTTTCCATAACTCTAGAAACTACTGACGTGATATTGATCGGTCGGTAGTTTTCGATATTAGAAGTTGGTCCTAGTTTGTGCCTAGGGGTTATAAACGACAGCTTCCAGCACTCTGGGTAACTGCCATTATTTAAGGACAGATTGAAAAACTTTAGGAGGATAATGGGTATGTCCTCACCACCTCTTTTCAACAAGATAGATGGAATTCCATCAGGTCCAGCTTTATATGATGTCCGGAGGGATGCTATAGCGGAGGAAATCTTTTGTTGGGTAAATGTTATATTACCCAAAAAGTGATATGGTATTATCGGAACATCAAGACTACCTACTGTTTCTTCGTTAGTAAAGTAGCTAGAAAAGTGGGAGCTGAATAACTCGCATATCTCCTGTGGGTCTTCGTATAGTTTTTCTCCATCTAGTAATAAGTTAGGGATACTTATTCTGTTGTTGTTAATTCGTGACTTGATTAGTTTTACCAATGCCTCTGTATTATCGGGCCGTGAAAGGAGGATGCGTTCTAGTTTGATGGACTCAGATAACTGATTAGATTTGTATGAATCATAAGTTTGCTTGAGTGTAATGAGTGATGAAAAGTCACTACATCTGTAGAATTGCCTAGCATGCTTACGTAGTCGGTTTCGAATCTTTACGGGGATGAAGTCAGGCTGTTTAGGCCTCGTTTTCACAAGTCTTGCTGGAGCGATGAAGTCATGTGCAAATCCTAGGTTCTCGTAGAGTAAGTTGTTTGCCTCTATAGCCGAGCTGCATGTAAAGTATGGTCCCCAGTCTAGGGTGCGTAGGTATGGTTTCAGGTCATCCCACTGAGCGTGTCTGTAACCCCTGAGTAATACTTTGTTGGCACTTATTGTCGCACTCATGCTAGTGCAAATATTGAATGTACCTAACACTACTCTGTGGTCGCTACCAGGAAACTCTTTACCTACTCGAAGGGTAGTGGGGATGATACCATTAGTGAAAACTAAATCTAAAATCTTAGATAGCCTGGTAGGATGCTGTACGTGTTGTTGCCAGTCTTTTGTTTCTATTATGTTAAAAAATTCATGATACCGTTTTGGTGAGGAAAGTGGTTGCCAGACTACTTCAGGCATATTAAAGTCCCCACATATAATTTTAGCCGTGTGAGGTAGTGAAGTGGCGTAAGCGAAAGTGCTAGCAAGTTTCATACCACCTTCAACAGCTGAACATGGGGGATGATAGATGCAACCTATAAGATAGGAAATGGAGTGAGACAGCCTTAGAATAGCCCAGACTGAGTCATTATCTGTGATGAGCTCTGGGTAGAAGCACTGTGTGGCCTTAATATCAGACCTGATATACATAGCGCATCCTCCTCCTCTGCCATGGTTTCTGTCACCTCTGAATACGTAATAGTTATCAATAGAAATATCTTTATCGCATATCTGAGGAGTGCACCATGTTTCAGTAATCATTATAAGAGACGGGTTGCACATTAAGGATAATGTCGTGAAGTCAAACATTTTGTTAAGTAAGGAGCGAGCATTGATGAGACAGAATGAGAGAGAGTTAGGGGTGACGATGAATTCGCATATATCTTTAAAAAAGTTTTCCTCAAGGTTTGTAGCATCTAGAGCAGATTGTTTGATGGGTGCTAACTCAGATGGTGGCAACGTACTGGCAGTGCTAGAAAAGTGCACTACACCAGTATCAGCACAGAGAGATGTGCTATCGTTGGTTACCCCGGCGGGTGAGAGGTGTTCATAATACCGTGACTGAAATGCATCGCCCTCCCCTCCGGTGATAAGTGGCTTGACAGTATGTGTGCTATTTGCGTCAATATTGAGGCTGAAATTTCGTGTTGGCTGAGAAAATTTAGATTGGATGAAGGGGAGGTAGGTATTTCTTGTGGATAGTATGCTGGAGTAAAGTTACGCGCATCGCAGTTATGATTAATATTTTGTGTGTTCAAGTTATTTTCGTAAATATTAGTCCATCGATTATCTTGGGTGGACTGTATCCGGTGGTTGTCAGGGATGTGGTGAGTCAGAAGGCCGCTTTTAGGAAAGAAGCCTAACCCACTTGTTCCTTGTTGTATGGGTCTCTGGATCAAACTTTTGTCTACATTAGCCATGGAGAACTCCTATGTAAACCGAAAGTGCTTTCAGTTTAGTAAATCTTACTGACTTCCTGTATAAATTTGATATTTGCCAAGTGTATATTTCAAATCTGCTGGAGTATTCATTAAAGTAAAAGTTGTGCTGCATGATTCCAAGACATGTTGTAGTCATTGGTATTGCCAGGATACCACTTACTCGTTTTATGCAACCGAAATATACAAATCTCGCTTTATTGAGGAAACACTGTAATGCCTGCAAAAGTATTGCGTCAGTTAATGAGTTTCATAAATTCTACAGAATGTTTTCTATTCAGTGATTACTGTTTGTGAATTATCCGAGAAAACACAGTTTCAATTGGGATGTAACACAAGGCTGAATTCTTAAACTGTCATCCTTATATCATTTCAATCCACTCACATATATATCAGTAGGATAGTCTATAAATGACTTTAGAAACTCATCATCATCAACTTACAGTTCACTGATGATACTGTACACCTAGACTGTGAGAAGTTACCCCTGATACTGGAAAATATGAAAAGAATACCGGTGTTTGATTATAGGTGTCTGTGTTCTATCTCATGATTAAAGCAGTATAATATGGCGATTGCTCTTGAGGTTACGCATAAAGTGTTAGGTGAGGAGGGTAAGTTAGTCTTCAAGGTTGGGAAGCTGAATAGGTTGAGATGGCTATAACACGTGATAGCATACCAAGCCATCGCCTTCCTCGAGGGATAATATTAGCCAGCACATGTTAAGGTTCAAAATGTGTTTGGGTCGGTCGAATGAAAAACTGCTATTGGTTCATAAAATCGTTGACAGTCAGCTAGAAGAACTACTAGATATATGTCTGCAAGTCTTTGTTTATGGCACAGATGCATTCACTCTGTGTAATCTCACGTATCTATTCAACTCATGTTGTCACTATTTATTTTCCCTCAAATTTTCGCTCGTTAAACTTCCATTTAGTTTTATGTCTCTACCTTTGTGTGGTGCATGGAATGTGGTAAACTGAACAGTTGGACTTCTTTGCGAAGTCGTACTGAAAGTCAGGCAGAATGACACAGGCTAGGCATGACTAAATGCGAAACACTGAATAATGGTCTCCAGAATGTCAACAAATGATAATTGCAGTTCTTAATCTTGTTCTTTGCTAAATGACAAATACATACCTTTCAGTAACCTCTTCATCCACCCGGGATTCGTCTCCTACTTTGCAAGTGTTTTTTGTGCTTTATCACTTTCGTGCTAAGCTTTAAGTTATTCAAAATATGCCGTTATTGACTAAGGACCTAGATGATATCAGTTGAGTAAGGTTTCGGTCGTGCAAACACGAGTCCTGTGCAGGTGATTGGTTGCATTATCATTTCCCAAATGGTATACAGCATACTGTATATTAGGGTAAATCTTCCGCCTTGCTTGCTGAAGGTTGTGTTCCTCAGGGTACTGTTATCTCTCCTTTTCTTTCTTCTCTCTCTTGTCTTACATGGCTTTTCTAATGAGAGCAACTTCGTCAAATACGCTGGTGATCTGACCGTCTCACTTCCTATCATGTCACAATGTGTCACCAGGAGGACTTTATTTTTGAGTTTACTTGTATATATACTATTGCGCATCGAGTTGCACTGCGATTCCACATGTAGCAGAAGATTATGAATACCTTGCTCTTCTGTAATGGATAAGATTTTATTTTGATATGATTATGAGCAATAGTTTGTGCTCGAAACGTCATCAGTTAATATAACTGTACAACACTGTGTGATTTATCAAAATAAAATCTTATCCATTATGGATTTATACTCTACCACAGTGCCCAAGTTTTATACTTATATCAACCTTGCTCTTCTCTTCTGCATGAGAAAGTTACTTCACAAGAACCGCTATATTTAACTCAGTAAGGAAAAATATGAATTTCTCCACTTCAGTGTTGTGAGTTAATTTGTGAATTGTGTAGGCCCTTAAAGTAATGCATTTGGCGTGCATACTGAATAGTGAAATCAGGAGTGTGCATGCCGTACTAAATCTTCTGCGCTTTGTATGTTGAGTCAATACACACCACCTCTCCATATTTCCGATATAATTGAACCTGTGATTCCAAGGCGAAGCAAATTCTGCTGGTTATCCCTGTAATAATAATATATATATATTTCGTATAAACGGGTAAGTTTACATGAAATGCATGCCATTTTTACAGGCACGATCAATTATGTTACGAATAACAATTGTTAATTAGCATACATTGTCACTTTTTCAAAAAGTTCATATTGTTGAGTTATAGTACAAGCAATCAGAAGAGATTCTTATAAATGTTAATTTGTAAATATTTCACGAAGGTCACCATCGAAGTTGAGCGACAACCCGAAATTCGTTCCATTTCCTGATGATAGTTATGGCCAATCGATAAGCAACATATATTTGTGTGAGTGCTATGCCTTCAAATGCTTGAACGCTATTTTAGGAATTGAAGAAAATCTGGCGCAGCTGCAAAATGGTATAGAATGCAATTATGAATAATACATTATTAAAAGTATATTTACAAGATAAATACAAGAAGCTATGTTGTACTTGAAATGATAATACACATTTGCAATGTATGATGCTAACCATATTGGTCTTACCATGGAAAACTATGACGCTTTCTATGAAAATATATTTATTCTCAAACATGAGTGTTGTTGTTTTTATCATCAGAGCAACCGAACTTTACGCGAGAAAAGGGTGTAAATGAGAAGAGGGAAAAAATTCAGCTTCATTAAAGTCCTAGGAAGTTGAGATAAAAGAGAGTATAATAGTAATTAGGTAGAAGGATTATTGTGAAGTATATAAGTAACATTTCAGAGAGAAGTGGCTAGAAGGACTAGAACCTGTTGAATACGGTGACCTGTAGGATGTTTGGCGAACTTGTGTATGGCCCATGGGATAGCATCTTGACAAGAAACTGAGCAGGCTTGTAGATGTTAGGAGCGAAAGCATTGTTATTTTTTTACAAGCTAAAACTGTACAGTCATTATTGTTTTATTTTTTCAATTAATTTTTTTTAAAGTCTATTTTTTTTTATAGATTTAGTATCTTAACTCATGTTTAGTTCTCGAGCTGCCAAAATAATGCATGTTGCTGTCCTACAGATCGGAGCGATTCACATTTGTGACCACTACCAAATCTGCTGATCAGCATGCGCCACCCTCCCTCCTTTTTTTGACATTAAGCTCTGAGACCTTTTACAATGACTGCAGTTGTAATATTGGATTGCTTTGACTCCGTCCCAATCATACAGTATGCTGCACATTAACAGCTTTCATGACAAGTGCTTCCCATTAGGTCACATGGCACAATAATACCAGAGGACATCGTTAGCAATATTATCATCATACTAGTGAACAAGTGGATTACTACAAAAGACTAAGAAATTAGGTTTCCCTTAAGAGTTATGAAGTATAAAAATAGCTAATATTAGAACAACTAAGTTATATTCTATTTATCAGAATGATATGAGTAGTGGAACAATTAGTGATAAAGTTATGTAAAGTGGTCCTGAGTAAGGCAACTGGTTAGCAGAACTTGTTATGCTAAATTTTCACGACCGATTTTATATGGTCTGCGTTACACATTGCAAAGTGACTCATCAATTATATAATGGAGAAATACTACATAATTTCAACATTATGAGTTTTTTAGAAAATTATATGAATATGGGTAGGTGTTGACTGAAGATAGTCATTTCAACTCAAAAATAGTGCTAATAATATAAGCATATATGTAAAATATTAAAAGATATGGTTGCTAATGTAATTGTTTATGGAAATAATTACACTGACGAACTTATTGAAGATTACAGTGAAGAGAAAGTCAGTGAGTTAGTTAAACGGTTACTGCGCAGTTAGTAGTTAGAACATCTTTAAAAGTAAAAGGTAGAAGAGTTTTCAGTACTGGGGCAAATTAAGACATAATCTACGGATTAGAGTGTAGTGGATAGTGGTACGATTAAAGATAAGGTTAGGTTGAATGAGCTTGGGGAAAATGGTTGGTTGGCTGAGTTTGTTATTGCTATGTTTTCCTGGCCACTTTTCATATGGCGTGCTTTAGACATTACAAAGTAACAGTTTGCTTATATTATGGAAGAACTATCACAACTAATTTGGGATTATACGTCCAGGATAATTATAGATAGTCTTATGAGTTTATAAGCCCGATTGATGAAATATTGATAAGATCTCCAATAAGCTGAATAACCAAACCTCAGACCAAGGTATGTGGGAGAAATTGGGTTGGTTTTATCACGTTTTAGGTGCGGTACTGTTGCTGGGGCAAATGAGTTTCCTCAAATTGGGGGTATTGCACTGGGGTCTGTAGTACCAAAGTTAGATGAACAGCCCATATGGGTAAAGTATGGATAAGTAGACCGAAGCTCATGTTAAGGTTCAAAATGTGTTTGGGTCGGTCGAATGAAAAACTGCTATTGGTTCATAAAATCGTTGACAGTCAGCTAGAAGAACTACTAGATATATGTCTGCAAGTCTTTGTTTATGGCACAGATGCATTCACTCTGTGTAATCTCACGTATCTATTCAACTCATGTTGTCACTATTTATTTTCCCTCAAATTTTCGCTCGTTAAACTTCCATTTAGTTTTATGTCTCTACCTTTGTGTGGTGCATGGAATGTGGTAAACTGAACAGTTGGACTTCTTTGCGAAGTCGTACTGAAAGTCAGGCAGAATGACACAGGCTAGGCATGACTAAATGCGAAACACTGAATAATGGTCTCCAGAATGTCAACAAATGATAATTGCAGTTCTTAATCTTGTTCTTTGCTAAATGACAAATACATACCTTTCAGTAACCTCTTCATCCACCCGGGATTCGTCTCCTACTTTGCAAGTGTTTTTTGTGCTTTATCACTTTCGTGCTAAGCTTTAAGTTATTCAAAATATGCCGTTATTGACTAAGGACCTAGATGATATCAGTTGAGTAAGGTTTCGGTCGTGCAAACACGAGTCCTGTGCAGGTGATTGGTTGCATTATCATTTCCCAAATGGTATACAGCATACTGTATATTAGGGTAAATCTTCCGCCTTGCTTGCTGAAGGTTGTGTTCCTCAGGGTACTGTTATCTCTCCTTTTCTTTCTTCTCTCTCTTGTCTTACATGGCTTTTCTAATGAGAGCAACTTCGTCAAATACGCTGGTGATCTGACCGTCTCACTTCCTATCATGTCACAATGTGTCACCAGGAGGACTTTATTTTTGAGTTTACTTGTATATATACTATTGCGCATCGAGTTGCACTGCGATTCCACATGTAGCAGAAGATTATGAATACCTTGCTCTTCTGTAATGGATAAGATTTTATTTTGATATGATTATGAGCAATAGTTTGTGCTCGAAACGTCATCAGTTAATATAACTGTACAACACTGTGTGATTTATCAAAATAAAATCTTATCCATTATGGATTTATACTCTACCACAGTGCCCAAGTTTTATACTTATATCAACCTTGCTCTTCTCTTCTGCATGAGAAAGTTACTTCACAAGAACCGCTATATTTAACTCAGTAAGGAAAAATATGAATTTCTCCACTTCAGTGTTGTGAGTTAATTTGTGAATTGTGTAGGCCCTTAAAGTAATGCATTTGGCGTGCATACTGAATAGTGAAATCAGGAGTGTGCATGCCGTACTAAATCTTCTGCGCTTTGTATGTTGAGTCAATACACACCACCTCTCCATATTTCCGATATAATTGAACCTGTGATTCCAAGGCGAAGCAAATTCTGCTGGTTATCCCTGTATTCGAATCCACGTATTCAACCGCCTGACCGCTTTGCCTTATTATGCTCATAACATCTGATTTCAAAGGCATGGCTTCAAAAATAACTTTAAACTACTTCAATTACCTGGTCTCACATCCTTACGTAAATTATACACATCTGTGCTCGTCAAAATTTTATTAAAATTCTCTTCAGCATATTCCAAAACATCAGCAACCTCAGATGTAGTCTTCACAACTGGTCAATATTCTCCTTTTCATCCCCGGACAGGCGTCTAAAATATGGATCACCTATCATAAGACTTTTTCACATCTGTGATTGTGAACTGCTTTTGCGGAAGAAATGATAAACTCGTCCTCCTTGTAGCGTATACGTAAGCCAGATTAGCAACCGGTGTATTTTGCACTGCAGAAATAAATAATAGAATTTTTACGGTTTGACGCGTAAACCTGAACCTCTAGTTTTTCGCTTCATGCCATATGTACAACGAAAGACTACTAATTTGTACTTCAAATCCTGAGATTCATGGTCCCGTATGCACTTTTTGATTACATAAAGTGTATGAGTTGCCTAGGAATACTCTGTCATACATATATACATATATTACTGATTCCAGCTGACTAAGAGCATCTTCTACTTGAACCCAACTGGTACACCGGTGACTAAACATAATTCCGTCAAAACGTTTTTTGATATCCACTGATATAGGAAGGGCAGGTTGGTCACCATTGTCTCCAAGTGCCAATGCGTCCATTCGGTACCACTGTAAATGAAAACAGCTTTTCAATAAAAAAATTCATGAATAGCCAACAGAGTACAGTAAGCAACTTAAAAGAGACATTGACTTGGAAACTATAGCGGAAAAAATATAAATTCTTTACCACAGTTACCGTTTTGGAAAGTTCCTGATTATAGCCATAAACATTTGATGAAACACTCGTGAACGACAAATATGGACACAGGTGATGAAACGAAGCTCTACAGAAATCATTGAGACGCCACAAACAGGAGGAATTTAGGTGCACCCTATAATTTTCACATGAAACACATTCCCAAGCATCCTCCTGCACCATAACTGCCTCCAGGCCTAGAGGCAGCTTTTGACGACTATTCTTAACAAAATCAATACAGTTCAAGCCAAACAGAAACCAGAATCACGTCAAATGCAGCTACCTAGGTCAAACGAAACAAATCAGCCAAACTGAAATCAACTAGACCGCGCAAATGTCCTCAAGGTAAAGGTGGAGGCGCCACTTCAAACAGGGGATATGCCTTATCAACGGCAATGGATAGGGGCACACACGGGGTGTCGTTATGTGTTATCGCGATGTTGTGTTTCGGTTGTTCTACGTTGTTTTCAGGCGTTTTTTTAACTGAAATGCATTAAAAATACCATATTTTAAGGAAAAAGCTTAGAAAAATGGTGGAAAGTAGACGTTTTTAAGCAGTTTGAGTGAACACGTATTTTTCATCAAATTTCGTTGTTTCTTTGCATGTGGAATGTTAAAATTCCTTGTTAATTGTTGATTACGTTAAGAAAAATGAAATAAATTAGGTAAATGAAGTATATTTTGCGAAATTCCGAGGTGGTGCTTTGAATCACTGAGTTCTGAAAGCTTGATAACAGTCAGAAGAGTTTACAGCTATAAAGGAGTGTTAGTTGATTTATTCGGAACATAACACAGAAGAAACAAAGTTTTTACTGAGATATCCTTTGCTTTTTAGCAATTTTGCATTGGTAATTATTTGCTAACAGAAGTATCACTGTTGTTGGTTTTCAGGTTACATTTGTAATTTACGCAATGGTCCACTTGATTTGGAAGCTTTGATGAAGTGTGATTGAAGAATTTTCGTGTTAACGTTGGAATCGTTGTGATATTATAGAATCATTCATTAAAATAAATATTTCTTAAAAGTTTTCACGGTATTCTTGTACTACTACTTCGTTTTGCTTGTCGAAGGAATAGTGATATAGCTATTTTTGGAATGCGTAATGATTTACTTCGAAAGAATGCTAATAAGCGCAGTATAAGAATACTAGGATAATTATCTTAAATAGGACATATCTATAGTACGTTATTTTCGATGACCGTAGTCGTCCTGCAAACGATACAAACACATGCTTGACGATCTTTTCTTCTCAACACTAATGCATACTTATACTATACGCAACCGGATTAAATGTAACTGAAACGTTTCATGCGAGGCTTGATGACGCACTGAGGAAATAATAACGGCTTACGACTATGACGCATTTCACATAAGTATTACTACGTTGCCTATCGATTTCGTTAACTATGCAATGTCCTCGAAAAGATAAATAAGAGAGGTACAAGTAGTCGACATAAATGCATATATTTACAAAAGAACAACGGTCAAGCAGTACATTTTCACATTAGAAAGGGTTTATAACATTTCAGTGAAAAAATTACAGTTGTAGATTTTTTAATGGCTACATCATAGTCAAATTAAAGTCAACTAATCGTTTTATTCACAATATGTGGATCAGTTTCCCTCACACGACAGTGACACGAACCATCTTTACAGCTTCCAGCACCACCCG